>JAVIAB010000126.1:15924557-15964557 GCA_032433765.1 Megaustenia siamemsis
CACAAAAGAAAAACCCAAAGGAGCCCAAATGTGCCACTACATGTGCAGACAAATGTATCCAAATATACAGGTAAGTAGCGCATGGAGGTATGAAATATGTAGTGGGTGTCCTATGAGTATGAGAGTGATATGTTCATACCTTGGGGGGGGGGGGGCAGCGAACCCAACTGGGCAATAAGGCGATTCTCAAGGGCGAACCTGCTGCGATTGCTAGAGTGACATGAGACAATGCCCGTAACTTGCATGTCGAGTTTACCACTATGTCCAGGGGAGTTGAAATGGGCAGACACCGGGCTGCCAGTCTTTTGCTCAACATCACGAATATGCTCACAAAATCTTTCACTCAAGCGTCGTCCACTTTCACCCACATAAGTCATCTGGCAGAGCTTGCATATTATGGTGTAGATGATATTACGTGACACACAAGTGAACCCCTCCTTGATGTCGAATCGCTTATTAGGGAACAGGACCGAATCGGTGCAAAGCACGTAGTCACAAGTTCTGCAAACCCGACGTCCACAAGGAACAGTACCGAGGTGTTTATGGTTAGAGCGGGGGAGGCGGCTAGTGACAAGAATGTCTCTCAGACTCTTGTCACGTTTGAAGGCGACCAATGGAGGATCACTGAAAAGTAGGCGGGTAGTAGGATCTGAGTGGAGAATGGAGCGATACCGGTTAAGGATCCTCACCGCAGCCAAGTTATGGGGGTGGTAGGTGAGAGTAAATATGGTCCTGTCAGAGGAACGGCGGGTGGATGGGGTGAGTGCCACCGAACGGGGAATATCGAGAGCTCTCTTAAAGGCAGATTGGAGAACCGAATCAGGATAGAGACGACGCCTAAAGAAATTTAACATCAGGTGGACTTGTTGAAGAAAATCGTCATCATCCTGGCAGATACGACGAAGTCGTAATAATTGAGAATATGGAATGGGATCTCTGCAGTGAGATGGATGAGACGAGGTGTAGAGAAGATAACAGTGGGCGTCCGTGGGTTTATAGAAGACTGAAGTGTGGAGGCTGGAGGTACCAAGGGAGACGAGGTGTAGAGAAGATAACAGTGGGCGTCTGTGGGTTTATAGAAGACTGAAGTGTGGAGGCTGGAGGTACCAAGGGAGACGACCAGATCAAGAAAAGTGACGGACGAGGTAGAGATATAAGATGTAATCTTGATGGATTTGTGAAAGTTACCAATGTAGTCGATGAACCTGGAGATGTCATCTTCCGGCAAGTCAGTCAGTCCAAAGACATCATCGATGTACCGGAGGTATTTAATGGGCAGGGGGCCACGGTATGAATTCAGTATTTGATGTTCAAGGTAACCCATGAACAGGCAGGCATAACTAGGACCCATCTTGGTTCCCATTGCTACACCACTGACCTGGTCATAGAATTGGCCATTGAATTCGAAAGTATTAAGGTTGAGAACAAGTTCAGTGAGACGGAGGAGAGTAGAAGTATCCACAGATGTGTGTTTTCTTTGGTCAAGAAAGAATTGAAGAGCTATAAGGCCATCAGCATGAGGGATAGAGGTATACAGAGAGCATACGTCCAGGACGAAAAGTCGGTACGAGCGTTCCGGGGTAAGGGAAAGAGAAGAGAAGATAGTGAGAGCATGATTAGTGTCCTTGACGTAGGTGGGAAGGGATGTCACTATGGGTTGGAAAATGCTGTCGAGATAGTCGGATATATGCTCTGTAGGACAACTACATGCTGAAACAATTGAAACAAGCAGTTTCGCATCTCTACCCATCTTGGTGCATCTTGATGCCTTTACCTCTATATATTACAAGATGTTTCTCTCTCTTCAATGTTTTCTATATATTACAATTTGTCTATCTCTCTCTCTCTCTTCAGTGATGTCTATATATTACAAGATGTTTCTCTCTCTTCATTGTTTTCTATATATAACAATTTGTCTATCTCTTCATCATTATCATTTTGTCCCGTTTCGGCATTGAAAGTTGTATGATATGGAGCGCCATTCCGCTAAGTCTCCTACTTTGATAGTGCAGGTTGTCATAGGCTTGTCCATCTTTTGATGTTACTCGTCCATGTTAGTCTTGGTCTGCCTCTGCCTCTTTTACCTTGTATTTTCCCTTCCATGATTACTTTTAGTAGGATGTTGTGTCTTTTAACATGTCCTAAAAACCTAATTTGTCCTGTTTGAATTGTGTTTAGTAGTCCTCTTTTCATTGTAAGTCGTTTTAAGACTTCATTATTTGTTTTCTTCTTTTCTTTCCATGAGCCGCGATAGCTCAGTGGTTAGTGAACTGGACTACAATGGACAAGGGGTAGGGTTCGATCCCACCCGACGGCTTCTAGGTTCATCCAGCCTTAAATGGGTATCGGATTTTTTTGGGGGAAAGTAAAGCAGCACGGGCGTAATACCGACCACATTACCCCAAAAATCATGTGCTGAAGGTCTGTAAAATATAGGGTCACTAACACCATATTTCCCTATACGCCACTTGGCGTGACGGGGGGTACTTTACTTTACTTACTTTTATGTTGAAAGTTCCCTGGACAGTTTAAAAGACCAATGAGGAAATTCTCAGAGGCCAACACAAAAAAGAAGGTCCTAAAAAACATCAGGAAGAAACAATCAACATTTTTCGGGCGCATCATCAGAAGAGGAAAGTTGGAATATTTAGTTACAACAGGCAAAATACCGGGAAAGAGAGATCGTGGACGACAAAGAGAGAAAATACTATAGTTTGTTTCAGATTGTTTGCCTCCCTAATTCCAGTAATATCTCGAAAACCGTCTGATGGAATACCATGATTTTTTGCATGCGACCTTAGATTTTCAATGACGTAACGAATTTATCATTTAAATTATCGTATGTGTTACCGTTTCCTCAAAGCGGCAACTTCCTTTGATCTCCTTCATATTTGTATTTATTTTGACACAAAAAACAGAATGTACGGTAAATGAAGATCTTTTACACTTTTTAGAGGAAAAGGCGTAACTTTTATTTTTATATAAGGGACATTATTACTTTATAATAAGAGAGTAAGTAAGTAAGTGTTCCTGTCATATGGGGAATAAACCGCCACAATTGCACTTTTTCACAACATGCTACCCATTTGGATTGGGCTCTTTTAATTATACAACTAATATTGAATCAAATCAAAATAGGCCTCGGTATGTGAGGTGCAAACATTTACAGACACCTATTGTCTCGACGAGCATTCTTGTCGTTTTGTGCAGTGTGTAGTGGGTGTAGTAAAGGCTGCAATGTCATCATCGGTACTTGTCACGGCTACTGTTCACATGAGATCTATGGACACGACTGTTCCGGGTCTTGTCTCAGTGTCTGTCCTTTATTTGAGGAAAAATCTGGAAAATGCCTACAATGTAAACATCTTGGCTATACCTGTAATGACACTTGTCCAGATGGTAATTTTGGGCTACAGTGCGAACAGATGTGTTCTGATGGCTGTGACATCATATGTACTCTCAAATGTCCGGGCAACTGTTTCAACGACACCTGTCAACAGTCAATCGGGAATCTGTACATGCAAGAGAACGTTCTATGCGTCAGACTGCACTCTCAAATCTCCGGACAACTGTTTAACGAAACCTGTGATTCCCACGTTCAGAAGAATCTGCCGACTACAACAAGCCCAAGCATATGGACACTTTAATGTGTTTCTGTGCTAGACATGGTTCATTTTTGGTGTTTTTTAGTGAAGCCATGGCTCATATCTTGCTGTGTTTCTGTCCTAGCCATGGCTCATATCTTAGCTTGTGTGTGCTGGCCATGGCTCATATCTTGGTGTGTGTCATGTTAGTCATGTCTCATATCTCGGTGTGTCCGTGTTAATCATGTCTCATATCTTTATGTGTGTCTGTGTAGTCATATCTCATATCTTAGTGTGTACCAGTGTTAGTCATATGTCATATCTTTGTGTGTGCATGTCTGGGTTAGTGATATCTCATATCTTTGTGTGCATGTTTATGTTAGTCATGTCTCATATCTTTGTGTGTGCATGTCTGTGTTTGTCACATCTATTATCCTTGTGTGTGCATGGCTATGTTAGTCCCATCTCATATCTTTGTGTGTGCATATCTATGTTAGTCATATCTCTTATCTTTGTGTGCATGTCTATGTTAGGCATGTGTCATATCTTTGTGTGTGCATGTCAATGCCAGTTATATCTCATATCTTTATGTGCATGTTTATGTTAGTCATGTGTCATATATCTTGATGTGTGTCAGTGTTAGTCATGCCTCGTATCGCTGTGTGCATGTCTGCATTAGTCACACCTCATATCTTTGTGTGTGCGTGTCTGTGTTAGTCACATCTCACATCTTTGTGTGTGTATGTCTGTGTTAGTCACATCTCACATCTTTGTGTGTCCGTGTCTGTATTAGTCACCTCTAGTGACTCGGGCAGATGGTGCTCGTAAACCTGGGAGGGCCTACCATCTAAGGGCAGAATCCCCCTACAGAAAAGATCATCTGCTGCCTTGCAGGAAGATTGGGGACAATCAAAGGCTAGGGAAAGCAAACCCGAATAAAATGCTGACTGAAATCGGATGCACTGGGCCACTGGCGCAGAACACAGTGCAACGTATTAACGGGTGTTCAGTCAGAGTGGATCTGACAGACTCTAATTGTGATGTTCTGTCTGTGGGGGCGATCAACACACTTAGCCTGACAGCTGACTTCACATGAGAGTCTGGAATCCTTACTCTGATTGAGTCCTGAACGCAGAGAGAGAGAGAGAGAAAATAGGCCGAACATTCACCGAATAGAAATTATTTATTTTAAGAACACAGAATACATCGTCAACTCACTAAAAAAACAGTTCCTGAAGTGGTCCGTATCCAGAGTTTCCAACTCCAACAAAGTCACTTCAGTAAGTTCAAACAAATGAGTTTTATTCAGAATCTGCCGAATCTAATAGACGTATTACCATTTTTGGTTGAATAACCCACAGACCATCGTTTCTCCAATACTTATCTTCCTCAACCATAACATGGTCTTCACAACTAGCCCAATAATCTTTGTCTATGTTTGAAATAGCAACATTGGTAAGCTCTTTAACATCAGATAATTTGAAAGTTTTATTTTCGGATGCTACTTGCCCTTTGATCTTTGCCCAAACTAATTCAATAGGATTTAGGTGTGAGTGATATGGAGGCAGCCTCAAACATCTATGACCATGTTCTTCAATTAATTTATCTATTTGAAATATCTTTGGCCGTTGTATCTGTTTTACAAGTGAAAGTAATTCAGGCTTGAGATACATATCGTTAAATGGTATTTGTTCCCTTGTCAGCCATGTCTTTATTTCAGCTTTAGTGCTTGATGATGTTGGAACTTTATCTTCTTGTGCCACTTTGTTATGGTAAGATGCATTATCCATGATCAAACAAGATGGTCGATCTAATAAAGGCAAAATAGTGTCTTTAATCCAATCTCTGAACATATGACTGTTCATCTCTGAATGATAATCCTGGTTATCAGTTGACTTTGCAATAAAAACAAGTTCAGCATTCTCCACCAGGCCATTATTTTTGCTCCCAGCATGTGCCACTATAAGGCGCTTTCCTTTGCTGCTAGGTACATACCTTTTAATAGTCCCATCTAATGACTGCCATTCTTTTTCATTTGTGTGGTGGGCATTAATCCATGTTTCGTCCAAGTACACAATGTCATAATCTTCATTACGCATTTGTCTAACTTCACGTAAATATTTGCTTCTTGCAGCTACTAAATGAGGTTTCTCGCAAATGATGTTTCTTCCACAAGAATATTTTCTAAAAGTGAAGCCTAAACTCCGCACACTTCTCCATAGTGTGGTTTTTGATACATCAATACTGGTGTTCTTTTTAAGCCAAATCTTAAGTTTCCTTATGGTAACTTCTTCCCCTAAGTCAAACATTTTACAAATCTCTCTGCGGACAAGTTCTCTGTCAAAACTGTCTAACAAATGTTTTCTTCCTCGACTTCTTTCTTTCCTTGAACATTCACATTGAACATTTTTCACTGATCTATGAAACGACCGTTTACTTAAACCTAACACGTGCATCGTTCTCTTTTCAGGATTTGATATGCTGTGATATAGACTCCCTCGTTTTGCCTCTCTACAAAAATATAAATATAATTTCTTTGTAATATTTTGTTCAGTAACAAATTTCAACTTTAAACTCATTGTTAAGGGCACAACTCACAAAACACGCCTATGTAAATAATTTGATTTTGTATTTTTGGTGACGTTATACTAATGACGTGATACAAAAAGTTGACAATTTTAATCCAGTAAGTGCAAAACCAGAATTGCGCACCGAATATAAGAGAAATTTGCTACACATATGTGCAAATATTGACAAAAATCTGACATTTGCAATTCAATAGTGTAAACCGGTGCCTTTACCCACCAACATATAAAGGAAATTCCCAAATGAAGATGTTTAAATCATTCTTGAAGTGATATGGAAGGGGTAAATACTCTTAAATTTTGATTCAAATGTGCCCAAGTTTAATCATACTTTTATCCTCCTGGTAAGCAAGCGCACAAGAAAAACCAGCAGTTTGTTTGCAATGAATTAATTTTTTCTATTACGTTATGAGATTCAGTAGGTTACATGCAAAATATCAGCACTGTAGCACAAATGGTTGCTGAGCTGTGGTTTTTTGAAGTGAGGCAAAAAATCTGAAGCGAACTATAGATAGTTTGGTGTCATGGCATGGAAAATCGATTTTGGACATGATCGCCTACGCTAATCGGTATGGCACATGATGATGAGCTGTATATTATCTTCGTAATGGTTAATTACAGATATATGATAAAAATGTCATGTTGATGTCATGAAGGGTTACATTAATAAGATAAAAATAAAGGTAAAGTACGAGACTTGAAATCGACTCTTAGCGCGCGAGCTTTCACCCATATGTGCCCGGCCACCTGTCCAGAAGTGTTCGGAGACTTTCTCTAATTTCTGCTAGCGGCTGGGTCGACAGCAGGGGTATTTTTTTTTCCAACCATGAGTACAACTCATACAGATTCCATCGGGAACCGAACACGGATTGTCCGAACGTCGATAGCCCAGTCAGGTGGCTTTCTCAACTAGGCTACCGAAGCCCCCAAATTTAAAGATATGTTAATATTAAACCTTTCCAAAACGAGGGTAAACGAAGAAGCAAGATTTTGTCATATATTTTCTCATTAAAAAAAAAATCACATTTCAGTGCAATGTTTCAAAATTCATTTTAGAAGTGTTTTAAGCTCAAAGCTCAAGAAGTGTTTCAAAATTCATTTTAAAAGTCTTTTAAGCTCAAAGCTCATGAAGTGTTTCAAAATTCATTTTAGAAGTCTTTTAAGCTCAAAGCTCAAGAAGTGTTTCAAAATTCATTTTAGAAGTCTTTTAAGCTCAAAGCTCAAGAAGTGTTTAAAAATTTATTTTAGAAGTCTTTTAAGCTCAAAGCTCAGTTGATAAGTTTACAAAATAACCACAACGTAAACGCATGACAGGAAACAACATGAGAAATAAGATCCCAAATTAAGTCACGAAAAAATACTAAAAACGGAACCAGCTATTGAATACATAAAACAACAGCAGTTCAAGTAGTTCGGGCATATTATAAACGATACGACAACACCAGATCAAGAGGCCAACCATTATAAAGGTGGATAAACGAAACACTAGAATCACTCGGAGGTTATTATTGGTTATTGGTTATGGAAGGCCTCGGTATCACTGCAAGCGAATTAAAATCCCTAATTGCTCAACCGCCCGTGCCAGTGGAATCATCCGAATTATAACTCATCTTCCAAACAAAGAAAGGTAACTGTAGTCCCCATCATAGCAGCCTCAGCACACGCCAAAAGACATAAGGCGAAACCGCACAGAAAGTGAACACAGCCAACTGTTCCCTGTCATACGATATCATCATTCATCGTACACAATTGGAGTATCGAAACATGATCAAAATGGATGAGACACACAGCTCACGGTGTGCACAGAGCACTTAACTCAGTAGCTCCTGCAACAAGCCGGACTTGGAACATGAGGAAACTGCAACAAGGAACACTTTGCAGACATAGCCTTCAATGGTTCCGGCCGCCTATCCATCACATTGCCCGGATGATCACGTCCTCCTGAAAATAATGATCGTCATATTAAATGTATGGCGCTTGATGATGTTAGAACATCGTGTTTAACTCCAACTCCGAACATACAAAACACAGTTCGTCTTCAGATTATCCCCGATGCACACCAAACGCAAGATCGCAAGATTAGCGCATGGTCGGTCTTGGGACACACGATGATCCATTATGATGACGTAGCACGCACAAAATGTCTGCGCCCATGTATTCATGATTACTCTACTGAATGCAGTTTAAAACGAACGAAACACGGTACACACTTCCCAAAGACGCTAACTTGACTGACTTGAGGGAGCCCACCACATTAATGCGTTGGAACTTGTAAATAACTTGCGTCAACCATTTCCATCAAATGGTCACTGAACAGCACTTAGTGTGATGTAAAACGCAGATCAACATTGGACGTTGGAAGGCGCATTCACAACACTTGAATTGTCAAAACGGAGCATGGCTCAGCATTGCTGTGCTCGGAGGTATAACAGCTGACGAGGTCAATAGAAGACCAAGAAACCTCGAATCAGACGCCGAAAGGCAAACGAGGAAGGAAAGAAAGAAAGAAATCAAGAAAAGAAAGAAAGAAAGCGAGAAAGAAAGGTAAAGGTTCTTCTTGCAAATAAATCTTGCCATGGTAAAGAGAATAGAAAATGTTACATTTCTTAAATCGATGTTATTTTAGATCAATAATGTCGTTTATTTGCCTCTTGACAGAAAATAAATAATGAACAGAAGCAACATAGATTAATAGCGACTTTAGGTTAATGTTGTGTACCATCATAACGATCATCATCATCATCACGTGCCGGGCCTGCTGGCTTAGGTGATCATGTCTCTCCAGAATTTTCAATCTCGACAGTTATTTATCATTCCTGTTGTTGACCTTCTGCCAAGCCATTCTCTTAAGCTGTCTGTTATTTTTTTCTCAGCTTTCCTCTATCTCTTCGTCCCTCAATTTTCCCAGTTGTTACAATATATTCCAATTGTTCTCTTTTCATTACATGACCAAAAAATGATGATTGTTTCTTCCTAATATTGGAAATTAGCTCTCTTTTTGGTTTGGTCTCTTTCAGAACGTTTTCATTACTCTTCTTAGCTGTCCATGGTATTCTCAACATTCTTCTCTAAAACCACATTTCTACAGACTCCAGTGATTTTCTTGTTTGTTGTCCTGTTGTCCTTGATTCACATCCATATGTTAAGACTGACTCTACATAACATTTAAGAACTCTTTTTCTTGTTTCGATTGTCAAAAATGGATTGCATCGTATCTTCCTCATTTTTTTGGAAAGCTGCTTTTGCATAACGATCATCGAAATATTAAAAGTTGATCTTTTGTCTTCTGTTAAAAGTTGATCTTTTGTCTTCTGTACCCTCTTTTATGCCTTCCCCATTTGGTTGGTAGTATTTTCTAATCTTTGTGAGATGAAGTTTAATAATTATCTAGTAACATGTCAAAACCACACGACCATATTGTTGTTTCTTAAACTGATACAGCAACAGCGTTATCATAACTGATCTTAGATTAGTACAACAATAACTTATACAGTAACAGCATTATCATAACTGATCTTAGATTAGTACAACAATAACTGATACAGTAACAGTGTTATCATAACTGATCTTAGATTAGTACAACAATAACTGATACAGTAACAGTGTTATCATAACTGATCTTAGATTAGTACAACAATAACTGATACAGTAACAGTGTTATCATAACTGATCTTAGATTATATAGTACAACAATAACTGATACAGTAACAGCGTTATCATAACTGATCTTAGATTAGTACAACAATAACTGATACAGTAACAGAGTTATCATAACTGATCTTAGATTAGTACAACAATAACTGATACAGTAACAGAGTTATCATAACTGATCTTAGATTAGTACAACAATAACTGATACAGTAACAGCGTTATCATAACTGATCTTGGACTAGCACAACAATAACTTATATAGCAACAGAGTTATCATAACTTATTATAGACTAGCACAACAATAACTGGTGCAGCAGCGGAGTTATCATAACTTATCTTGGACAATCACAAAATAACTGATGCAGCAACTGAGTTATCATAACTTATCTTGGACTAGCACAACAATAACTGATGCAGCAGCGGAGTTATCATAACTAACCATGGACTAGCACAACAATAACTGATGAAGAAACGGAGTTATCATAACTGATCTAATACTAGAATAACAATAGCTGATGCAGTAACGGAGTTATAACTAATACTGGACTAGTACAACAATAACTGCATTCATAACAATAATAACCAGTGCATTCATAACAACAACCAGTGCATTCATAACAACAACCAGTGAATTCATAAAAACAACAACCAATGCATTTATAACAACTATCAGTGCATTTATAAAAACTACCAGTGCAGTCATAACAACAGCAAGTGCATTCATAACAACAACAACCAGTGCATTTATAACAACTACCAGTGCATTTATAACAACTACCAGTGCATTTATAACAACTACCAGTGCATTTATAACAACTACCAGTGCATTTATAACAACTACCAGTGCATTTATAACAACTACCATTGCATTTGTAACAACTACCAGTGCATTCATAACAACAGCTAGTGTATTCATAATAACAACAACAGCCAGTGCATTTATAACAATAATAATCAGTGCTCTCATAACATCAACAACAAGTGCATTCATAACAACAATACCCAGTGCATTCATAAAATCAAAACACAGTGCATTCATAACAACAACAAACAGTGCATTCATAACAACAATAACAAGTTCATTCATAACAATAACAACCAGTGAATTCAAAACAATAACAACAACAACCAGTGAATTAATAACAACAACAACCAGTGAATTCAAAACAACAACAACAACAACCAGTGAATTAATAACAACAACAACCAGTGAATTCATAACAATAACAACCAGTGCATTGACAACAATAACAAGCACTGCATTCATAACAAGAACAACCAGCGCATTCATAACAATAACCAGAGCATTTATAACAATAACCAGTGCATTCATAACAACAACAACATCCAGTACAGATTCACCTGAAGAACAAAAACCGGTGCATTCATAGCAAAAACAATCAGCGCATTCATATCAACAACAACCAGTGCATTCATAACAACAACAACAATACAAACCAGTGCATTCATAACGAACAACAACAATAACAACCAGTGCATTCATAACAATAATAACAATAGCATTCATAACAATAACAACTAGCACATTCACAACAACAACCAGTGCATTCATACAAACAAAAACCAGTGCATTCATAACAACAACAACAACCACCAGTGCACTAACTTATGTTCTACCAGAGCTACCGACACCTATTGCCACTATTTCTCAGCCTTCTATTTGAGATCAGTTAAATCAGCTCTCAGATCTTTGTCCTTCGTCACACGTGTCCTGAGGTCGATGGCTGTTCATTTACGAGACAGAAAGTCTATCACGATAGCTCAAATCGACTAGCCCAAGCCATTACCCACATACAACCCTCTCACGTGTACCTGTTGTGCTTGCTTCCGATACTAAAGAAATAGTTACACTTCTTTGTCATCCGCCCTTACGAGGACGTTAAGCTGGTGTAGATGCGTTGCGATGTGGTTTGTAATAAAACTGTGATATTTTTCACCTTTCGGCCCAGCACATCTGTCTTCAGTATATTTTTGAGCCCCGGGTTGCCTTTCCCTATGGATCAAAACTCACTTGGCCATAATTCTTTTTCTTCTTTTGCGACCATGGCTCATTCAGACTGGGACTTCGGAATCACTTATGAAGCTGTCTGTTTCAGTGATTTGGTTGGCCCATAGAGTTTCTCTTTAAGGGAGGTGGGTGTGGGCCACATTGTTCTTCACAGACCTGTGTACTGGGGCAATCCTGTACAACATGTTTTGTATACAATTCTTTCAATGCAAGTTGTAAAAATCTGGACTTACTACGGAGAAACAATCCAAAAATAGAAAGTAAGTAATGAGAAGCAGTAAATACATTTTAAAAAAGTGATCCATGCACACAACTTATTTAAAATGTGTGTCTGTGTACGACGGTACAGCTGGCTGTGCAGTTTTGTGAAAAGCAAGTGAAACATTTCAATAAAAACAGAATTTATTTAAACCGTTTACCGGCTACTTTAATCTCCATCTTCTGTGTGTTTCTCTGAGCATAAAATATTTATCCCTTATCGACCTGCTGAGTCAGTCGTAAGTTAAGGGCTTAACCTATTAAAAACACACGTTGGGGGTTTAGGCCGACTGATGTTTCCCCCCACGTGTTTGATCGCTAAGGTCTCACAAACGATCTTTTACGATCTAAATATAAAACTTTAGCTGGTTACATTTAAAAAAGTACTTATCAGTTCTTATCCTCCTACTTGGTAGAAAACTTTACACAACTTTTCGAAAATTATATCCCGTTGGAAACAATATATTAAATCAATACAATCTTCATCCCAACGTTGTGCTACCAATGCCAGACCTGGACCCTAGATGCAAGAACAATAAGAAAAATAACCTCAACAGAGATGAAATGTGTTAGACGAATGACAGGAAACAGTCTGAAAGATAAGATCAGAAATGAAGAACAGAAAAAAGCTAGGAATAGCCCCTGCCATAGAATATATAAAGAAACAACATATAAAATGGTTTGGCCAAGTGACAAGGCTGAAAGATCAAAACACAATGAGCCTTCAATAAACGTTGTGAGAATACCAGACTGAATGGTCGACCACGAAAAAGATGGGTCGATGGAATATTAGAAGCACCAGGAAACATAACAGCAGCAGAGGCGAACAGAAGAGCAAAAGACCGCAAATTATATCTCCCCTCGACGCTGAAAGGCAGATGAGGAAGGGAAGAAGTAGAGGAAGTTTACCGGCTGCTTTTTATAGCTAAATGGGCGAACTCTTTTAGTTGCCCTACCCAGCCTTAAATGGGTACCGGATTTTTCTGGGAAAGTAAAGCGGCGCTGGCGTAATACCGTCACATTACCCCGAAAATCATGTGCCGAAGGTCTGTAAAATTTATGGTCACTAACACCATATTCCATATTTGCCACTTGGCGTGACGGGTGTACTTTACTTTTTTTTTTTTTTATATACACTTCTAACGAATAATCCCGTTTAAAAAAGCCCAGCAGTTTCTTTATTGGGTATTCAACTGGAAAACAAGTTGCACTCCAGTGAATGAATTTACGAGGCCGTTTCATGCTGTGTCACGTGCTGAAATAACACTATCAATGCCGCATCAACACCTACAAGTTAACCAATTGAAGTAAACCTAAATAATCCACCTTTGTGTTGTTGTTACGGTAAGCTTCACTGAAAACTGGACAAATTCGTGGGAGCTTCGATATCCCTTTTAGAGTCTCAAAAAATTCTGAGGAGAAACCTGAGCCACGCGCACGAACTCCGTAGAACGACCTGGGATCCACGGTTTGGGGTGTAGGGTTTGCTAAAAATTTTGCACAAGCTGCCGTTAGATTTTAATGCCCTACTATTTTTCGATTTGAACAATCAAGGGTTATTTAACGTGCGCGAGTTCACACGAGGTCTCAAGTTTATTGCCGTTATCCGAGAGGTCACACCATCGCCTGTGGTGGGCTTTGAACCTGGGCGCTTCCAGTCAGAGGATATTTGTTATTATAAAGGAGTTATTGTTTTACACAGTGGACTATTCTGCACCTCATTGTGGCTATTATATGCAAGTTTAGTTTAATGTAGTTTAGTTTAGTCAGTGGGACATCCGCACTTGACATCGGACAAATCCATAAATGCTCAGATCCCCTCGAGAAACCGGTTTTGTTATTTGGTTGAGAAGTCTTCTTTGGCTTCTTAGGCAGTACTCCAGTCCGGTATCGCCCACCTTGACATGCTGCAAAGTAATGTAGCTTCTTGATGGCAAATAGAGTGATTAATTATCTCTTGAAAAAAAGATGTTAAATCTGATGAGCGCTTTCAGAGCAACAGTGAAGAAAGAAGTTGCAATAATTGTTTATAGATTTGAATCAGCGGATAAATAATACAGCCTGGATTTCAGCCTGAAGTATGTTTCATAAATTACCAAATATTAACAAATGTAAGTGAAATATATATTCGTCTGCATTATTCAACTCTATTAATTAAACCAAGATAAAAAATGATGCAGCTTGCGATATATTATGTGATTTATTTGTGACAACAAGGAAAATAAACCATATCTGTTATGACCAATTTTATTCATAAAATAAAAACACACCTGACCAAATGCGATGAAGTATTACATTTCGTCTGAAATTGTTAAATAGCTTTAACAACGCAGTCATACATGCACTGTTCTAGTACAGACCACACACCTGCCTCTATGAGTGCCATTCTCTGGTCCTCACGATGTTCTAGCATCCCTCTATAATACTAATTTCAGGCCTTATCACAAATTAAATGTTATCTAGAACCAGTATTAACATATGGTTGTGAATCATGGACAACAGGACAACAGATAAGAAAATCACTGGAGGCTGTAGAAATGTGGTTTTACAGAAGAATGTTGAGAATACCATGGACAGCTAAGAAGAGTAATGAAAACGTTCTGAGAGAGGCCAAAGCAAAAAGATAGCTAATTTCCAATATTATGAAGAAACAATCATAATTTGTTGGCCATGTAATGAGAAGAGAACAACTGGAATATATTGTAACTACTGGAAAAATCGAGAGACGAAGATATAGAGCGAAGCAAAGATAAAAGATACCAGACAACGTAAGAGAATGGCTTGGTAGAATGTAAACAACAAAAATGATAAATAGCTGTCGAGATCGAAAGTTGTGGTGAGACATGATCACCTACGCCAGCAGGCACAGTACTTGATGATGATGATCACAAATTACAGAGACTCCAGCAGACATCATCTCAACATTCATCTTTCGTCTGACAATCGGTCACTGCAGACCGCTAAGCAGTGGCGTAGCTATGGGGTTTGGGGCGTGGGGTTTATCTGCCACCGTGCACAGGATCCCCTGGCACCAAATTGATGTTACATCATCATAGAAACGCTGACAATTCAATCATAGAACATCTGAAGCTCGTTGCAGAGTTTGATCCAATCATGAAGTGCCCCGTTTTGTATGTGCAGCAACATCCAGGATCAGCTCGGTACCTTTCACCAGAAAAACAAAATGTGTTCATCCAGCTTTTAGCATCTACAGTTAGAGAACAACTTGTGTATGACATCCAGAGAGTCAAATAGAGAACAACTTGTGTATGACATCCAGAGAGTCAAATAGAGAACAACTAGTGTATGACATCCAGAGAGATAAATAGAGAACAACTTGTGTATGACATCCAGAGAGTCAAATAGAGAACAACTTGTGTATGACATCCAGAGAGTCAAATAGAGAACAACTAGTGTATGACATCCAGAGAGATAAATAGAGAACATCTTGTGTATGACATCCAGAGAGTCAAATAGAGAACAACTTGTGTATGACATCCAGAGAGTAAAATAGAGAACAACTTGTGTATGACATTCAGAGAGTCAATAGAGAACAACTTGTGTATGAAATCCAGAGAGTCAAATAGTTAACAACTTGTGTATGATAATCAGGGAGTCAAATAGAGAACAGCTTATGTATGACATCCATAGAGTCAAATAGAGAACAACATGTGTATGGCATCCAGAGATTCAATAGAGAACAACTTGTGTACGACATCAAGAGAGTTAAATAGAGAACAACTTGTGTATGACATCCAGAGAGTCAAAAAGAGAACAACTAGTGTTTGACATCCAGATAGCCAAATAGAGAACAACTTGAGTATGACATTCTAAAAGCCAAATAGAGAACAACTTGTGTATGGCATCCAGATAGTTGGATAAAGAGCAACTTGTTTATGACAACTAGAGAGTCAAATAGATAACAACTTGTGTATGACATCCAGAAAGTCAAATAGAGAACAACTTGAGTATAACATCCAGAAAATCAAATGAAGAACAACTTGTGTATGACATCCAGATAGCCAAATAGAGAATAACTTGAGTATAACATCCAGAAAGACAAATGGAGAACAACTTGTCTATGACATCCAGAAAGTCAAATAGAGAACAACTTGAGTATAACATCCAGAAAGTCAAATGGAGAACAGCTTGTGTATGACATCCAGAAAGTCGTAAAAAGAACAACTTATTTGTGACATACTGAGATCCAAATAGAGAATAACTAGCGTTTGATATCCAGAAAGTCAAATAGAGAACGACTTGAGTATGACATCCAGAATGTCAAATAGAGAACAACTTGTGTCTGACATCCAGAGACCCAAATAGACAAAAACTAGTGTTTGACATCCAGAAAGTAAAAAATAGAGAATAACTTGAGTATGACATCTAGAGAGCCAAATAGAGAACAACTTGTGTAAGACATCAAAAGAGCCAAATAGAGAACAACTTGTGTATGAAATCCAGAGAGTCAAATAGTTAACAACTTGTGTATGATAATCAGGGAGTCAAATAGAGAACAGCTTATGTATGACATCCATAGAGTCAAATAGAGAACAACTTGTGTATGACATCCAGAGAATCAAATAGAGAACAACTTGTGTATGACATCCAGAGAGTTAAATAGAGAACAACTTGTGCATGACATCCAGAGAGTCAAAAAGAAAACAACTGGTGTTTGACATCCAGATAGACAAATAGAGAAAAACTTGAGTATGAAAATCAAAAAGCCAAATAGAGAACAACTTGTGTATGGCATCCATATAGATGGATAAAGAACAACTTCTTTATGACAACCAGAGAGTTAAATAGATAACAACTTGTGTATGACATCCAGAAAGTCAAATAGATAACAACTTGTGTATGACATCCAGAAAATCAAATAGAGAACAACTTGAGTATAACATCCAGAAAGTCAAATGGAGAACAGCTTGTGTATGACATCCAGAAAGTCAAATAGAGAACAACTTGAGTATAAAATCCATAACGTTAAATGGAAACAACGTGTGTATGACATCCAGAAAGTCAAATAGAGAACAACTTGAGTATAACATCCAGAAAGTCAAATAGGAACAACTTGTGTATGACATCCTGATAGTCGGATAAAGAACAACTTTTTTGTGACATCCAGAGATCCAAATAGAGAACAACTAGTGTTTGACATCCAGAAAGTCAAATAGAGAACAACTTGAGTAAGACATCCAGAGAGCCAAATAGAGAACAAACTGTGTATGACATCCAGAGAGTCAAATAGAGAACAACTTGTGTATGACGTCCAGAGAGTCAAATAGAGAACAACTAGTGTATGACATCCAGAAAGTCAAAAATAGAACAACTTGTGTATGACATCCATAGTTTCAAATAGAGAACAACTTGTGTATGACATCCAGAGAGTCAATTAGAGAACAACTTGTGTATGACATCCAGAAAGTCAAATAGAGAACAACTTGAGTATGACATCTAGAGAGTCAAATAGAGAACAAACTGTGTATGACATACAGAGAGCCAAATAGAGAACAACTTGTGTATGACATCTAGAGAGCCAAATAGAGAACTAACTGTGTATGACATCACAAGAGTAAAATAGAGAACAACTTGTGTATGATATCCAGAGAGTCAAATAGAGAACAACTTGTGTATGACATCCAGAGAGACAAGTGGAGAACAACTTGTGTATGAATCCAGAGAGACAAATGGAGAACAACTTGTGTATGACATCAAGATAGTAAAATAGAGAACAACTTGAGTATGACATTCAAAAAAGCTAAAAAGAGAACAACTTGTGTATGGCATCCAGATAGTTGGATAAAGAACAACTTGTTTATGACAACCAGAGAGTCAAATAGATAACAACTTGTTTATGACATCCAGAAAGTCAAATAGAGAACAACTTGAGTATAACGTCCAGAACGTCAAATGGAAAACAACTTGTGTTTGACATCCACAAAGTCAAATGTAGAACAACTTGACTATATCATCCAGAAAGTCAAATAGAGAACAACTTGTGTATGACATCCTGAAAGTCGGATAAAGAACAACTTATTTGTGACATCCAGAGACCCAAATAGACAAAAACTAGTGTTTGACATCCAGAAAGTAAAAAATAGAGAACAACTTGAGTATGACATCTAGAGAGCCAAATAGAGAACAACTTGTGTATGACATCAAAAGATCCAAATAGAGAACAAACTGTGTATGACATCCAGAGAGACAAATGGAGAACAACTTGTGTATGACATCCAGACAGCCAAATATAGAACAACTAGTGTTTGACATCCAGAGAATCAAATAGAGAACAACTTGTGTATGACATCAAGAGAGCCAAATAGATAACTAACTGTGTATGACATCAAGAGAGTAAAATAGAGAACAACTTGTGTATGACATCCAGAGAGTCAATTAGAGAACAACTTGTGTATGACATCCAGAGAGACAAATGGAGAACAATTTGTGTATGACATCCAGAGAGACAAAAGGAGAAAAACTTGTGTATGACATCAAGAGAGTAAAATAGAGAACAACTTGTGTATGACATCCAGAGAGCCAAATAGGGACCAAACTATGTATGACATCTAGAGAGACAAATGGAGAACAACTTGTGTATGACATCCAGAGAGCCAAATAGAGAACAACTTGTGTATGACATCAAAAGAGCCAAATAGAGAACAAACTGTGTATGACATCCAGAGAGACAAATGGAGAAAAACTTGTGTATGACATCCAGAGAGCCAAATAGAGAACAACTTGTATATGACATCAAGAGAGCCAAATTGAGAACTAACTGTGTATGACATCAAGAGAGTAAAATAGAGAACAACTTGTATAAGACATCAAAAGAGCCAAATAGAGAACAAACTGTGTATGACATCTAGAGAGCCAAATAGAGAACAACTTGTGTATGACATCAAAAGAGCCAAGTAGAGAAAAAACTGTGTATGACATCCAGAGAGACAAATGGAGAACAACTTGTGTATGCCATCCAGAGAGCCAAATAGAGAACAACTTGTGTATGACATCCAGAGAGCCAAATAGAGAACAACTTGTGTATGACATCCAGATAGTCAAATAGAGAACAACTTGTGTATGACATCCAGAAAGTCAAATAGAGAATAACTTGTGTATGGCATCGATAGATTCAAATAGAGAACAACTTGTGTATGACATCCACAGAGTCAATTAGAGAACAACTTGTGTATGACATCCAGAAAGTCAAATAGAGAACAACTTGTGTATGACATCCAGAGAGACAAATGGAGAACAACTTGTGTATGCCATCCAGAGAGCCAAATAGAGAACAACTTGTGTATTGCATCAATAGATTCAAATAGAGAACAACTTGTGTATGACATCCAGAGAGCCAAATAGAGAACAAACTGTGTATGACATCCAGAGAGTCAAATAGAGAACAACTTGTGTATGACGTCCAGAGAGTCAAATAGAGAACAACTAGTGTATGACATCCAGAAAGTCAAAAATAGAACAACTTGTGTATGACATCCATAGATTCAAATAGAGAACAACTTGTGTATGACATCCAGAGAGTCAATTAGAGAACAACTTGTGTATGACATCCAGAAAGTCAAATAGAGAACAACTTGAGTATGACATCTAGAGAGTCAAATAGAGAACAAACTGTGTATGACATACAGAGAGCCAAATAGAGAATAACTTGTGTATGGCATCGAAAGATTCAAATAGAGAACAACTTGTGTATGACATCCAGAGAGACAAATGGAGAACAACTTGTGTATGCCATCCAGAGAGCCAAATAGAGAACAACTTGTGTATTGCATCAATAGATTCAAATAGAGAACAACTTGTGTATGACATCCAGAGAGCCAAATAGAGAACAAACTGTGTATGACATCCAGAGAGCCAAATAGAGGACAACTTGTGTATGACATCTAGAGAGCCAAATAGAGAACAACTTGTGTATGACATCAGAGAGTAAAATAGAGAACAACTTGTGTATGACATCCAGAGAGTCAAATAGAGTACAACTTGTGTATGACATCCAGAGAGACAAATGGAGAACAACTTGTGTCTGACATCCAGAGAGACAAATGGAGAACAACTTGTGTATGACTTCAAAAGAGTAAAATACGGAACTACTTGTATATGACATTCAGCGAGCCAAATAGAGAACAAACTGTTTATGACATCCAGAGAGACAAATGGAGAATAACTTATGTATGACATTCAGAGAGACAAATAGAAAACAACTTGTGTATGACATCCAGAGAGTCAAATATAGAACAACTTGTATATGACATAGAGAGAGACAAATTGAAAACAACGTGTGTATGACATCCAGAGAGTCAAATAGAGAACAACTTGTATATGACATCCAGAGAGTCAAATCGAGAACAACTTGTGTATGACATCCAGAGAGACAAATGGAATAAAACGTGTATGACATCCAGAGAGTCAAATAGAAAACCACTTGTGTATGACATCCAGAGGATTAAATAGAGAACAACTTGTGTATGACATCCAGAATGTCAAATAGAGAACAACTTGTGTATGACATGCATAAAGTCAAATAGAGAACAACTTGTGTCTGACATCCAGAGAGTAAAATAGAGAACAACTTGAGTATGACATCCAGAGAGCCAAATAGAAAATAACTTGTGTATGACATTCAGAGAGTAAAATAGAGAACAACTTGTGTATGACATCAATAGAGCCAAATAGCGAACAACTTGAGTATAACATCCAGAAAGTCAAATGGAGAACAACGTGTGTATGACATCCAGAAAGTTAAATTGAGAACAACTTGTGTATGACATCCAGAGTATTAAATAGAGAACAACTTGTGTATGACACCCAGAGAGTCAAATAGAGAACAACTTGTGAATGATATCCAGATAGCCAAATAGAGAACAACTAGTGTTTGACTTCCAGAGAGTCAAATAGAGAACAACTTGAGTATGACATCCAGAATGTCAAATAGAGAACAACTTGTGTCTGACATCCAGAGACCCAAATAGACAAAAACTAGTGTTTGACATCCAGAAAGTAAAAATAGAGAATAACTTGAGTATGACATCTAGAGAGCCAAATAGAGAACAACTTGTGTATGACATCAAAAGAGCCAAATAGAGAACAAACTGTGTATGGCATCCAGAGAGACAAATGGAGAACAACTTGTGTATGACATCCAGAGAGTCAAATAGAGAACAACTTGTGTATGACATCCAGATAGTCAAATAGAGAACAACTTGTGTATGACATCCAGAAAGTCAAATAGAGAATAACTTGTGTATGGCATCGATAGATTCAAATAGAGAACAACTTGTGTATGACATCCACAGAGTCAATTAGAGAACAACTTGTGTATGACATCCAGAAAGTCAAATAGAGAACAACTTGTGTATGACATCCAGAGAGACAAATGGAGAACAACTTGTGTATGCCATCCAGAGAGCCAAATAGAGAACAACTTGTGTATTGCATCAATAGATTCAAATAGAGAACAACTTGTGTATGACATCCAGAGAGCCAAATAGAGAACAAACTGTGTATGACATCCAGAGAGTCAAATAGAGAACAACTTGTGTATGACGTCCAGAGAGTCAAATAGAGAACAACTAGTGTATGACATCCAGAAAGTCAAAAATAGAACAACTTGTGTATGACATCCATAGATTCAAATAGAGAACAACTTGTGTATGACATCCAGAGAGTCAATTAGAGAACAACTTGTGTATGACATCCAGAAAGTCAAATAGAGAACAACTTGAGTATGACATCTAGAGAGTCAAATAGAGAACAAACTGTGTATGACATACAGAGAGCCAAATAGAGAATAACTTGTGTATGGCATCGAAAGATTCAAATAGAGAACAACTTGTGTATGACATCCAGAGAGACAAATGGAGAACAACTTGTGTATGCCATCCAGAGAGCCAAATAGAGAACAACTTGTGTATTGCATCAATAGATTCAAATAGAGAACAACTTGTGTATGACATCCAGAGAGCCAAATAGAGAACAAACTGTGTATGACATCCAGAGAGCCAAATAGAGGACAACTTGTGTATGACATCTAGAGAGCCAAATAGAGAACAACTTGTGTATGACATCAGAGAGTAAAATAGAGAACAACTTGTGTATGACATCCAGAGAGTCAAATAGAGTACAACTTGTGTATGACATCCAGAGAGACAAATGGAGAACAACTTGTGTCTGACATCCAGAGAGACAAATGGAGAACAACTTGTGTATGACTTCAAAAGAGTAAAATACGGAACTACTTGTATATGACATTCAGCGAGCCAAATAGAGAACAAACTGTTTATGACATCCAGAGAGACAAATGGAGAATAACTTATGTATGACATTCAGAGAGACAAATAGAAAACAACTTGTGTATGACATCCAGAGAGTCAAATATAGAACAACTTGTATATGACATACAGAGAGACAAATTGAAAACAACGTGTGTATGACATCCAGAGAGTCAAATAGAGAACAACTTGTATATGACATCCAGAGAGTCAAATCGAGAACAACTTGTGTATGACATCCAGAGAGACAAATGGAATAAAACGTGTATGACATCCAGAGAGTCAAATAGAAAACAACTTGTGTATGACATCCAGAGGATTAAATAGAGAACAACTTGTGTATGACATCCAGAATGTCAAATAGAGAACAACTTGTGTATGACATGCATAAAGTCAAATAGAGAACAACTTGTGTCTGACATCCAGAGAGTAAAATAGAGAACAACTTGAGTATGACATCCAGAGAGCCAAATAGAAAACAACTTGTGTATGACATTCAGAGAGTAAAATAGAGAACAACTTGTGTATGACATCAATAGAGCCAAATAGCGAACAACTTGAGTATAACATCCAGAAAGTCAAATGGAGAACAACTTGTGTATGACATCCAGAAAGTTAAATTGAGAACAACTTGTGTATGACATCCAGAGTATTAAATAGAGAACAACTTGTGTATGACACCCAGAGAGTCAAATAGAGAACAACTTGTGAATGATATCCAGATAGCCAAATAGAGAACAACTAGTGTTTGACTTCCAGAGAGTCAAATAGAGAACAACTTGAGTATGACATCCAGAATGTCAAATAGAGAACAACTTGTGTCTGACATCCAGAGACCCAAATAGACAAAAACTAGTGTTTGACATCCAGAAAGTAAAAAATAGAGAATAACTTGAGTATGACATCTAGAGAGCCAAATAGAGAACAACTTGTGTATGACATCAAAAGAGCCAAATAGAGAACAAACTGTGTATGGCATCCAGAGAGACAAATGGAGAACAACTTGTGTATGACATCCAGAGAGTCAAATAGAGAACAACTTGTGTATGACACCCAGAGAGTCAAATGGAGAACAACTTGTGAATGATATCCAGATAGCCAAATATAGAACAACTAGTGTTTGACATCCAGAGAGTCAAATAGAGAACAACTTGAGTATGACATCCAGAATGTCAAATAGAGAACAGCTTGTGTTTGACACCCAGAGAGTCAAAGAGAGAACAACTTGTGTATGACATCCAGAGAATCAAATTGAGAACTAACTGTGTATGACATCAAGAGAGTAAAATAGAGAACAACTTGTATAAGACATCAAAAGAGCCAAATAGAGAACAAACTGTGTATGACATCTAGAGAGCCAAATAGAGAACAACTTGTGTATGACATCAAAAGAGCCAAGTAGAGAAAAAACTGTGTATGACATCCAGAGAGACAAATGGAGAACAACTTGTGTATGCCATCCAGAGAGCCAAATAGAGAACAACTTGTGTATGATAATCAGGGAGTCAAATAGAGAACTGCTTATGTATGACATCCATAGAGTCAAATAGAGAACAACATGTGTATGACATCCAGAGATTCAATAGAGAACAACTTGTGTACGACATCAAGAGAGTTAAATAGAGAACTTGTGTATGACATCCAGAGAGTCAAAAAGAGAACAACTAGTGTTTGACATCCAGATAGCCAAATAGAGAACAACTTGAGTATGACATTCTAAAAGCCAAATAGAGAACAACTTGTGTATGGCATCCAGATAGTTGGATAAAGAGCAACTTGTTTATGACAACCAGAGAGTCAAATAGATAACAACTTGTGTATGACGTCCAGAGAGTCAAATAGAGAACAACTTGTGTATTGCATCAATAGATTCAAATAGAGAACAACTTGTGTATGACATCCAGAGAGCCAAATAGAGAACAAACTGTGTATGACATCCAGAGAGTCAAATAGAGAACAACTTGTGTATGACGTCCAGAGAGTCAAATAGAGAACAACTAGTGTATGACATCCAGAAAGTCAAAATAGAACAACTTGTGTATGACATCCATAGATTCAAATAGAGAACAACTTGTGTATGACATCCAGAGAGTCAATTAGAGAACAACTTGTGTATGACATCCAGAAAGTCAAATAGAGAACAACTTGAGTATGACATCTAGAGAGTCAAATAGAGAACAAACTGTGTATGACATACAGAGAGCCAAATAGAGAATAACTTGTGTATGGCATCGATAGATTCAAATAGAAAACAACTTGTGTATGACATCCAGAGAGACAAATGGAGAACAACTTGTGTATGCCATCCAGAGAGCCAAATAGAGGACAACTTGTGTATGACATCTAGAGAGCCAAATAGAGAACAACTTGTGTATGACATCAGAGAGTAAAATAGAGAACAACTTGTGTATGACATCCAGAGAGTCAAATAGAGTACAACTTGTGTATGACATCCAGAGAGACAAATGGAGAACAACTTGTGTATGACATCCAGAAAGACAAATGGAGAACAACTTGTGTATGACTTCAAAAGAGTAAAATACGGAACTACTTGTATATGACATTCAGCGAGCCAAATAGAGAACAAACTGTTTATGACATCCAGAGAGACAAATGGAGAATAACTTATGTATGACATTCAGAGAGACAAATAGAAAACAACTTGTGTATGACATCCAGAGAGTCAAATATAGAACAACTTGTATATGACATACAGAGAGACAAATTGAAAACAACGTGTGTATGACATCCAGAGAGTCAAATAGAGAACAACTTGTATATGACATCCAGAGAGTCAAATCGAGAACAACTTGTGTATGACATCCAGAGAGACAAATGGAATAAAACTTGTGTATGACATCCAGAGAGTCAAATAGAAAACAACTTGTGTATGACATCCAGAGGATTAAATAGAGAACAACTTGTGTATGACATCCAGAATGTCAAATAGAGAACAACTTGTGTATGACATGCATAAAGTCAAATAGAGAACAACTTGTGTCTGACATCCAGAGAGTAAAATAGAGAACAACTTGAGTATGACATCCAGAGAGCCAAATAGAAAACAACTTGTGTATGACATTCAGAGAGTCAAATAGAGAACAACTTGTGTATGACATCAATAGAGCCAAATAGCGAACAACTTGAGTATAACATCCAGAAAGTCAAATGGAGAACAACTTGTGTATGACATCCAGAAAGTTAAATTGAGAACAACTTGTGTATGACATCCAGAGTATTAAATAGAGAACAACTTGTGTATGACACCCAGAGAGTCAAATAGAGAACAACTTGTGAATGATATCCAGATAGCCAAATAGAGAACTAGTGTTTGACTTCCAGAGAGTCAAATAGAGAACAACTTGAGTATGACATCCAGAATGTCAAATAGAGAACAACTTGTGTCTGACATCCAGAGACCCAAATAGACAAAAACTAGTGTTTGACATCCAGAAAGTAAAAAATAGAGAATAACTTGAGTATGACATCTAGAGAGCCAAATAGAGAACAACTTGTGTATGACATCAAAAGAGCCAAATAGAGAACAAACTGTGTATGGCATCCAGAGAGACAAATGGAGAACAACTTGTGTATGACATCCAGAGAGTCAAATAGAGAACAACTTGTGTATGACACCCAGAGAGTCAAATGGAGAACAACTTGTGAATGATATCCAGATAGCCAAATATAGAACAACTAGTGTTTGACATCCAGAGAGTCAAATAGAGAACAACTTGAGTATGACATCCAGAATGTCAAATAGAGAACAGCTTGTGTTTGACACCCAGAGAGTCAAAGAGAGAACAACTTGTGTATGACATCCAGAGAATCAAATTGAGAACTAACTGTGTATGACATCAAGAGAGTAAAATAGAGAACAACTTGTATAAGACATCAAAAGAGCCAAATAGAGAACAAACTGTGTATGACATCTAGAGAGCCAAATAGAGAACAACTTGTGTATGACATCAAAAGAGCCAAGTAGAGAAAAAACTGTGTATGACATCCAGAGAGACAAATGGAGAACAACTTGTGTATGCCATCCAGAGAGCCAAATAGAGAACAACTTGTGTATAATAATCAGGGAGTCAAATAGAGAACAGCTTATGTATGACATCCATAGAGTCAAATAGAGAACAACATGTGTATGACATCCAGAGATTCAATAGAGAACAACTTGTGTACGACATCAAGAGAGTTAAATAGAGAACAACTTGTGTATGACATCCAGAGAGTCAAAAAGAGAACAACTAGTGTTTGACATCCAGATAGCCAAATAGAGAACAACTTGTGTATGGCATCCAGATAGTTGGATAAAGAGCAACTTGTTTATGACAACCAGAGAGTCAAATAGATAACAACTTGTGTATGACATCCAGAAAGTCAAATAGAGAACAACTTGAGTATAACATCCAGAAAATCAAATGAAGAACAACTTGTGTATGACATCCAGATAGCCAAATAGAGAATAACTTGAGTATAACATCCAGAAAGACAAATGGAGAACAACTTGTCTATGACATCCAGAAAGTCAAATAGAGAACAACTTGAGTATAACATCCAGAAAGTCAAATGGAGAACAGCTTGTGTATGACATCCAGAAAGTCGTAAAAAGAACAACTTATTTGTGACATACAGAGATCCAAATAGAGAATAACTAGCGTTTGACATCCAGAAAGTCAAATAGAGAACAACTTGAGTATGACATCTAGAGAGCCAAATAGAGAACAAACTGTGTATGACATCCAGAGAGCCAAATAGAGAACAACTTGTGTATGACATCTAGAGAGCCAAATAGAGAACTAACTGCGTATGACATCAAGAGAGTAAAATAGAGAACAACTTGTGTAAGACATCAAAAGAGCCAAATAGAGAACAACTTGTGTATGAAATCCAGAGAGTCAAATAGTTAACAACTTGTGTATGATAATCAGGGAGTCAAATAGAGAACAGCTTATGTATGACATCCATAGAGTCAAATAGAGAACAACTTGTGTATGACATCCAGATAATCAAATAGAGAACAACTTGTGTATGACATCCAGAGAGTTAAATAGAGAACAACTTGTGCATGACATCCAGAGAGTCAAAAAGAAAACAACTGGTGTTTGACATCCAGATAGACAAATAGAGAAAAACTTGAGTATGAAAATCAAAAAGCCAAATAGAGAACAACTTGTGTATGGCATCCATATAGATGGATAAAGAACAACTTCTTTATGACAACCAGAGAGTTAAATAGATAACAACTTGTGTATGACATCCAGAAAGTCAAATAGAGAACAACTTGTGTATGACATCCAGAAAATCAAATAGAGAACAACTTGAGTATAACATCCAGAAAGTCAAATGGAGAACAGCTTGTGTATGACATCCAGAAAGTCAAATAGAGAACAACTTGAGTATAAAATCCATAACGTCAAATGGAAAACAACGTGTGTATGACATCCAGAAAGTCAAATAGAGAACAACTTGAGTATAACATCCAGAAAGTCAAATAGGAACAACTTGTGTATGACATCCTGATAGTCGGATAAAGAACAACTTTTTTGTGACATCCAGAGATCCAAATAGAGAACAACTAGTGTTTGACATCCAGAAAGTCAAATAGAGAACAACTTGAGTAAGACATCCAGAGAGCCAAATAGAGAACAAACTGTGTATGACATCCAGAGAGTCAAATAGAGAACAACTTGTGTATGACGTCCAGAGAGTCAAATAGAGAACAACTAGTGTATGACATCCAGAAAGTCAAAAATAGAACAACTTGTGTATGACATCCATAGATTCAAATAGAGAACAACTTGTGTATGACATCCAGAGAGTCAATTAGAGAACAACATGTGTATGACATCAGAAAGTCAAATAGAGAACAACTTGAGTATGACATCTAGAGAGTCAAATAGAGAACTAACTGTGTATGACATACAGAGAGCCAAATAGAGAACAACTTGTGTATGACATCTAGAGAGCTAAATAGAGAACTAACTGTGTATGACATCACGAGAGTAAAATAGAGAACAACTTGTGTATGACATCCAGAGAGTCAAATAGAGAACAACTTGTGTATGAAATCCAGAGAGACAAGTGGAGAGCAACTTGTGTATGACATCCAGAGAGACAAATGGAGAACAACTTGTGTATGACATCAATATAGTAAAATAGAGATCAACTTGAGTATGACATTCAAAAAGCTAAAAAGAGAACAACTTGTGTATGGCATCCAGATAGTTGGATAAAGAACAACTTGTTTATGACAACCAGAGAGTCAAATAGAGAACAACTTGAGTATAACGTCCAGAACGTCAAATGGAAAACAACTTGTTTTTGACATCCACAAAGTCAAATATAGAACAACTTGACTATAACATCCAGAAAGTCAAATAGAGAACAACTTGTGTATGACATCCAGAAAGTCAAATAGAGAACAACTTGAGTATAACGTCCAGAACGTCAAATGGAAAACAACTTGTTTTTGACATCCACAAAGTCAAATATAGAACAACTTGACTATAACATCCAGAAAGTCAAATAGAGAACAACTTGTGTATGACATCCTGAAAGTCGGATAAAGAACAACTTATTTGTGACATCCAGAGACCCAAATAGACATAAACTAGTGTTTGACATCCAGAAAGTCAAATAGAGAACAACTTGAGTATGACATCTAGAGAGCCAAATAGAGAACAACTTGTGTATGACATCAAAAGAGCCAAATAGAGAACAAACTGTGTATGACATCCAGAGAGACAAATGGAGAACAACTTGTGTATGACATCCAGAGAGTCAAATAGAGAACAACTTATGTATGACACCTAGAGAGTCAAATAGAGAACAACTTGTGAATGATATCCAGATAGCCAAATATAGAACAACTAGTGTTTGACATCCAGAGAGTCAAATAGAGAACAACTTGAGAATGACATCCAGAATGTCAAATAGAGAACAGCTTGTGTTTGACACCCAGAGAGTCAAAGAGAGAACAACTTGTGTATGACATCCAGAGAATCAAATAGAGAACAACTTGTGTATGACATCAAGAGAGCCAAATAGATAACTAACTGTGTATGACATCCAGAGAGACAAATGGAGAACAACTTGTGTATGACATCCAGAGAGTCAATTAGAGAACAACTTGTGTATGACATCCAGAGAGACAAATGGAGAACAATTTGTGTATGACATCCAGAGAGACAAAAGGAGAAAAACTAGTGTATGACATCAAGAGAGTAAAATAGAGAACAACTTGTGTATGACATCCAGAGAGCCAAATATGGACCAAACTATGTATGACATCTAGAGAGTCAAATAGAGAACAAACTGTGTATGACATACAGAGAGCCAAATAGAGAACAACTTGTGTATGACATCTAGAGAGCTAAATAGAGAACTAACTGTGTATGACATCACGAGAGTAAAATAGAGAACAACTTGTGTATGACATCCAGAGAGTCAAATAGAGAACAACTTGTGTATGAAATCCAGAGAGACAAGTGGAGAGCAACTTGTGTATGACATCCAGAGAGACAAATGGAGAACAACTTGTGTATGACATCAAGATAGTAAAATAGAGAACAACTTGAGTATGACATTCAAAAAGCTAAAAAGAGAACAACTTGTATATGGCATCCAGATAGTTGGATAAAGAACAACTTGTTTATGACAACCAGAGAGTCAAATAGAGAACAACTTGAGTATAACGTCCAGAACGTCAAATGGAAAACAACTTGTTTTTGACATCCACAAAGTCAAATATAGAACAACTTGACTATAACATCCAGAAAGTCAAATAGAGAACAACATGTGTATGACATCCAGAAAGTCAAATAGAGAACAACTTGAGTATAACGTCCAGAACGTCAAATGGAAAACAACTTGTTTTTGACATCCACAAAGTCAAATATAGAACAACTTGACTATAACATCCAGAAAGTCAAATAGAGAACAACTTGTGTATGACATCCTGAAAGTCGGATAAAGAACAACTTATTTGTGACATCCAGAGACCCAAATAGACATAAACTAGTGTTTGACATCCAGAAAGTCAAATAGAGAACAACTTGAGTATGACATCTAGAGAGCCAAATAGAGAACAACTTGTGTATGACATCAAAAGAGCCAAATAGAGAACAAACTGTGTATGACATCCAGAGAGACAAATGGAGAATAACTTGTGTATGACATCCAGAGAGCCAAATAGAGAACAACTTGTGCATGACATCCAGAGAGTCAAATAGAGAACAACTTGAGTATGACATCCAGAATGTCAAATAGAGAACAGCTTGTGTTTGACACCCAGAGAGTCAAAGAGAGAACAACTTGTGTATGACATCCAGAGAGTCAAATAGAGAACAACTTGTGTATGACATCAAGAGAGCCAAATAGATAACTAACTGTGTATGACATCCAGAAAGTTAAATTGAGAACAACTTGTGTATGACATCCAGAGTATTAAATAGAGAACAACTTGTGTATGACATCCAGAGAGTCAAATAGAGAACAACTTGTGAATGATATCCAGATAGCCAAATAGAGAACAACTAGTGTTTGACATCCAGAAAGTAAAAAATAGAGAACAACTTGAGTATGACATCTAGAGAGCCAAATAGAGAACAACTTGTGTATGACATCAAAAGAGCCAAATAGAGAACAAACTGTGTATGACATCCAGAGAGACAAATGGAGAACAACTTGTGTATGACATCCAGAGAGTCAAATAGAGAACAACTTGTGTATGACACCCAGAGAGTCAAATAGAGAACAACTTGTGAATGATATCCAGATAGCCAAATATAGAACAACTAGTGTTTGACATCCAGAGAGTCAAATAGAGAACAACTTGAGTATGACATCCAGAATGTCAAATAGAGAACAGCTTGTGTTTGACACCCAGAGAGTCAAAGAGAGAACAACTTGTGTATGACATCCAGAGAATCAAATAGAGAACAACTTGTGTATGACATCAAGAGAGCCAAATAGATAACTAACTGTGTATGACATCCAGAGAGACAAATGGAGAACAACTTGTGTATGACATCCAGAGAGTCAATTAGAGAACAACTTGTGTATGACATCCAGAGAGACAAATGGAGAACAATTTGTGTATGACATCCAGAGAGACAAAAGGAGAAAAACTAGTGTATGACATCAAGAGAGTAAAATAGAGAACAACTTGTGTATGACATCCAGAGAGCCAAATATGGACCAAACTATGTATGACATCTAGAGAGTCAAATAGAGAACAAACTGTGTATGACATACAGAGAGCCAAATAGAGAACAACTTGTGTATGACATCTAGAGAGCTAAATAGAGAACTAACTGTGTATGACATCACGAGAGTAAAATAGAGAACAACTTGTGTATGACATCCAGAGAGTCAAATAGAGAACAACTTGTGTATGAAATCCAGAGAGACAAGTGGAGAGCAACTTGTGTATGACATCCAGAGAGACAAATGGAGAACAACTTGTGTATGACATCAAGATAGTAAAATAGAGAACAACTTGAGTATGACATTCAAAAAGCTAAAAAGAGAACAACTTGTGTATGGCATCCAGATAGTTGGATAAAGAACAACTTGTTTATGACAACCAGAGAGTCAAATAGAGAACAACTTGAGTATAACGTCCAGAACGTCAAATGGAAAACAACTTGTTTTTGACATCCACAAAGTCAAATATAGAACAACTTGACTATAACATCCAGAAAGTCAAATAGAGAACAACTTGTGTATGACATCCAGAAAGTCAAATAGAGAACAACTTGAGTATAACGTCCAGAACGTCAAATGGAAAACAACTTGTTTTTGACATCCACAAAGTCAAATATAGAACAACTTGACTATAACATCCAGAAAGTCAAATAGAGAACAACTTGTGTATGACATCCTGAAAGTCGGATAAAGAACAACTTATTTGTGACATCCAGAGACCCAAATAGACATAAACTAGTGTTTGACATCCAGAAAGTCAAATAGAGAACAACTTGAGTATGACATCTAGAGAGCCAAATAGAGAACAACTTGTGTATGACATCAAAAGAGCCAAATAGAGAACAAACTGTGTATGACATCCAGAGAGACAAATGGAGAATAACTTGTGTATGACATCCAGAGAGCCAAATAGAGAACAACTTGTGCATGACATCCAGAGAGTCAAATAGAGAACAACTTGAGTATGACATCCAGAATGTCAAATAGAGAACAGCTTGTGTTTGACACCCAGAGAGTCAAAGAGAGAACAACTTGTGTATGACATCCAGAGAGTCAAATAGAGAACAACTTGTGTATGACATCAAGAGAGCCAAATAGATAACTAACTGTGTATGACATCCAGAAAGTTAAATTGAGAACAACTTGTGTATGACATCCAGAGTATTAAATAGAGAACAACTTGTGTATGACACCCAGAGAGTCAAATAGAGAACAACTTGTGAATGATATCCAGATAGCCAAATAGAGAACAACTAGTGTTTGACATCCAGAAAGTAAAAAATAGAGAACAACTTGAGTATGACATCTAGAGAGCCAAATAGAGAACAACTTGTGTATGACATCAAAAGAGCCAAATAGAGAACAAACTGTGTATGACATCCAGAGAGACAAATGGAGAACAACTTGTGTATGACATCCAGAGAGTCAAATAGAGAACAACTTGTGTATGACACCCAGAGAGTCAAATAGAGAACAACTTGTGAATGATATCCAGATAGCCAAATATAGAACAACTAGTGTTTGACATCCAGAGAGTCAAATAGAGAACAACTTGAGTATGACATCCAGAATGTCAAATAGAGAACAGCTTGTGTTTGACACCCAGAGAGTCAAAGAGAGAACAACTTGTGTATGACATCCAGAGAATCAAATAGAGAACAACTTGTGTATGACATCAAGAGAGCCAAATAGATAACTAACTGTGTATGACATCCAGAGAGACAAATGGAGAACAACTTGTGTATGACATCCAGAGAGTCAATTAGAGAACAACTTGTGTATGACATCCAGAGAGACAAATGGAGAACAATTTGTGTATGACATCCAGAGAGACAAAAGGAGAAAAACTAGTGTATGACATCAAGAGAGTAAAATAGAGAACAACTTGTGTATGACATCCAGAGAGCCAAATATGGACCAAACTATGTATGACATCTAGAGAGTCAAATAGAGAACAAACTGTGTATGACATACAGAGAGCCAAATAGAGAACAACTTGTGTATGACATCTAGAGAGCTAAATAGAGAACTAACTGTGTATGACATCACGAGAGTAAAATAGAGAACAACTTGTGTATGACATCCAGAGAGTCAAATAGAGAACAACTTGTGTATGAAATCCAGAGAGACAAGTGGAGAGCAACTTGTGTATGACATCCAGAGAGACAAATGGAGAACAACTTGTGTATGACATCAAGATAGTAAAATAGAGAACAACTTGAGTATGACATTCAAAAAGCTAAAAAGAGAACAACTTGTGTATGGCATCCAGATAGTTGGATAAAGAACAACTTGTTTATGACAACCAGAGAGTCAAATAGAGAACAACTTGAGTATAACGTCCAGAACGTCAAATGGAAAACAACTTGTTTTTGACATCCACAAAGTCAAATATAGAACAACTTGACTATAACATCCAGAAAGTCAAATAGAGAACAACTTGTGTATGACATCCAGAAAGTCAAATAGAGAACAACTTGAGTATAACGTCCAGAACGTCAAATGGAAAACAACTTGTTTTTGACATCCACAAAGTCAAATATAGAACAACTTGACTATAACATCCAGAAAGTCAAATAGAGAACAACTTGTGTATGACATCCTGAAAGTCGGATAAAGAACAACTTATTTGTGACATCCAGAGACCCAAATAGACATAAACTAGTGTTTGACATCCAGAAAGTCAAATAGAGAACAACTTGAGTATGACATCTAGAGAGCCAAATAGAGAACAACTTGTGTATGACATCAAAAGAGCCAAATAGAGAACAAACTGTGTATGACATCCAGAGAGACAAATGGAGAATAACTTGTGTATGACATCCAGAGAGCCAAATAGAGAACAACTTGTGCATGACATCCAGAGAGTCAAATAGAGAACAACTTGAGTATGACATCCAGAATGTCAAATAGAGAACAGCTTGTGTTTGACACCCAGAGAGTCAAAGAGAGAACAACTTGTGTATGACATCCAGAGAGTCAAATAGAGAACAACTTGTGTATGACATCAAGAGAGCCAAATAGATAACTAACTGTGTATGACATCCAGAAAGTTAAATTGAGAACAACTTGTGTATGACATCCAGAGTATTAAATAGAGAACAACTTGTGTATGACACCCAGAGAGTCAAATAGAGAACAACTTGTGAATGATATCCAGATAGCCAAATAGAGAACAACTAGTGTTTGACATCCAGAAAGTAAAAAATAGAGAACAACTTGAGTATGACATCTAGAGAGCCAAATAGAGAACAACTTGTGTATGACATCAAAAGAGCCAAATAGAGAACAAACTGTGTATGACATCCAGAGAGACAAATAGAGAACAACTTGTGTATGAAATCCAGAGAGACAAGTGGAGAGCAACTTGTGTATGACATCCAGAGAGACAAATGGAGAACAACTTGTGTATGACATCAAGATAGTAAAATAGAGAACAACTTGAGTATGACATTCAAAAAGCTAAAAAGAGAACAACTTGTGTATGGCATCCAGATAGTTGGATAAAGAACAACTTGTTTATGACAACCAGAGAGTCAAATAGATAACAACTTGTGTATGACATCCAGAAAGTCAAATAGAGAACAACTTGAGTATAACGTCCAGAATGTCAAATGGAAAACAACTTGTTTTTGACATCCACAAAGTCAAATATAGAACAACTTGACTATAACATCCAGAAAGTCAAATAGAGAACAACTTGTGTATGACATCCTGAAAGTCGGATAAAGAACAACTTATTTGTGACATCCAGAGACCCAAATAGACATAAACTAGTGTTTGACATCCAGAAAGTCAAATAGAGAACAACTTGAGTATGACATCTAGAGAGCCAAAAAGAGAACAACTTGTGTATGACATCAAAAGAGCCAAATAGAGAACAAATTGTGTATGACATCCAGAGAGACAAATGGAGAACAACTTGTGTATGACATCCAGAGAGCCAAATAGAGAACAACTTGTGCATGACATCCAGAGAGTCAAATAGAGAACAACTTGAGTATGACATCCAGAATGTCAAATAGAGAACAGCTTGTGTTTGACACCCAGAGAGTCAAAGAGAGAACAACTTGTGTATGACATCCAGAGAGTCAAATAGAGAACAACTTGTGTATGACATCCAGAGAGTCAATTAGAGAACAACTTGTGTATGACATCCAGAGAGACAAATGGAGAACAATTTGTGTATGACATCCAGAGAGACAAAAGGAGAAAAACTTGTGTATGACATCAAAAGAGCCAAATAGAGAATAAACTGTGTATGACATCAAGAGAGCCAAATAGGGACCAAACGATGTATGACATCTAGAGAGACAAATGGAGAACAACTTGTGTATGACATCCAGAGAGCCAAATAGAGAACAACTTGTGTATGACATCAAAGAGCCAAATAGAGAACAAACTGTGTATGACATCCAGAGAGACAAATGGAGAACAACTTGTGTATGCCATCCAGAGAGCCAAATAGAGAACAACTTGTGTATGACATCCAGAGAGCCAAATAGATGAACAACTTGTGTATGACATCCAGAGAGTCAAATAGAGAACAACTTGTGTATGACATCCAGAAAGTCAAATAGAGAATAACTTGTGTATGGCATCGATAGATTCAAATAGAGAACAACTTGTGTATGACATCCAGAGAGACAAATGGAGAACAACTTGTGTATGCCATCCAGAGAGCCAAATAGAGAACAACTTGTGTATTGCATCAATAGATTCAAATATAGAACAACTTGTGTATGACATCCAGAGAGCCAAATAGAGAACAAACTGTGTATGACATCCAGAGAGCCAAATAGAGGACAACTTGTGTATGACATCTAGAGAGCCAAATAGAGAACAACTTGTGTATGACATCCAGAGAGTCAAATAGAGTACAACTTGTGTATGACATCCAGAGAGACAAATGAAGAACAACTTGTGTATGACATCCAGAGAGTAAAATAGAGAACAACTTGTGTATGACATCCAGAGAGTCAAATAGAGTACAACTTGTGTATGACATCCAGAGAGACAAATGAAGAACAACTTGTGTATGACATCCAGAGAGACAAATGGAGAACAACTTGTGTATGACTTCAAAAGAGTAAAATACAGAACTACTTGTATATGACATTCAGCGAGCCAAATAGAGAACAAACTGTGTATGACATCCAGAGAGACAAATGGAGAATAACTTATGTATGACATTCAGAGAGACAAATAGAAAACAACTTGTGTATGACATCCAGAGAGTCAAATATAGAACAACTTGTATATGACATACAGAGAGACAAATTGAAAACAATGTGTGTATGACATCCAGATAGCCAAATAGAGAACAACTTGTGTATGATATCCAGAGAGCCAAATAGAGAACAACTTGTGTATGACATCTAGAGAGCCAGATAGAGAACTAACTGTGTATGACATCGAGAGAGTAAAATAGAGATAAACTTGTGTATGACATCCAGAGAGTCAAATAGAGAACAACTTGTGTATGACATCCAGAGAGACAAATGGAGAACAACTTGTGTATGACATTCAGAGAGACAAATGGAGAACAACTTGTGTATGACATCAAGAGAGTAAAATAGAGAACAACTTGTGTATGACATCCAGAGAGCCAAATAGAGAACAAACTGTGTATGACATCCAGAGAGACAAATGGAGAACAACTTGTGTATGACATCCAGAGAGACAAATAGAAAAAAACTTGTGTATGACATCCAGAGAGACAAATAGAGAACAACTTGTGTATGACATCCAGAGAGACAAATGGAGAAAAACTTGTGTATGACATCCAGAGAGCCAAATAGAGACCAACTTGTATATGACATCCAGAGAGCCAAATAGAAAACAAGTTGTGTATGACATCCAGAGAGTCAAATAGAGAACAACTTGTGTGTGACATCCAGAATGTCAAATAGAGAACAACTTGTGTATGACATCCATAAAGTCAAAAAGAGAACAACTTGTGTCTGACATCCAGAGAGTCAAATAGAGAACAACTTGAGTATGACATCCAGAGAGCCAAATAGAGAACAACTTGTGTATGACATTCAGAGAGTCAAATAGAGAAACTACTTGTGTATGACATCAAAAGAGCCAAATAGCGAACAACTTGAGTATAACATCCAGAAAGTCAAATGGAGAACAACTTGTGTATGACATCCAGAAAGCTAAATGGAGAACAACTTGAGTATTACACCCAGAGTATTAAATAGTGAACAACTTGTGTATGACATCCAGAGTATTAAATAGAGAACAACTTGTGTATGACACCCAGAGAGTCAAATAGAGAACAACTTGTGAATGATATCCAAATAGTCAAATAGAGAACAACTAGTGTTTGACATCAAGAGAGTCAAATAGAGAACAACTTGAGTATGACATCCAGAATGTCAAATAGAGAACAACTTGTGTCTGACTTCCAGAGAGTCAAATAGAGAACAACTTGTGTATGACATCCAGAGAGTCAAAGAGAGAACAACTAGTGTATGCCATCCAGAGAGTAAAATAGAGAACAACTTGAGTATGACATCCAGAATGTCAAATAGAGAACAACTTGTGTCTGACATCCAGAGATTCAAAGAGAGAACAACTTGTGTATGACATCCAGAGAGTCAAATAGAAAACAACTAGTGTATGATATCCAGAGAGTAAAATAGAGAACAACTTTTGTATGACATCCAGATAGCCAAATAGAGAACAACTAGTGTTTGACATCCAGATAGCCAAATAGAGAACAACTTGTGTATGATATCCAGATAGCCAAATATAGAACAACTTGTGGATGACATCCATAAACATTTACTCTGTCCAATCTTATATCATCTCTGGGACAGGAACGATTATCAGCCTTGACTTTGCTGAATGTTACGAGGGAGGTTGCCGATATCAACAATTTTGAGGAACTAATCAATAAATTTGTAGCAGCCAAAGCAAAGTGAATTTCTCTTTGAAGTTACAATAATGACATCTAAAGCATCAACTATTTCTGTTATCTTATGTCAACTTTTCAGGCTATTATATCCCAATCAATGTTTTACGTTTTCTTAATGTTATAATTTATTAATATTTCAGCATAAATTTATTCTGCATTAATTATTTATGTCTTCTTCTTTCTTGACTCTGTCCTCTGTTATCTGCTATATCTTCATAGTCCCATAGTTCCCTTAATTATTTTACATTTTTTCATCCGCTTCATACATTAAAAAAAAGCCATGAAATGAGATTTTCTTGTTCTAAAAAATTTCCTAGAAAGAATGATGTATCCCTCTATGGTTCACACCTAATAATCAGGGGTCAAGAGGGGTCGCGAAAACTGACTTTCTCCCCGGGCGCTGAAATCTCTAGCTACGCCTCATCTCCTGAGACATCTGTATCGCATTAAGGTATCCCACCCAAACGAATGCCATGTACAACTGGTGTTCAGGTCCCAAAGCGTAATCTCCATTCGTGTCTAACCTTCAAGAAATCACGGTGAGAAATCTGGCTATAGTGTGCTGAACTAAGGCAGAAACTATGAAGCAGCCGTCATAGAGGTGCTGAACTAAGGTAGAAACTATGGAGCAGCCGTCATAGAGGTGCTGAACTAAGGCAGAAACTATGAAGCAGTCGTCATAGAGGTGCTGAACTAAGGCAGAAACTATGAAGCAGCCGTCATAGAGTTGCTGAACTAAGGCAGAAACTATGGAGCAGCTGTCATAGAGGTGCTGAACTAAGGCAGAAACTATGGGGCAGCCGTCATAGAGTTGCTGAACTAAGGCAGAAACTATGAAGCAGCCGTCATAGAGGTGCTGAACTAATGCAGAAACTATGGAGCAGCCGTCATAGAGGTGCTGAACTAAGGCAGAAATTATGAAGCAGCCGTCATAGAGGTGCTGAACTAAGGCAGAAACCATGGAGCAGCCGTCATAGAGTTGCTGAACTAAGGCAGAAACTATGGAGCAGCCGTCATAGAGGTGCTGAACTAAGGCAGAAACTATGAAGCAGCCGTCATAGAGGTGCTGAACTAAGGCAGAAACTATGGGACAGCCGTCATAGAGGTGGTGAACTAAGGAAGAAACTATGGTGCAGCCGTCATTGAGGTGGTGAACTAAGGCAGAAACTACGGGGTAGACGTCATAGAGGTGCTGAACTAAGACAGAAATTATGGGGTAGCCGTCATAGAGGTGCTGAACTAAGGCAGAAACTATGGGGCAGCTGTCATAGACGGTGTTGAACTAAGGCAGAAACTATGGGGCAGCCGTCATAGAGGTGCTGAACTAAGGCAGAAACTATGGGGCAGCCGTCATAGAGAGCGCTGAACTAAGGCAGAAACTATTGGGTAGCCGTCATAGAGGGCGCTGAACTAAGGCAGAAACTATGGGACAGACGTCTGAGAACTAGGACAGAAACTATGGGGCA
>JAVIAB010000126.1:15969557-16407324 GCA_032433765.1 Megaustenia siamemsis
AAAATTAGAAAGCCCCATTTGGATACGCTCATTGTTCAGCGCCATTTCTTTTACTTGAATACACATAATTTAAACTATAGATCTACTATTTTTCATTGTTTGTTTTTATATCGTATATATATATATATATATAAATGACGGCTTTTTGTATTTACAATAAACTAATATTTCTGTAATAAAGAAAGTGACACGGAAAATAAGTTGCAATGAGAATTTAATAAAAAATAAAATAACAAAATTGCAAAAAAGAAGAAATTTACTTACCGGTATTTGGTGATATTGGCTAATCCTTCCGTGTCCTTAATCAGTAGTAGTAGTTGATTGATAGGTTGGGAAAAGAGACATGAAATGATTATATGTAACACCTGGTTCAAACAACACCCTAGGCGACTATGAACATGGCAAAGCACAGACAAAAAACTACACAATCAAATTGATTTTATCCCGGTACAGAGAAGATTCAGGAATGGGTTAACATCTGTTAAAACAAGACAAGGGGCAGACTGTAATAGTGAATATGTACCAGTAGTTGGAAAAAGATAAGAATAAAACTGCGGAAGACACAGAAATCCCCAGAAATATAAAATTAGAATTAGATATGCTTAGAGTAGATAAACAGATGAGTGATAAGTACAGTAGGATAGTACAAAATAGATATAATGCTATTGAGAAAATACAGGACATCGAGAAACAGTGGGAAATGCTCAAACAATCGATTCAACAAACTTCAAAAAAAGTAATACCAGTGACTAAAAGAATAAACAAAAAGAAATGGATGACAGAAGAAATATTAGAACTAATGGACGAAAGACGAAAACATAAGAAAGAAGAACGGACATGCAAAATATTGTACAAAGAGATCCAGAACAAATGTAGAGACGCAAAGGAAGGATGGTTAAAGCAGAAATGTGAAGAAATGGAAAAACAACAAAAGAAAGACTGAATATAAAATGTATGCACAATCAGTTAAATGAATTAACAGGAAGAAAAGAAGTCAAAGTTTCAGGATGTGTGAAATCAAAGAAAGGAAATATATATATATATATATATTTTTTTTTTTTTTTCTGTTGTTGATTATTTGTCATTTTTTTCCGAGTGCTGTAAACATACCTCTTATTTCTGAATTGATTGGAAGGAAATATAATAATGGGACAGGAGAAGACAATGGAAAGGTGGACAAAATATATCAGTCAACTCTATGATGATGAAAGACCAGAATTAAACAATTCAAACAAAGACACAGGACCATCAATAATGCAGAGTGAAGTGGAGGACGCAATTCAACACATGAAAAGAGGCAAAGCTCCAGGTCCTGACAATATAACAATCGAAGAGTTAATGCATTAGGAGAGCCGGTAGTACAAGTCATAACAAAATTACTCAATGACATATATAACACTGGACACATACCCGAAGATCTACTAAAATCCATCTTTGTAGCCATACCGAAGAAGTCAGGCGCCACTGATTGTGAAGACCATCGCACTATTAGTCTCATGAGCCATATGACGAAAATATTACTAAGAATCATCATGAGACGTGTACGGAACAAAATAAAACCAGAAATAAGTGAGGAACAATGTGAGTTTGTGGAAGGAAAGGGCACCAATAAGGCAATATACATCTTAAGAACATTGATAGTAAGATCTATAAAAGTAAAGAAAGAGCTATATATGTGCTTTATAGACTACACAAAATCATTTGACAAAGTAAAGCATGTGAAAATAATAAATATTCTGGAGAAATTAAACATTAAGGCAAGGATTTTGAATCATAATAAAACATGTACTGGCAACAAACATCAGCTATACGAATTAGCAACCAAACAGGACAATTGTAATATATAAAACAAGGAGTCAGACAAGGCTATGTTCTGTCGCCGGATTTGTTTTCACTTTACAGCGAATATATTATGAGATCAATAGTAGACAAAAAGGAATTCAAGTCAACGGTCACAACATAAATAATTTTCGATATGCGGATGACACAGTCTTAATAGCAGAGACAGAGAATGAACTACAAGAAATGATAGACATAATGGTAAAAGAAAGCAACAAAAAATGTCTGTGTCTGAATCAAGATGACGCGTTCTATCTTCGCCACTTTGTAAACATATAATCAATATGGCGTGTATCACTGTGGATTTTTATATGAGCTGTGTGTTTTCAAAGTTATCTATACATTTTAGTTAAGATATCATGGGGAAAAGAAAGTTAGTTAAAGCTGACAGAGGGAAAAACGTCAATTCTGTGAGAACCAATACACTAGTAATCTGTAAAGGTCACCTACAACCTCAGGCAGTGTCACAAGTTAATTTGTTAGAGATCGAGAGCAAGCCGACCGGTAGTAGTGATGTGTCATGTGTTTATAAATGTAAACGAACAGCTGTTGTCAACTGTTTCTAAACCTGGAGAAGGGTATTTCCACACCAGAGGCGTATTCTTTATGCTACCGCAGCTACCCCCGGTAAAGTAAGTAAAAGTAAAGTACCTCCGTCACGTCAAATGGCGTATAGGGAATACGGTGTTAGTGACCATAAATTTTACAGACCTTCGGCACATGATTTTTGTGGTAATATGGTCGGTATTACGCTCGTGCCGCTTCACTTTCAAAGAAAAAAATCCGGTACCCATTAAAGGCTGGGTGGGAAGCCGTTAGTTGGGATCGAACCCTACCCCTTGTCCTTTGTAGTCCAGTTCACTAACCACTGAGCTATCGCGGCTCCCTAGCTACCCCCTGCAGCCTGAACATATTAACGAAATGCAAAAGGAAATGATAATTTATTATATTTTTAAAAAATAATTACATTTCAAATTTTCGAGTACTCTATTACACTTATCGTAGGTCAGTATGATTTATTTGCTTTGATTTGCATTTATTAAAGCAAGGTTTTCCTCTGGCCACTATAACGTCTGTGAATGAAACAGAAACTACATTGAAACCTTTAGGAGTCAGCGGTACTTTGTCCTCTATCCTGGCCTAGTATTAACGACCATGACATTCAAAAATTCCCGTCAAATAATACGGCAAAGCTGCCGCTAGATGAATGCGGTTTCATGGGTTATTTTTAGCTCTAGCCAATCAGGATCGTCACAAAGTGAAAGTGAAACTATGTCTGATTACCGGAACTTCCTTAGCTATTTATAACTACATTATGCACATCAACATCTGTAGAAAGAACTTTTTCTGCTCTCAAGAGAATCAAATCTTATAGTCCCTCAACTCAGACACAAGAACGCTTATCTGGTTTGGCATTAATGTCCATTGAGAAATCATTCCCTCAGAAACTTAGAAACCAACCCAACAGTACTTTCAATGACAGTCATCAAGACATTTTCGCCCCAAACAAGACGGATAGAGTTTACATATAAATAAGTAAGTAATTTAAAATGTAGTGAAGTCATTAGAAAATATTACTTTATGTTAGCCTATTGAATATAATGTATGTTTTTATGTATTATGTCAGCGTTAGCCCAGACCCCAAAACCAATATACGCCATTGTTCCACACAGACTATTTTTATAATAGTTCACATCTTACCGGCTATTCGTTTCATTGCTTTCAAATTATTTAGGGATTTTAAAAGTAACTATAGTGTCCTCATTGTAAACAACCCATATGAATAACAAACGTGACTGAGGGCGAGAGAGAGAGTTCACTCATCATCATTATGTGCCATACTGGTTGGCGTAGGTGATCATGTCCCTCCACAATCTTCTATCTACAGTGCATCGTATTAGTTCTGTTGTTGACTGCTTTCCATGCCATGACACTAAACTATCCAGTATTTTCTCTCTTTGTCGCCCGCGATCTCTCTTTCCTTTTATTGTGCCAGTTGTAACCAAGTATTCCAACTTTCCTCTTCTCATGATGTGCCCGAAAAATGTTGATTGCTTCTTTCTGATGTTTTTTAAGAACTCTCTTTTTGTGTTGGCCTCTTTGAGAACTTCCTCATTGGTCTTTTTAGCTGTCCAGGGAACTTTCAACATTCTTCTGAGAAATCCCATCTCTGTAGCCTCTAATCGTCTTTTCATTTGTTTGTCTACTGTCCATGATTCGCTTCCATAAGTCAGAATTGGTTCTATATAGCACCGATGAACTCTCTTTCTCATTTCTATTGACATAGATTTGTTGCATAAGATATTTTTCATTTTCTGAAATGCTATTTTGGCCTGAGCTATTCTACTTTTTATGTCTGTGGTGCATCTCCCACCTGATGTTATTATTGTGCCCAAGTATTTGAAATGTTGCACTTGTTTCAGATTTGTCTCGTTTATTTTTATGTTGCATGATGGTGGTGATTGTTTCTTCGATATAACCATTACTTCTGTTTTCTTACTATTCAGACTGAGACCTTTCTTGTTGCTTTCTTTTACTATTATGTCTATCATTTCGAGAGTTCATTAACCGTCAAAATTAACTTTCATTGTCAGTGTCAAACAAACTTACATTCTCAACTTACAAGAAATGTGGCAAAGTTTATGAAATCAACAGATCTCCCATTGCAATGTTGAATGTTGTGGTCACCTCTAGAAAAAAATGGAGAAACAGCTCATGAACTTAGTGACAGCGCTGAAGAATAAAACATTCCAGCAGCAGGGAAACATTCCAAAAGGATAGAAGGCAAGGGAGGCCTAACAAAAAAGGCAATTTTAAACATCCAAGGACACTATGGTGCTGCTATAAAAAAATGTAAATGATGTGCAACAAAGGATAAGTAGTAGCGGTGGCTGTGAACTCAACAGAAAAGTGGAATAACATGCACCGAAATACAATAGATTTGGCACCGACTTTGCACCGACTTTGCACCAAAACGGTGCCAAAAAAAAAATTATTTTTTTTTTCGAATTCGCGATTTTTTCGAACTTCATTATTTTTTGGGGGAATTTTTTTTTTTTTGGTGTTCGTCAGTTTGTCGAATCACTGAGAGCTTAACTCAGGTAAATTCAATAGAGACTCGGTGCTAATCCGTGTCCGGTGATCGTCTCTCGCTGTGTGTTAGAAATTTGTGAAAGAGTATTTTAAAAGAGTATGTGAAAGTAAAAATTCAGATTATTTAAAAAAATATGTATTTGTGAAAGTAAACTCAGAATTATTAAAAATAAAAAAATAAAAAAATAAAAAAAAACAGTCTCCCTTCAGGATTCGAACACGGGTCTACTACGTGACAGGCCAGGCAACATGTAAAAAAAAAATGCTGACAAGCAATAACATTGAAAGGTTAGTTTTGTCGAACGGTCTCCTGTGTTTCTGAGAGCTTAACCGCAGGTAAATTCAATAGAGACTCGGTGCTAAGCGGCTTATTGTCCGGTGATCGTCGCTCGCTGTGTGTTAGAAATTTGTGAAAGAGTATTTTAAATTCCGTTAGCCAACTCAGGTAGAACCCCGATTGAAAAGAAAACGGACTCATGTTAAAAATAGTAAAATATAAGTGGTCGTGTGTGTTATCGCTACCAACATCATCATGTGTCGTGTAGTAAGGTGTGCTAATATTAAATAGTGACGCTCGCTCTTTCTCATTCAATGAAAAGCAAAACAAAATTCTATATTTCACAACTTTATTAATACATCATATATATATTACTGTCCGGTCGTTGATAATTTTAAGCGTCTGGGTTTCCTCCCTCCTGTTTTGGTGGTACTGTTTGTTAAATGTCTATCAAACACGGGTGCATAGGAAGTTTCATTAGCCTTCAAAACACAACCGCCCTCCATTTTGACAAAACCTTGATCAAAGCTGGAATAGGTAATCGGTGACTTTGCTGAAACATCCTGGGCATCCATACTGGCTGCCGGAGCTGTCGTCTGATTAACAAGAGTGAGGTCCCCTTGGTTAACAAAAAAGGGCGTGTAGTTGATGTTAGCATAAGCGTTTTCGAGACTGCCTTAACGCCATCTATAGACAATGGAACTACCCCCTCTGCCTTCATGTCCTATCATCATCATGTGCCACCCTCAACACCATCACCCCTTCATGTCCTATCATCATCAAGCCACACAAAGTATCAACCCCTTCATGGCCTATCATCATCATGTGCCACCCTCAACACTATCATCATCATGTGCCACCCTCAACACTATCATCATGCGCCACCCCCAACACCATCATCAAACCTTCATATCCCATCATCATCTTGTGCCCTACCATTAAATAGTGACTCTCTCTCTCTCTCTCTCTCTCTCTCTCTCTCTATCGCATATCCAAGCTAACTCAAGTCAAATAAAAATCATTACCAAGCCACACAAATTGACACATCATCATCATAGGCCACCCTCAACACTATCATCATCATGTGCCACCCTCACTCTCTCTCTCTCTCTCTCTCTCTCTCTATCGCATATCCAAGCTAACTCAAGTCAAATAAAAATCATCACCAAGCCACACAAATTGACACATCATCATCATGTGCCACCCTCAACACTATCATCATCATGCGCCACCCCCAACACCAGCCCTTCATGTCCTATCATCATGTGCCACCCTCAACACCATCATCAAACCTTCATGTCCTATCATCATCATGTGCCACCCTCAACATCAAACCTTCCGGCTTGGACGGAGGAACTGTTTTCCATCAGTCGAGTAAATGAAACAAACCCCGTTACATATGTGTTGAAAGACGATAAGGGCGATGAGATAGAGGGGTCATTCTACACACCGAAAATTCAAAAAGTTGGAGACAAACTCATCATCCCTGCATGTCCTATCATCAACCCACACAAAGTATCAACAAGCGAAATTCTCTCTCTCTCTCTCTCTCTCTCACTCTCTCTCTCTCTCTCTTTCTCTCTCTCTCGCTCTGTCTCTCTCACATTCATGATAAACCAAAACAAAATAGGCTCATATTAAAAAAGTCGACCTAAAACAGTAAAATATTCCACTACAACACAGACCGCTAGACTGAACAGTACTATGAAAATAAACGTCCGTGAATCAAGCGCGCTTATAACACGAAGTCTCACATCCGACTAGTTTAAATATAATCCGGTAAATCAAAGTTAGGAGGCAAGGGCAGAAACTTAGGAGGTAAGGGCAGAAACCAAAGAGGCAAGGGCAGAAACCTAGGAGACAAGGTCAGAAATCTAGGAAGCTGTGTTAGAAAACAAGGAGGGGAGGTCAGAAATCTAGGAAGCTGTGTTAGAAAACAAGGAGGGAAGGTCAGAAACCTAGGAGACAAGGGCAGAAACTTAGGAGGTAAGGGCAGAAACCAAAGAGACAAGGTTAGAAAACAAGGAGGGAGGGTCAGAAATCTAAGAGGCAAGGGCAGAAACCTAGGAGGCGAGGTCAGAAACCTAGGAGGCGAGGTCAGAAACCTAGGAGGCGAGGTCAGAAAACAAGGAGGGAAGGTCAGAAACCTAGGAGACATGGACAGAAAACTAGGAAGCAAAGGCTGAAAACCAAAGAGGCAAGGTCAGAAATCTAGGAAGCTGCATTAGAAAACAAGGAGGGAAGGTAAGAAACCTATCTACTTCCATACTGATACTAGTTAGACACATCGATCAGATAGTTACATCCAAATCGCAAACATTTTACCCCAGAACACAAAAATTTAGGGTCATACTCAAAAAGTCGACCTAAAAATCCCGAAAGCTACTCACATAGTCATACTAGTTAGACACAACGAGCAGGAAGTTATATTCTAGGTCCAAAATGTTGGACCAAATCACAACGAACCACGAACCACAACCCCACGATCCATGGACTTAACGAACCATCAACTCACGAACGCGCCGATGAACGCATCGGGTTTCGTGTATAACCCAGGCTCCAATGTCACGTTGACATCAAATCTAGCGTCGCAAATATCGTCGTTATCGAGAGATTCGTAGCGAATCCAGACATCACCCTCTATTACATTGAAATAATTTAGTGGAAATTGTATCTCCACCAGTGCGATCTCATACTGCGTCGAAAATTGCCTCCAGCGTTCTCTAACATTGCCTCGATCGTTCTTTAACATTACCTCCAGCGTTCTCTAACATTGCCTCGATCGTTCGTTAACATTGCCTCGATCGTTCTTTAACATTACCTCCAGCGTTCTCTAACATTGCCTCGATCGTTCGTTAACATTGCCTCCAGCGTTCTCTAACATTGCCTCCAGCGTTCTCTAACATTGCCTCCAGCGTTCTCTAACATTGCCTCCAGCGTTCTCTAACATTGCCTCCAGCGTTCTCTAACATTGCCTCCAGCGTTCTCTAACATTGCCTCCAGCGTTCTCTAACATTGCCTCCAGCGTTCTATAACATTGCCTCCAGCGTTCTCTAACATTACCTCGAGCGTTCTCTAACATTGCCTCGATCGTTCTTTAACATTGCCTCGATCGTTCTTTAACATTGCCTCCAGTGTTCTCTTCACAAGTTTCGTAAGGGAAACATTTGTCGTACTGGGAGAAAAACTCGTTTACCCTATCCATTTTAACGACCCCTTCTAATGATGACTCGCTGAGTGCCAAGTACAGACTATCTGTATCCATTTCACAGAGTCGAAAGTCGGACCTCTCTACGAATCTATCCAGGAAGTCATAGTAAAATTCCAACATTCCCAATTTGGTGTACTGGTAGACGAAAAAACCAAGCTGTGAAGGAAGATCCCACAGGATACTTCGATTTCCAAGCGACACCTCATACAGGTCTTCACCAATAGGCGTCATGGTTTTAAACAGGGGGTTAATTACCAACTTTGTTGTATTGGCCCCCTCTTTAACATAGGTCACGTTCACATGTTTCCCCAAATTCGTCAAGGTCTTCCCATAGGCCGAGAAAAATATTACCACCAGATCACAAAAATGTAGGCAGAAACCTAGGAGGCAAGGTCAGAAACCTAGGAGACAAGGTCAGAAACATAGGAGGCAAGGGCAGAAACCTAAGAGGCAAGGGCAGAAACCTAAGAGGCAATGATGGGGGCTATTCCTAACTTTCTTCTCAGTTCTTCATTTCTGAGCTTATCTCTCAGACTGTTTCCTGTCATTCGTCTAACACATTTCATCTCTGAGATCACAAAAATTTAGGCACATACTCAAAAAGTCGACCTCAAAACCATAAAAAGCTACTCCCACATTCATCTAAAAGTTACACCAAAACCGCACCAGATTTGCACCGTGCAAAAACATGCACAAGTTTGACACGCGCACCAGTTTGGCACAATGCACCAATAGACATCCCCAAACCAAAAATTTACTTTGATAATCACTTTTATGATTGATACGCCCCTTACGAAGGCTGATTGTTACGCCCCTTACGAAGGCTGATTGTTACGCCCCTTACGAAGGCTGATTGTTACGCCCCTTACGAAGGCTGATTGTTAAGCCCCTTACGAAGGTTAGAGAACGCTGGAGGCAATGTTAGAGAACGCTGGAGGCAATGTTAACGAACGATCGAGGCAATGTTAGAGAACGCTGGAGGTAATGTTAAAGAACGATCGAGGCAATGTTAACGAACGATCGAGGCAATGTTAGAGAACGCTGGAGGTAATGTTAAAGAACGATCGAGGCAATGTTAGAGAACGCTGGAGGCAATTTTCGACGCAGTATGAGATCGCACTGGTGGAGATACAATTTCCACTAAATTATTTCAATGTAATAGAGGGTGATGTCTGGATTCGCTACGAATCTCTCGATAACGACGATATTTGCGACGCTAGATTTGATGTCAACGAGACATTGGAGCCTGGGTTATACACGAAACCCGATGCGTTCATCGGCGCGTTCGTGAGTTGATGGTTCGTTAAGTCCATGGATCGTGGGGTTGTGGTTCGTGGTTCGTTGTGATTTGGTCCAACATTTTGGACCTAGAATATAACTTCCTGCTCGTTGTGTCTAACTAGTATGACTATGTGAGTAGCTTTCGGGATTTTTAGGTCGACTTTTTGAGTATGACCCTAAATTTTTGTGTTCTGAGGTAAAATGTTTGCGATTTGGATGTAACTATCTGATCGATGTGTCTAACTAGTATCAGTATGGAAGTAGATAGGTTTCTTACCTTCCCTCCTTGTTTTCTAATGCAGCTTCCTAGATTTCTGACCTTGCCTCTTTGGTTTTCAGCCTTTGCTTCCTAGTTTTCTGTCCATGTCTCCTAGGTTTCTGACCTTCCCTCCTTGTTTTCTGACCTCGCCTCCTAGGTTTCTGACCTCGCCTCCTAGGTTTCTGACCTCGCCTCCTAGGTTTCTGCCCTTGCCTCTTAGATTTCTGACCCTCCCTCCTTGTTTTCTAACCTTGTCTCTTTGGTTTCTGCCCTTACCTCCTAAGTTTCTGCCCTTGTCTCCTAGGTTTCTGACCTTCCCTCCTTGTTTTCTAACACAGCTTCCTAGATTTCTGACCTCCCCTCCTTGTTTTCTAACACAGCTTCCTAGATTTCTGACCTTGTCTCCTAGGTTTCTGCCCTTGCCTCTTTGGTTTCTGCCCTTACCTCCTAAGTTTCTGCCCTTGCCTCCTAACTTTGATTTACCGGATTATATTTAAACTAGTCGGATGTGAGACTTCGTGTTATAAGCGCGCTTGATTCACGGACGTTTATTTTCATAGTACTGTTCAGTCTAGCGGTCTGTGTTGTAGTGGAATATTTTACTGTTTTAGGTCGACTTTTTTAATATGAGCCTATTTTGTTTTGGTTTATCATGAATGTGAGAGAGACAGAGCGAGAGAGAGAGAAAGAGAGAGAGAGAGAGAGAGTGAGAGAGAGAGAGAGAGAATTTCGCTTGTTGATACTTTGTGTGGGTTGATGATAGGACATGCAGGGATGATGAGTTTGTCTCCAACTTTTTGAATTTTCGGTGTGTAGAATGACCCCTCTATCTCATCGCCCTTATCGTCTTTCAACACATATGTAACGGGGTTTGTTTCATTTACTCGACTGATGGAAAACAGTTCCTCCGTCCAAGCCGGAAGGTTTGATGTTGAGGGTGGCACATGATGATGATAGGACATGAAGGTTTGATGATGGTGTTGAGGGTGGCACATGATGATAGGACATGAAGGGCTGGTGTTGGGGGTGGCGCATGATGATGATAGTGTTGAGGGTGGCACATGATGATGATGTGTCAATTTGTGTGGCTTGGTGATGATTTTTATTTGACTTGAGTTAGCTTGGATATGCGATAGAGAGAGAGAGAGAGAGAGAGTGAGGGTGGCACATGATGATGATAGTGTTGAGGGTGGCCTATGATGATGATGTGTCAATTTGTGTGGCTTGGTGATGATTTTTATTTGACTTGAGTTAGCTTGGATATGCGATAGAGAGAGAGAGAGAGAGAGAGAGAGAGTCACTATTTAATGGCAGGGCACAAGATGATGATGGGATATGAAGGTTTGATGATGGTGTTGGGGGTGGCGCATGATGATAGTGTTGAGGGTGGCACATGATGATGATAGTGTTGAGGGTGGCACATGATGATGATAGGCCATGAAGGGGTTGATACTTTGTGTGGCTTGATGATGATAGGACATGAAGGGGTGATGGTGTTGAGGGTGGCACATGATGATGATAGGACATGAAGGCAGAGGGGGTAGTTCCATTGTCTATAGATGGCGTTAAGGCAGTCTCGAAAACGCTTATGCTAACATCAACTACACGCCCTTTTTTGTTAACCAAGGGGACCTCACTCTTGTTAATCAGACGACAGCTCCGGCAGCCAGTATGGATGCCCAGGATGTTTCAGCAAAGTCACCGATTACCTATTCCAGCTTTGATCAAGGTTTTGTCAAAATGGAGGGCGGTTGTGTTTTGAAGGCTAATGAAACTTCCTATGCACCCGTGTTTGATAGACATTTAACAAACAGTACCACCAAAACAGGAGGGAGGAAACCCAGACGCTTAAAATTATCAACGACCGGACAGTAATATATATATGATGTATTAATAAAGTTGTGAAATATAGAATTTTGTTTTGCTTTTCATTGAATGAGAAAGAGCGAGCGTCACTATTTAATATTAGCACACCTTACTACACGACACATGATGATGTTGGTAGCGATAACACACACGACCACTTATATTTTACTATTTTTAACATGAGTCCGTTTTCTTTTCAATCGGGGTTCTACCTGAGTTGGCTAACGGAATTTAAAATACTCTTTCACAAATTTCTAACACACAGCGAGCGACGATCACCGGACAATAAGCCGCTTAGCAACGAGTCTCTATTGAATTTACCTGCGGTTAAGCTCTCAGAAACACAGGAGACCGTTCGACAAAACTAACCTTTCAATGTTATTGCTTGTCAGCATTTTTTTTTACATGTTGCCTGGCCTGTCACGTAGTAGACCCGTGTTCGAATCCTGAAGGGAGACTGTTTTTTTTTTTTTTTTTATTTTTTTATTTTTAATAATTCTGAGTTTACTTTCACAAATACATATTTTTTTAAATAATTCTGAATTTTTACTTTCACATACTCTTTTAAAATACTCTTTCACAAATTTCTAACACACAGCGAGAGACGATCACCGGACACGGATTAGCACCGAGTCTCTATTGAATTTACCTGAGTTAAGCTCTCAGTGATTCGACAAACTGACGAACACCAAAAAAAAAAAAAATTCCCCCAAAAAATAATGAAGTTCGAAAAAATCGCGAATTCGAAAAAAAAAATAATTTTTTTTTGGCACCGTTTTGGTGCAAAGTCGGTGCAAAGTCGGTGCCAAATCTATTGTATTTCGGTGCATGTTATTCCACTTTTCTGTTGAGTTCACAGCCACCGCTACTACTAGGATATCTGTGCAGTTTGGAAACACAGAAACAAAATTCATGATGATTGTGGCAGGTGGTGTCCTTCCAAGAAAAACAAAACCCACTATCATTGCAGATAAAAATGCATTTCCACTATATGTTGCAGAAGCAACCAAGCTAGTGTTTGAAAGCCTAAGCAATGAAATATTATTAAGAAAATGTGCCCATGGCGGAACACAAAACACCAATAAAAGTTTTCACAAACTCATTTGGCAGAAGTGTCTTAAGATGAGTTTTATTGGGCGTCAACGTCCTTCGCTCGCAGTAGCTAAAGCAACTAGTGTGTTTAATGATGGTGAAATAGGAAGGCCTGACATTTTTAAAAACCTAGGAACTTCATGTGGATATTTAGCTGAACTTTGCTTCAAAGAACTTGATAGAAGAAGAATTTGTTGCAGCGGAAAAAGAAAGTATATAACCAACGTGACATAAATTGCATCAAGCAGGTTATGACGGCATTCAAGATGACTTCTATCAAGCTGGTGAACATAAATGATCAGATATATTTTACAATTACTGTCCGCACCCAGGAGTTATAAATATTTTAGTTACACCTCTGTATTTCATCATATAGTCACATTTTTCATCATTTGTTTCTTTTAAAGTCAATCTTCTCAAAATCATGTTTTTTGGGATGCCATTATGGTTTTCAAGTTATTTTCAAAACTAATAAGAATATTAACTTCATATTTTGTACACAGCTTCTCTAGATGCGTTTCTTTGAAATGAACCACTTTAGTATTAGTATTGTGAAGGAAAGTGATATTTTCTGAATGCTGAACTTTTCATATATTTGGACCATGGTATATCACAGTCAGACAGTAGCACACATTCTATTCTGCTTCATATTACTCAGCATTATTAATAGTGTATTGGTGCACAAGTTTCATTGTTCTACCTTAAATAGTTTTTTTTTTACACTGACATTTCTATGACCGGTGTTTCGCGTCAACATTTTTGTATATGTTACTAAAAATTAAATAATAACAAAAGTAAACACATTCATACATTTTAATCAGAGCCATCCATAAATATAAAGGTTGAGCTGTGCAAATCCAAAATTTCAAGAAGATGCTGTTTATTTCATCCCTTTGTGGACGCGGCTAAAAACATATTTGGTTGCATCGATTTTTAAGTACAATTTTGTAATAACGTACCAGTTGCGATAAATGTATTGATTAATCAGGTATTTAATAATATTTATATTTCTTCTTCTTTTATCTTTCCGCTCCCTGTGGAGCATAGGTCTTCAACAAACGCTTCCAGCTCTCTATGGAGCATAGGTCTTCAACAAACGCGTCCAGCTCCCTGTGGAGCAGAGGTCTTCAACAAACGCTTCCAGCTCCCTGTGGAGCATAGATCTTCAACAAACGCTTCCAGCTCCCTGGGGAGCATAGGTCTTCAACAAACGCTTCCAGCTCTATGTGGAGCATAGGTCTTCAACAAACGCTTCCAGCTCCCTGTGGAACATAGGTCTTCAACAAACGCTTCTAGCTCCCTGTGGAGATTAGGTCTTCAACAAACACTCCCAGCTCCCTGTGGAGCATACATAGGTCTTCAACAAACAGAGAGACAGAGAGGTTGTGGGTTCAAATCCCGGCTACCCCGCTTGGGATTTTTATTTATTATTTCTCTCTGCGGCAAACACACCTGGTCTCAGCAGCGAGGCCCGGCTTGAAACGTTAATTACTCATCGACGGAAAAAAATATGAGTACCTCCGAAGTCTGAGTTATCTGCCTGTGCGGCGAGGGACCCCTGTGCACACGGCTGCCAGGGAAAAATGGATTAACACGCAAAATTCTGTTCCTAGTCTCTAGGGGCTACGTCAGAGGTAAAAGCTCGCGAATGAAGGAAAAAAATATATAATAGCAGAGTTGTGGCTTCTATTGTCTGCTTTGAATATCCGCCGCTCCATGCACGTTGAATAAATGTAGGACATCGACTTTTCTAAGACAGGCGTGAATGTCCTTTCACATATTACATTGCTGCAGCAGTGAAGGAAACGTGGTGTTTAGTCCCGAAATTTAGAATCACTGATATAAATCTAGTTAACCCCTAGTTACGTTGCATTTATCGTTCAGCACACTCAGTAGCTGACAGCAAATGTTCAGTCAGGGTATGCGAAACTAACGAAGCACGGCCATATCATAACTTCTTACAATTGTTTTTTGGATATTAGAACAGTGTTGTTGTGTATTTATTATTTATTTTCTATTTATTTTTATTTATTTATAAATGTCTGTTACAGACAGTTTTTCGCCGTCCAGTAGCAAAAAGGTAGTTCTTATTCTTTCTGCTTTATCTTTGATTATAATTTGTGGACTCAGTTCTCTAGTCTTCAGTGACACCGTTCCACATATTATAGTCATTCAAGGTGTGCTGTCCAATATAAATTGGTTTTGGAATAATTCACAGACTTCAGTGGATGTTAATGTGCTTAGCGAAGAAAACAAGTTCAAATCTCCGTATTTTGTCATCCTCCAAAATTATTCTAACACTCCACATAATCAACCGACAAATTCTACGCGGAAACTAAAAATTATTGGCTGCTATAATTGTCCGAACTTTTTCCTTTCTCATTCATTCAATTTACATAACCGTGATTTTAAATTGTGCCCGTTCAGTGAATGTTCCTTCCAACCAAAGAATACAGGCATTCCTAACGTGCTTCTGTTTTTCGTGGGATATCTTCCAAACAATAAACTACCACCACAGAGACCTCACGGACAACTATGGGTCAAGGCTTTCTGGGAGTCACCGGTTCACTACAACTACCCTAGTGAGTTTATAAATGTGTTATAGTCACCTGAAAGTTTAATAGTTCTCGCAAACAAGATATACCTATAAATAGATTAATACCATAATTCATTCATTGGATGCCGTCTCCACATCGAAGATTGGCTACAATGGAGTGCCATTTTACTCTGTCTATTGCAATCATAGGTTGACCTGACCATTTTCTGCTCTTATCAGTCCACTTTAGTCTTGGTCTTCCTCGTTCTTCTTATACTCTCCCCTCCATGATGATTTATATTATAACTTACATTTGATACAAATATTTGTGGTTAAACTATGTTTATATTACACCTGAACGAGTTACGTTTGTCAAAGTTTGAAGTATTTATTTTTACTAAACGTTACTGGACTAAAATACCAACAGCATAAAAATAAAATATTCTTGAACATTCACATTTTTGTACAGTATCACATAATTGAACCATCTTAATAAAATATCAACATGAAGAGGAGCAGTAAATGTGTCGATCGACACCATATACATAAATAACACAGATATCTTTGTTGAGACAGACACCATATACATAAATAACACAGATATCTTTGTTGAGATAGACACCATATACATAAATAACACATATATCTTTGTTGAGATAGACACCATATACATAAATAACACATATATCTTTGTTGAGATAGACACCATATACATAAAAAACACAGGTATCTTTGTTGAGATAGACACCGTATACATAAATAACACAGATATCTTTGTTGAGATAGACACCATATACATAAATAAAACAGATATCTTTGTCGAGATAGACAACATATACATAAATAACACAGATATCTTTGTTGAGAAAGACATCATATACATAAATAACACATATATCTTTGTTGAGATAGACAACATATACATAAATAACACATATATCTTTGTTGAGATAGACAACATATATATAAATAACACAGATAGCTTTGTTGAGATAGACACCATAAACATAAATAACACATATATCTTTGTTGAGATAGACACCATATACATAAAAAAACACAGGTATCTTTGTTGAGATAGACACCATATGCATAAATAACACAGATATCTTTGTTGAGATAGACGCCATATACATAAATAAAACAGATATCTTTGTTGAGATAGACACCATATACATAAAAATAACACAGATATCTTTGTTGAGATAGACATCATATACATAAATAACACATATATCCTTGTTGAGATAGCACCATATACATAAATAACACATATATCTTTGTTGAGATAGACACCATATACATAAATAACACATATATCTTTGTTGAGATAGACACCATATACATAAAAAACACAGGTATCTTTGTTGAGATAGACACCATATACATAAAAAACACAAGTATCTTTGTTGAGATAGACACCATATACATAAATAACACAGATATCTTTGTTGAGATAGACACCATATACATAAATAACACAGATATCTTTGTTGAGATAGACACCATATACATAAATAACACAGATATCTTTGTTGAGATAGACACCATATACATAAATAACACAGATATCTTTGTTGAGATAGACAACATATACATAAATAACACAGACATCTTTGTTGAGATAGACACCATATACATAAATAACACAGATATCTTTGTTGAGATAGACACCATATACATAAATAACACAGATATCTTTGTTGAGATAGACACCATATACATAAATAACACAGATATCTTTGTTCAGATAGACACCATATACATAAATAACACAGATATCTTTGTTGAGATAGACACCATATACATAAATAACACAGATATCTTTGTTGAGATAGACACCATATACATAAATAACACAGATATCTTTGTTGAGATAGACACCATATACATAAATAACACATATATCTTTGTTCAGATAGACACCATATACATAAAAAACACAGGTATCTTTGTTGAGATAGACACCGTATACATAAATAACACAGATATCTTTGTTGAGATAGACACCATATACATAAATAAAACAGATATCTTTGTCGAGATAGACAACATATACATAAATAACACAGATATCTTTGTCGAGATAGACAACATATACATAAATAACACAGATATCTTTGTTGAGATAGACATCATATACATAAATAACACATATATCTTTGTTGAGATAGACAACATATACATAAATAACACATATATCTTTGTTGAGATAGACAACATATATATAAATAACACAGATATCTTTGTTGAGATAGACACCATATACATAAATAACACAGATATCTTTGTTGAGATAGACACCATATACATAAAAAACACAGGTATCTTTGTTGAGATAGACACCATATGCATAAATAACACAGATATCTTTGTTGAGATAGACACCATATACATAAATAAAACAGATATCTTTGTTGAGATAGACACCATATACATAAATAACACAGATATCTTTGTTGAGATAGACATCATATACATAAATAACACATATATCTTTGTTGAGATAGCACCATATACATAAATAACACATATATCTTTGTTGAGATAGACACCATATACATAAATAACACATATATCTTTGTTGAGATAGACACCATATACATAAAAAACACAGGTATCTTTGTTGAGATAGACACCATATACATAAAAAACACAGGTATCTTTGTTGAGATAGACACCATATACATAAATAACACAGATATCTTTGTTGAGATAGACACCATATACATAAATAACACAGATATCTTTGTTGAGATAGACAACATATACATAAATAACACATATATCTTTGTTGAGATAGACACCATATACATAAATAACACAGATATCTTTGTTGAGATAGACACCACATACATAAATAACACAATTAACTCTGTTGAGGCCGACACCATATACATAAATAATACAGATATCTTTGTTGAGATAGACACCATATACATAAATAACACATATATCTTTGTTGAGATAGACACCATATACATAAATAACACAGATATCTTTGTTGAGATAGACACCATATACATAAATAACACAGATTACTTTGTTCCGATCGACAACATATACATAAATAACACAGATAACTCTGTTGAGATCGACACCATATACATAAATAACACATATAACTTTGTTAAGATCGACAACACATTTATAAATCACACATATAACTTTGTTAAGATCGACAACACATACATAAATAACACATATAACTTTGTTAAGATCGACAACACATATATAAATCACACATATAACTTTGTTAAGATCGACAACACATACATAGATAACACAGATAACCCACCGAATTATTTTGTGAACAATTGTATTGCTATGAGTGAAGATAACGCACCAAGATGGACGCAACAAGATGGACGCTTGTTTGCGTTTGAACAAAGCCCAACGGACAAGATCTGAATTTGCATGCAACATAATCAAAATCAACAACTCAGTCGTGCTCAATGCGGAGGTTGGCTAGCTGCACTATCCCTAAGGACGGTCAAACCAATGGATCCAACATTCAACAAGCTTCGTGGTTATGTGCACAAAGCGACGCGCCAGTATCGTGGTCATGTGCATTCTAGTCTTGTCGTTTTTGCTGTATATGGCCACTACTGTTGCTACTGAGGTAACGCCAAATGAGATAGCTCTTGAGAAATGCTTGCCAAGTCCAAGGCTGATGTTCATGCACATTAATAACCTACTCTGACTTGGTAGTAACGTTGCGACTACCACTGATCGCCATTACTGTCATGCTCTTCACGATCGTTCTGTCTATCATACACAAGTCCCGGTGGAAGAAGCTCAGTGGCCTGCCGATGCTAGAAGTTTCCGAGCTGAAACCGATCAACGATCCGAGGTGGAGCTCAATGCGAGCTAGTGCCCAGGTTCGTGTGGCTAGGATGCTCTTTGCCTTGTCTCTGTCTTACATCATCATGAACGCACCCAACCACGTGGCCAGACTGTACTATCTGATGCGGACTCAAGATTCAGACTACATGAAATTGACATTCTCTGAAAGTCTTATCCGGCTGATCTTCCAGCACGTCAGCCGTGCCCACCATGCCTGCAAGTTTTGGATCTTCGTGGTCGTCAGTAGAAACTTTACCAAGAACCTCAGACAAACTTTAGTGGAAGTTACCAAGTGTATTTGTTAGTCATGGCTTTTATCTTGGTGGTTGTGTGGCAGGGTTATTGTATCCATAAAGTTCTATCTTCTTGATTATCTAACTTCTTTTATGGCACTTGATGAGTCTATCTTGTAGCAAGTAACTTCTTGATGAGTAATCTTTTTATAGACTTTTATAGCCTTCGTAGCTTTCCGCTGGCTTGACTTCAGAGGGACACATATAAATATATAACACTCATCATCCTTTTAGAACAAGTATAAACAAAGTTTTTATTAGTTACTTCTACATGTGGTTTTACAAAATCTCTTGTTACTTGACTTAGCCAATCGGCGATGACGAATAGTCAAATAACATGATCAGTGATCGTATAGTATTCTTGAATCTATCTAAGTTCATTCAGTTCTGTCCGTTTCTAAGTTTACTTGTACATCCACGTTTCTCTCGGTGTGATTATCTCTGTCCGTTCTCTAAAAATCTCCTTTGGGACTTACTAACATCTAATATCTTGGTATAGTAGGACTACTTTAAACTGTTCTACTTTCTAAGTCTAACTCTTGTCACAAATATTCTCTAAACGTACTTGTATATCTAAGTCCCGACTAACATCTGCCTTGAGGCAGGTATCTACTTCTTCACTATATTTTCACCGTCTCTTCTATCTGAAGGTCTGTGTTCATCTCAATGTTTCTCCCCTGAATGTCCGAATCTAAATCTAAGTCTGGATCTCAATCTGAGTCTGCCTGTCTCCCTCTGACTGTCAGAATCTGAATCTCAGTCTTTTGTTCTGCATTATCCTACATGGATGAGTCACACTATCACATCATCATCATCATCATTGAGTGCCGTCTCCGCAACGAAGGTTGGCTACCATGGAGCGCCATTCTGCTCTATCTCTTGCTTTGATGGTGCAGGTTGTCATCGGTTGATTTGTCCATCTTTTGATGTTACTCGTCCATGTTAATCTTGGTCTGCCTCTGCCTCTTTTACCTTGTATTTTCCCCTCCAGGATTACTTTCAGTAGGCTGTTGTGTCTTTTAACATGGCCCAAGAATCGCATTTGTCTTGTTCTAATTGTGTTCAGAAGTTCTTTTTTCATTTTTAGTTGTTTTAAGACTTTATCGTTTGTTTTCTTTTCCTTCTATCCAATTCTACCTATTCTTCTATAAATCCACATTTCGAAGGCTTCAATTCTCTGTTCTGTTTTCTTGTCTAATGTCCATGTTTCAGCACCATATAGGAATATTGAGAAGATGTAACATTTTGCTATTCTTAGTTTTAGCTTTGGTTGTATTTGTTTTGATGTTAGTATGTCCTTCATAACATTAAAATTACTTTTTGCCATACCTATTCTTTTGTTTATTTCAGTTGTACATTTTCCATCACTGGTTATAGTATGTCCAAGGTAGTTATAGTTCTGAACTGTCTCCAGGTCTATTCCTTCAATTTTGATATCCACTTGTGGGTTTTGAGTATTTTCTTTGTTTATGATCATAGTTTTAGTCTTTTTGATGTTCATATCTAGTCCATATTTTTTGCTTGTCGTGTTTATTTCATTAAGTAATTGTTGTAGGTCTTTAGGATTTTCTTCTAGTAGTACAGTATCGTCAGCATATCTTAGGTTATTGATTATCTTTCCATTAATTTGTAGGCCTGGCATCTCTATGATGTTTTTAAAGATTTGCTCAGTGTATAGATTGAACAAGCTTGGTGATAGGATGCATCCTTGTCTTACTCCTCTTTTTATATCAATGGGTGTAGAGAACTCTTTGTTATATTTTATTATTGCTGTTTGCTCCCAATATAGATTGCATATTAGTCGTATATCCATGTCATCTAGATGTATCTCTTTTAGGCATTCTATAAGTTGTTTGTGGTGTACTCTATCAAAAGCTTTGGTGTAGTTTATGAAGCAGGCATATATTGGTTTGTTTACTTCTGTGTATTTTTCGATTAATGTTCTCATGCAAAATATGGCTTCTTTTGTCCCGCTATTTCTCCTAAATCCAAATTGCTGCTCATCTATTTCAGTATTGATTTTATTCTGAATCCTTCCTTGTATAACTTTTAGCAAGATTTTTGTAACATGGCTCATTAGGCTTATTGTTCTAAAGTCATTGCATTCAACTGCACCATTCTTTTTGGGCAATGCAATGAAAGTTGATGTTTTTAGTTCATTTGGTATGTATCCTGTGTGGTATATGTCGTTGCATATGTCTGTAATCACTTCAATGCCAAAATCTTTAAGTGCCTGTATCATCTCTATCTGTATGCTTTCAGGTCCTGCTGCTTTTCCCCTTTTCATTGTTTTTATAGCTTTTTCCACCTCAGATTTTAAGATTTTATAGCCTGATGTACATTTTATAACTAACTGGTTTCTTGTCCCTTTGATCATGAAATAGTTCTGTTATATATTCCTGCCATCTGTCTATGATATCCTTATTGTCTGTTAGCATTTTTCCTTTTTTGTCTGCAATGCATCCACCTTCTGTGGCTTTTTTTATTTTTATTAGTCATTCTCTTTATTTCTGAGTGCATTCCTCTTAGGTCTTGTTTGCTTTCCATAGTTTCTATTTCTATACATTTTTGGCTGAGCCAGTCTTCTTTTGCCTTTTTGCACATTTTGCGTATTTCATTATCTATTTTATTGTATTGGGCAGTGTTCTTCGCTTGTCTCCTTTCTTCCATTTTTTCTAAGATGGTGTTAGTTATCCATTTTTGTTTTTTGTTCTTTTCTCTTTTGGGTAAGGTGTCGCAGGCTTTTTGTATGCTTTTCTTTATGCATTGCCATTTGGTTGTTACTTTTTCATCAGGATTTTCTCTTCTGTATTGTTCAATTCCTTCCTCTAGCAGCTTCTGGTATGTGTTCTTTACTTGTATTGTATAGGTATCTTTAATATCTTTTTGATTTAAAGCTGTTATATCGAGTGGATTTGTTGATGAATTAGATTTTTGCTTGTTTCTCTTTAGTTTGATTTTCATTTTAATCATTACAGGATTGTGATCAGAATTAATATCTGCTCCTGGGTAGGTTTTGGCTTTCTTTACGCTGTTACGGAACCTTTCTTTTATCATTATGTAATCTATTTGATTCCTCTTCCTATCTCCAGGGCTTTTCCATGTGTATAGTTTCCTTTTCTCTTGCTCAAAGTAGGTGTTACATATTATCAGCCTGTTTTCTTCACAGAATTGTATTAATCTTTCTCCTCTGTCATTTCTTTTTCCTAACCCATGATTCCCTAAAATGGTCTTATATCTACCTTTTCCTACTTTAGCGTTCATGTCACCCATTACAATCAAGATGTCTGAAGATTTCACTTGCTTCATAACTTTATTTAGGTCTTCATAGTATGCCTCTATTTGTTCATCTGTGTAGTCTTGAGTAGGTGCATATGTCTGTATTATTGCTATGTCGAATGGTTTTGCTTTCAACTTGATTAGTATAATCCTATCACTGTATGTCCAGTGGGTACTTATATATTTTTGTAGCTCTCTTTTTATCAGTATTCCTACCCCCCTTTGATGTTCTGTTGTGTTTCCTGAGTATATAAATGTATATTTTTCGTCTTCAATGTACCCACATTCTTTCCATCTAGTCTCTGATATGCCTAAAATATCTATATTTATTCGTTCTGCTTCTTGAATCAGATTTTCCAATTTCCCTTGTTGATATAGAGTCCTAACATTCCAAGTACTTATTTTAAGACTATCACATATATCTCATAAAAAATATCCACAATACACTTAATACATACATCTATACATCTCACAGTGCTGTTCCACACTTGGAATCCCTATATAACTCATAGAGTCTCTCCATCTCGGGTCTCTGACTCTCTCTCTCTTCTTAGTTTCCTATGTTTTTCTCTCCATGAATACTCTATTTTCTGTAAATTCTGAGTTCTCATAACTCTAGGTACGCTAAGACGTCTGCGTCTGTATTTAGCGCCCTCTCAACTTGACTCAAACCTTTTTAAACCGATGTAAACATGGTTACCATTTTGTTTGTTTACTTCAGGTGACTCACTCCTCAAGTGGTCAGCGATACGTCTAATTAAATTCTGGCTTCTCATTACGGCGACAGTACATTTACAGACTCATACTCATCATTCAGTGCACATTGTTATACATATAAAATTCGTCTAAAAGTTAGTAGACTCATACACATTATTAGTTACAACATCCAAAATATGAAATAGCAAGAAAACTCAATTATTACATCTTGTCACCTTCTGGGGCTGATTCTATGACTAATTTATATCTTTTCTCTTTCTCTTTACTGACGGGCTTACTTTACTTCCCTCAACCTTCTTAATCTTAATCAAACCGATGTTAACATGGTTACCACTTAAAATGGTTACTTTTCCTCTTTTTGTATCTTGTATCTCTCCCATCACTAGTGGTTGCCAGGTCTCCTCTTTCTGACCTATGATCTTCTCTGAATCTGTTACCTTTATCTATTCCTTTCTGGTGGTCAACAAACTCTTGCCGTCGTCCCAATCGTATGGCAAAAGGCAGGTCTACTTTGACTCTTTCATCGTCTTTTCTTCTACTTTCAGCGATAATGGCATCACGTTCTGGGGTTCCCAAAGGCCAAAATTTCACTTGCTCTGCCTTTTCTATTTGGTTTTTTTCAAACTCTTTATTTATGGCAGCAACCCTCCTTTCTCGTATTGTAGGCAATCTGTCAGTTTCAGGACGTTTCTTGCTACCTTTTACCCCATCTGCCATATCCTCTAATTCCTTGTCCATTTCACGCGCATATTTATCAGCTGCTTTCTCTAATGCATGAAACACTGCAAGTTCGTTAATTTTCTTCTCGGCACTTTTACTTACAACCTCTACACTATTTGTATCACTGTTGCGTTCTATCCTATCAAGTTTCCCTTTCTCGTTTTCCTTCTTCAAATTTTCTGTAGTAGTTTTCTTTCGCCTTAGAGTCGCTACCTCTTCCTCTAAGTCAGACTTCTCTCGTATTAGGTTCTTTACTTTGTCATCTACTTCTGATTTCTCCTTTCTTAAACTTACAACTAAATCTTTGGAGACTTTGACTTCACCTAAAAGTTGGCTATTCTGTGCTTTCATCTCATCAACTTCTCGACTCATACATACACTGTGTCTGTCAGTCTCAGCCTTTTGTTCTTCAAGTGCTTCAAGTTCTTTAATTCTTGTTTCTAGACACTTGTTTTTGCACTCTAGCCTATCTACTGTGTCTTTCAGCTCTAATAGTATCAACTCATCTCTTTCATTTCTCTTTTCCATAATTCTTATTTCGGCATCTTTTCTTGAAATTACATCTTCTAGGATGTTTGTAGCCACACAGGCGTCTCTAAATTGTTTCTTCACCTCCCTAGTTTGTGTTATTTTATCGTTATGTTTAGTTTGTCCTCTAACCTCTACAGTCTGTGTTTGTGCGCAGCTAACCTGTGTCACTAATACTTCTCTATCAGCACCTTCTGTTTGTGTAGCACTGTCGATCATTATGTCCTCAGTCTCTTTAATTCTCACTAACATACACTCATTTTTATTACTGATCGCATGACGCGACTCATCTTCTAAATTCTGTTCCATTCCCTCTAATTCCTTCTCCTTTCTGATTAATTTGTTTTGTTCCAGGCTAGACAGCCTGTTGGTCTTGATGTTTGGGCCGTTTGATTTGGACCACTTGGTCGTTCTCGCATCCACGTGCTTGGTTGCGCGCTTCTCTTTGACTCCAGAGGGATCTTGCCAACCACGCCTGGGTGTTGGGTTAACATGCTGTGCCCAAACGTTTGATTTACCATTCACTTTATTCATTTCAATCCTGTCTACACTATTTATTTCATAGCTCTTACGTCCAGCAGTTTGTCTTTTGTCCTTCCATCTCCACCTAGATTCCTGGGGTGGTAATCTTCTTCCGTGAAAATGCCTTGTTTCCCTTCTCACTGCATATATTTCTTTACTCAATTCACCTAGTCGTCCCTTATTTCTCCATCTAATACTCGCTTGATTAACTTCCCTAGGCTTTTCTACTATTTTTCTTTTATTAAACCATTCACTGATGGTTGGACTTTCTTCAGGTAGGTTTAAATTCAATTTCTTCATGAACCCGGTTTCTTTAATAGAGACATTAATAGCTTCATCTAGCGTCTCAGGGTTCAGCCTCGCTAAGTGTAGTTTTAGATCTGTGGATATTAGTCCATCTATAAAAATCTCTATTAATTGTCTACCAAAATTATCTTTTTCTAAACCAGATTCCTCTGCTAGCTCTAAAAGTCTATTACTGTATGCAGTTATTGTCTCTCCTCTTTCTTGTTTAAACTTCCTCAAAAGTATGAAAGCAGTGTAGGCATCTCCTACAGCAGCATACCTAGTTTTTAATTCTATCTTGAGCGACTTCCATGTGCTTGAAGGTTCATTCTTTAGCCTTCTCTGGATGAAGTCAGATACTTCGCCTCTACTTGAAGGTTCATTCTTTAGCCTTCTCTGGATGAAGTCAGATACTTCGCCTCTACTTGAAGGTTCATTCTTTAGCCTTCTCTGGATGAAGTCAGATACTTCGCCTCTACTTGAAGGTTCATTCTTTAGCCTTCTCTGGATGAAGTCAGATACTTCGCCTCTACTTGAAGGTTCATTCTTTAGCCTTCTCTGGATGAAGTCAGATACTTCGCCTCTACTTGAAGGTTCATTCAGTAGTTGATCCGGTATGAAAATGATACCACCCCCCTGATCTCACCATCCCTGAAGCAAATAAAACCCCCAGCCCCCTCGAGTTTGGGGTGGCCCTCAAATCTACCTTTTTTTAGATCGTTTTGATATCGGACGGTGTCCAGAAACCCTACCGGGACCCCTTAAGTTTGGGTTACCCAAACTCGAGGGGGGCTGGGGGTTTTAATTTGCTTCAGGAATGGTGAGCTCAGGGGGGTAGTATCATTTTCATACCGGATCAACTACTCAGGAAAAAAAACAGTTAGAGAGTGTAGCTCTATAGATATATGATATGGCGCCAGGCAAAAATCATTGTGCGTGGCTAGTGTGGGGATCTACTACAACCTGTGGGAAGACGTGCAGGGGTTCGTACTGCTGGATTCATAATGATAGATTGCGAAAAGGTGGCGGGACAACACCATGTTTTGGCTGCGGAGTGGGCGTCTCAAACAAGCTTAGTCTCTGTGTAAGATGTGGGTACCATAACGCACACACCAGAGAAAGCAAGGCACGTGCAAGAGCCTTTCACAAGGAGTTTACACGCCTAGCGCGGATCGAAATTTCCTATTAGAGAAATGAGGGCTAGTGTATATAGAGTTGCAACATGCCTGAACTCAAATCTTTGGAACAGCTGGCGCTCGAGAAGGTGATTTCTTGCTGCTGCACACGGAACCCAAAGCTCGGAGACGTGAGGCTACTACCCAAGGTCTTTCATGAAGTGGTTTGGAAGGGCGCGCACCGGCGACGCTATGTCAGGGTCCTAAACGATCTTGAACAGATTGCCACGATCCCAGACGTTATCGGGTTGGCCCCTGCGGATGGTCAGCGTGCATCACCCGCCAATATTTTAGAGTGGTCGACCCTTGCGGATGGTCGGCGTCTATCACACGCCGAAATTTTAGAGTGGGGTAGGCCTATGGACTTAATTAAGGGTTATGAAGCATGGAGGTGGAAAGAGGAACACAGGCTAAATTTATACGATGTCCTATGGGATCTCAAGTCAATCAGCAGGATCACCAGCGAATTGGGGTATGGGCAACTAACACCAGTTGAATTTTTAGAGTGGGGTAGGGAATGTGGTTTACCGCGTATCATTTTCATACCGGATATACTACTCAGGAAAAAACAGTTAGAGAGTGTAGCTCTATAGATAGATATATAGATAGATATATAGATATATGATATGGCGCCAGGCAAAAAATCAAATTTCCTATTAGAGAAATGAGGGCTAATGGCTATAGACATACAACATGCCTACTGTTAAGCAGTTGCGAATAGAAGCAAAGAGTTACGGGTTAGAAGGCTACTCAAAAATGCGGAAACCTGAATTGACACAATTAATCACAGAGGCCCGACAACAAGTCCAACGTGAGCGCATAGCTCGTGGAGTAAAAAGTGGAAACTTACATAGACGATACCCTGCCATGTTTAGCCCTAACTATGATGATCCCCAGAGGCTGGAAAAACAGCGTCATGACATTAACAGGCTCGCAGCTGAGATAACTGCTACATTGCGAGCTCGTAAATATGAGCAAGCTGTCAAGAAAAATCCAAAACTTCGACTGCCAGCTTTGAGAAAGTTGAGCGCAAGAATGAGCTTGCAAAGGAAAGCCAGTAAATTATTTCGCCCCCTTCATCGCAGCGGAGAGCCCCGGCTCGCAAGATCGCAAGGGAGGGTGAGAGAATACTTTGGGAGCTCATTCCCCAAGACGGGGAATCGCGAGGTAGACGGGTCATCACATGGAAATTATTCCGAGGTCTATCGAGGTTCGTTGAAAATGATTCCACCCCTGTCGATCGTGTGATGGAGAGGGTAGCTGAACTGCAGACAGCTTTCTATCTCAGATATAGCTACACAATTCAGATCCGTCACATCGAGACTGGTAAAATCATAATTTTCCACCCAAATGAACTTGGCAGTCGACGTGGCAGTAACCTATTGACCACACAGGCCGCAGCTCGGCAGTGGTTAGAGGAACAGGAAGAAAAGCGTTTGGCGAATGAAAAGAAGCCCAATACAAAATGGATCTTTGTTCGTTGGGTACAAGTTGAGATCAAAGCCATTCTGACCAATGAACTGCTGGTAGGAAACGGACGATTACCAGACTGGCTGCGAAACAAGAAAGGGCTCGTTGCGCTGGACGGCTACAACGATAATTTCTGTTTCTTCCGGTGCCTAGCTGTTCATCGAGGATCCAGATCAGACCGTTGTACTGAGAAAGCGCACGAACTAGCCAGATCTTTCTTTGGGGCAAATGTTGACCTTACTAAAACACCAAAGCTAACGTTCGCAGACTTTAAATTGGCCGAGGAGCATTTTCGTCTGGGCATACGAGTTTACGAGCCCATTAAAGATCCGGTGGAGGATAGGCTCTTGAAGATGAATCTTATAAGACAACCGGCACACTATTCTGAAATAGGCATCGAACCAATAACGCTTTCTATCTACAACGAACATGCTTCGCTGATCACGGACATCAAGAAACTAACCAACACCTATGCTTTCGGACACTGTAATCAGCGGTGCACGCAGTCAACTAGCCTGCAGCGACACGTCACTCGTTGTCAAAAGGGGGAAACCGAAGTCATTTGTAAGGGTGAGAAAGTGATACGCCCCCAATCTGCCTATGAAAAAGCCTTCGATCCTAAGTCAAATGCCAGTCTCGCCTCGATACAGTGGATTGAGCACGAATCACAAGCCCGAGGGTTACACATTCACCATGCTCACTGTGGTCACGGTGGGGAGCGGGAGATCGCAGGTGCTCCTGTAGACGGGTATGAGCCAATCACGAGGACAGTGTTTCAATTCCACGGTTGTTATTTCCACGGATGCCCTGTCCACTGTAAGCAGGACGAAACTAGAAAAATAATCAAAAAGACACGACAGGGAATAAAGGAGGAGGCCGTCTATGTTCGCGATATACTCAAAAAGACCCGTCAGCAAGAACGAAAAATCGTAAACGCTGGGTACAACTTGGTGGTCGTGTGGGAATGTCGAAAGCCTCCGCGTTTAAATATCCCAATGCCTGCAGAAAGAACTGTTACATATCAACATTTTATCTTTTATGACTTCGAAGCTTTACTCGACAAAACGAAGAGAAATGAACCCACCCTCGACCTCACATATGAAAACGAACACACACCGATCTCAGTGTCGATAGGGGATACTCTAGACCGTCAACCAACACATATTTGTGACGCCGACCCAAAAGCTTTGACAAACAAATTCAGGCTAGAACTCCAGCGACGAGCCGCAATCTTAAGGGCTGAGGTCGAGACCCAGTTTCTACCAGACGACATCACTTTACTGTCTCAGAAGCAGCAAAATAAGATACGAGATTGGTGCTCGCAGGTCCCGGTATTAGGTTTCAACTCGGGCAAATACGATCTGAACCTCATCAAGCAATACTTTGTAGAAGAGCTCGCCGACACCTGTAAAAAAGTCTTTGTAGCCAGTAAAGGCACAAAAATAATGTTCCTAGTAACACCCGAGTTCAAATTCTTGGATATCATCAACTATTTAGGCCCTGGTGCCTCCTACGACAACTGGATCAAAGCCTACGGGTGTCAGCAGACAAAGTCGTGGTTCCCATACGAATGGTTTGACAGTCCGGATAAACTTGCGTATCCAGGCCTTCCAGACTACCCTGCATGGTTCTCTCGGTTGAAAAATGCGTACCCCCTGTCTAAGACAGAATGGGGTGACTGTCAATGTATCTTCAGAGAGAAAGGAATGACAACTTTCGCAGATTGGCTACGTTACTACAACGACCTCGACGTAGGTCCTGGCACTGAAGCGGCTGAGAAGATGAGAACCTACTACGGCGAAAAAGGCATCGATATATTTAAAGACGCTGTTTCACTGCCAGGGGTGTCCCTACAGTATCTATTAAGGGGTACACCAGAAGGGACCTTGTATGCTCCAGGTAAAAAGGCATACACGTATTTGAAAGCTGCAGTAACTGGAGGTCCCTCGATAGTCTTCACCCGTTATCACGAAGCGGGGGTCACACGAATCCGCTCGCATCAAAATCCTAAAGCAAAACGCTGTAAGCGGGCAGTTGGATATGACGCAAACGCCCTATATCTTTCTACAATGCTTCAGGACATGCCAGCTGGTAAAGAGAAGGTAATCGAGCTTAAAGAGCCTGAGGTTGATGCGCCCAGGGTACGTGATCTGGTCTTAAGCGGTCGATTGTTTGGTTTCGTCAGGTGCAAGCTTGCCGTACCGCGAACACTATGGAAGAAATTCGAGGAAATGCCACCGATATTTATAAACCGTGAAGTTCCAGAAGCTGCCGTGCCTCAAGAAATGAAGGATTATTTGAAGCAGACAGATCGAAAACGTTCTTCCACAAAGAAACTGCTGGGTGTCCTTGAGGCCGATGACATTCTGGTATACACACCGCTGCTAAAGTGGTACTTGCAGCATGGACTAGAGCTCCAAGCCGTTTATACAATAATTCACTATAAGCCAGAAAAATGCTTGGCTTGGTTCGTCAAGGAAGTCACTGAGGCACGCCGACTGGGTGATGTCGACAAAGAGAAGGCACTCCTAGCCGAAATACACAAACTGATAGGAAACTCAAGCTACGGCAAACTGATTGAGGCACTGGAGCGGCACACCAACGTCAGCTACACAAAAGACGAGGAAACTGTGGACCGTGCACTACGTTCAGCCTGGTTCGATGATCTCACCGAAATAGGTGATGCCTACGAAATAAAAAGCCGCAAGCCTCGGGTATGTATATACAGACCATTCCAAGTCGGAATCGCGGTGTATCAGTTGGCAAAACTTCGCATACTTGAATTCTATTACGACTTCCTGGATCGGTTCGTCGACCGTCAAGACTTTGAGCTCATTCAAATGGACACCGATTCACTATACTTCGCTCTGAGCAGCACCACACTAGAGGCTGCAGTTCGGCCAGAGCTCAAAGAAGAGTTTGCTAAGTGCAAAAAAGACTGGCTTTCTTGGGATACCTGGAGCGGACGAACTCCGGGCCTGTTCAAGCTCAAATTCTCAGGGCATCGAGCTATTGCTCTGTGTTCGAAATGTTATTTCGTCGATGGTAAGCAAAAGAGCAAACACTCGTGTAAGGGGATGTCAGCAAGGCTTAATAACCTGACATGGGAACGGTACAAGTTGGCTCTCTACGGTTCCAAAGACCGTGCTGTGAACCGCGGCTTTCGTATGCATAACGGGCAGATGACCACCTACCACCAAGAAAAGCTCGGGCTCAGTGCATACTACGACAAGCGACGGGTCTTGCCTGATGGGATCCACACGGAACCCATTGAGTACACCGCTGCCTAGTCAGTAGCGTATATATGCTTACCTTGGAACACTATAACATCCCCCACGCCGTCTCTCTCGAGATCCCTTTCACGTATACCCGTAAAAGTATAATCTTGGGGACTAGAGGCGAGAACTATACTCTGAATGACCACCCAAAAGCGCATGTTTGAGGTACCAATTTTAACGACGTCCCCCTGCGACAAGCCCATAAGGGCCTCGTTAGTCGGAGGTGGTGAACCGGGGCACTGTTGATGCTGAGCTTCTACTAGGACTAAAGGCATAGAGGGATTACCATGACGCGCCATGGGTTCAAATGATTGAGAGTATTCGTCCTCCGGACGGGTAAAAGCCTCGCGCAGCGCCTCCGGACGGGTAAAAGCCTCGCGCAGCGAAGGGTATATATCATATACATGCATGCCTCGAAATTCTATAACGTCCCCGAGACGAGCACTAGAACTTACTAAGTTATTATCAAGCACACCAGTAAATCTAATATCAGAAGCATTCCAGTCCTGTGGGTACTCTACAGTTTGAATCACTACCCAAAATCGCTCCTCCCCATTACAAACTTTTACGATGTCCCCTGATTTCAATCGCTGAAGCTCTTCATCGGGTGGGGCCCAAAATGTGCCTGGGTGTCGACGATGCATTTCTTGGGCATCTATTAGGAACATTATTTCTGATGACGCCGTTCCGGCAAAGATTACATGAGTCTCCTTGTGTTCAATTGATTGCAAGAATCTTACCTGGAGGAAGCTCTGTCCCCTCAGGAACAATCATCAACTCTTCACGCACAAACCCACGCTGTGGACCATCTTCCAAATAGTATACCGCAGGCTGGCCGGCCTGCCGCAATACATTTCGGATCGAATGCAGGGTCACAGACCACACGGGGTCAGTAGCACGTTTTCGACCACCCTCGAGCTCGCCAGGCTGGTACAAATACCGAACCATTGCATCAGACGGGATCAGCGGCTCCTCGAGCCCTACAGGGCGTCCTGGAACGACAGATGAGGGTTGCGCAGTCACTCTCTGAAGTTTAATGGCATCCACAGGCTTCTTACCTGTCAGCCGAGTCGGCTCATTGTTTAAAGCCGCAACAACCGCAGGGAGTCGAGCCACCCATTCTGCAGACCGCTCAGAAGACCCACGGGCAGCAAGCAATAGCTCCTGAGCATACTGGTGACCAAAAAGCCGCTCGGCCAGAGTCCGGTTAAAACGTTCTACTATACCTTGGTCTCTATGGAGGTCCACACGCCCACGCCGTATTTCAGTCCCATGTTTTGCCATAAGTGTTGATACCGAGCCCATGAATTCTCTTCCCGGGTCGACCTGAAGAAGCTTTGGAAAAACTAGAGGGCCCCGTTTATAAATCCTCTCAAGGGCGTCTGCAACCTCTTGTGAATCTTTTGTAGCCAAGGGCTCTGCCTCTTTGTACCGGGAGGCTATATCGACGAGGGTCAAGGCGTATTTGTACGTGCGTCGTTTCACACGATCATGCGGCAGATATAATAAATCCGCTTGATGAACTTCGTTTGGCGCAGTCACGTTAAAATGTGGCCGTGGTATTCGTCGAGGAGCAGGCAAATAGAGCTGCCATATGTCTTGTTTCGAGAGCCAGTCCCGAGCATCCTTTTTGCTAACTCGGGCTGCCGCAGCAAGCTTCGGGATGGCCGCCAGCCCACGCCAATAGCCTTGAGGACTGTAGTAGAATTTCTCCATGATTGCTGACGTGCCGTCGGTGTCCTCCGGACGGGTAAAAGCCTCGCGCAGCGACTTCTCTGCCATAGAAAACTTCTTCAGTTTAGGAATATTTTCTACTACCTCCTTCGCGACTTTTTTTTAAGGCCCATCCCGAAGCGTGATTTCGCAGCCATAATCGCAGAAACAGTCTTAGAATCACGCTTTTCCCAGTCTGGAGCATCTGACAGTGCAATCTGCGATGCGGTAGCTGCCAGTACATCATCCGCATGATTCCGTCCGGGGGTATCTTTATGGGCTGCGTAGGCAACGTCGTGGTTTAGACAGGCACGATCAAGACTATTCACACCCCTATAGCCCTGAGAGAGGCGTTTGGCAATCTTGGTAAACGGCCCGCAATATGAGTATTTTCCAGTGTTTTGAAAAGTTCCACCCGGGACATCTTCAGATGGGACCCCTTTGGGGAGACGCATATGCATCTCGGGCAGAGGTAGGGCATTCATAGCACTGTTCAGAAGCCCAGCACCTTCGCTGCGCGAGGAGGACGCAGAAAGAATTTGACTCTTTCTAGCCCCACAGACCGTGCAAACACCTCTCTTGGCTGGTCGGTTGTTCTTTAGAGTTATAGTCTCCTCATTTGAAGTGGGAGTGTGTTGTTTACAGCGGAGGCAATACATCTCTCCCTAAATATAGAAGTATGGAAATCTTAAATTTAGATCTTGATGAATCGAATCCACACGAGCACAAACACCATTGGCTGCTTCCTAGTAGCATCCGTTGTGTAATTTGCGGCCCGTCCGGATGTGGTAAAACAAACCTGATGCTCAATCTCCTCCTAAGAAAGGATTTCCTTAAATACCATAGACTGCATATATACTCAAAATCCCTTAGACAAGAGAAATACCAGTGGCTGCAGGACTGGGCGGATGCCATTAAAGCAGTCACTGGGAAAGAGGTAGCCTCGTTTCACAGCATATCAGATGATATCATCCCAGTAGAGAGTCTGAACAAAAACGAACGTAGCATTATGGTATTTGATGACGTTATGTTGGAAAAACAAACCCCCATCGAGAAATACTTCAGCCAAGGCCGTCACGGTGGTGCGGATTCATTCTATCTAACGCAGAATTATTTCAGGATTCCCAAACAAACGATTCGAGATAATTGTAACATGCTTATCATATTTAATCAAGACACGAAAAACTTGCGCGCCATACATGACACCTATGTGTGTGGTGACATGCCTTTCGAAGAATTTCGAAACTTCTTTAGTGCGTGCACGCGCGAGCCGTACGGGTTCTGTTGTATCGATCTGACCAGCCGGGCCTATGATGGTCGGTATCGATGTGGATTTGATCGATTCTACATACCGAAGTCATCTATTTAAAGTAGGGATGAAATCTATTTAAAGTAGGGATGACATCTATTTGAAGTAAGGATGTGGCGTAAAGTAACCGACATGCGCGATCGTACAGCCCTCGTCCGGAACTACCTAGCACTCAGGGACCAGGCTCGGCAACGCCTTCAAACAGAAACACTAGGGGAGTCGTCTCTGCAGGAAGAGGCAGCCAAACTTTTCAAACCAATCACCTCACACCAAGCAGCGGAGATAGGAAAAGTCACAGCCGCAATAGAGCGCTTGCCAGCACCTTCGCTGCGCGAGGCTTTTACCCGTCCGGAGGACACCGACGGCACGTCAAGACAAGCCTACGCACTCCACGGAGCGGCACCTTCGCTGCGCGAGGCTTTACCCGTCCGGAGGACACCGACGGCACGTCAAGACATGCCTCTGCCGGTAGAAGAGGCCCCCACGCTATATATTAGTCCCGACCAAGGGTTGGATATTGAAGTGATAAGGCGCCACGGATTTAAGCCCCCCAGCGAACTCAACCTCAGCGACACACAAGTAATCACCAACACCCTCAATGAGGTCAATCGCATCAACCGATATGTACTGGGAGCGGAAAAAAAGCGTAAAGCCACCACAGAAGAAAGAAAGCAGCAATTAACGATGGAAAAGGACGCTCTAAAACAATATAGTGAACGTCTTCGCCTACTAACACAGGGTTACAGGCTCGTCCGATCTAGTGGGGCTACTTCGCTGCGCGAGGCTTTTACCCGTCCGGAGGACGCTACAGCTACCGCTACAGCTACCGCTACAGGTAGTGGGTTGAAACTGAAGGGAAACCGGTTTGGATCCCTCACAATCGACCCGCAAGCTTTGCAGGCGGGGAAACTGCGGGCGTTCGACAATGGTGACAATCTTGTGTTCGAAGCCCCAGCAGATGATTCGCTTTACACTCTCCTCACAAAACGCTTTTTAAAAACGATGCAATATACCCCCGAGGCTGTCAAAACTTTCCAGCGGCTGGCTGAACTTGCGGGCTTGCCTCTCCATGGGCGAAAGAGCAAAAAACACCAGCTGATAAGGTCCTCCGGACGGGTAAAAGCCTCGCGCAGCGAAGGTGGGGGCTTTTTACAATATTATAAGGACCCAGAGGCGCTCGTTGAAAGGCTACAGCTATTAGCTGCATCGAAGCGTGCAGGTAATACGGGCCTTGATAATGAAATTTCGGCTATTTTAGACGAGCTCCTTCGCAGTGGCGCGGCTCCTAAGGCTTTGATTCTCGAATTGAACAGAAGCCTCCTATAAGTGCATACCCCAAATGGAGTTTCAGTTACAGAAGATTGAAAGCCATCTTCGCCCTAAAGAGGGTAACTCTTTCGTATTTTCGTCAAACAGCACCGACTGGACAACCACCTTCTCTCCGCCCTTTTACCTCGAACCCAACAATAAGTACGAATTAGCTCTAGTCAATTTGGAGACATATAACGCTGTCCCCAACATTACAGAAAGTAATAATACTTTCGTCTACAGCCCAGACGCAGGGGTTACCTGGAAGACAATTTCATTACCAGAAGGAAGCTACGAACTCGCTCAAATCAACGATGAGATTCAATGCCAGCTGAAGGGCAGCGGTGATTGGAATTCTGAGACGCAGGCACATAACATAGTTGTAGGAGCAAACAGGGCGACATTACGTGCCAACATCGAGATTACGAACCCTAGCTACAGAGTTGACATGAGCAAATCTACCATTGCGTCGACTCTCGGATTCGAGCCGAGGGTGCTATCCACTACTGGATTCCACACAGGGGATAAACCAGTAGACATTTCAACACTTAGTAGCATACTTGTAAACTGCGATCTAGTCGGTGGTTCTTACCTGAATGGCACCAACCACCCCGTTCTGTACAGCTTCTACCCAGGCGTACAACCTGGATTTAAGATCATTGAGACTCCACACAATTTGGTTTATTTGCCGGTAAGCCAGCGTGGCAGTATTCAAAGAATACGCTTGTGGCTAACGGATCAGAATGGTTCTCAATTGAATCTCCGAGGGGAACGAATTACAGCTAGATTTCATCTTCGGCAGATTTGAAGTAAAATTCTTACATTAAACATTTTGACTGACATTATAGAAAATCTTCTAAGCTACCATGTTGATAATTTCGCGGAACGTGGCAGAGGGAAACCGGCGGATGAAAAGACAGCGCTATGTAATCGGAAAAGGCCTGTCGGACTGGATACAACCCGTGGTGCGGGCCATTGGGGGTGTCGGTAAATTCGTTGTGGCAAACAAAGGCGCTATAGCAAATGTAGCGGACGTGGCCGGTAAAGTTGCTAAGGCCGGCGCTACAACCGCAGCCTCAATTAAGCAAATCGCTGACATAGTCCGCAGCAAAGCACGCTCGTCCACGCGAGCCGCTACAGGGCCGGAGAGAGTTATCTCTGAAAAAACCTTAGAGATTCTGCATGGGCTTGCGGCCCCCACGACTGAAGCGGCACGTCAAAATATCAACAGTCGGATAGCAGGCTCGGGTTTTAGGAAAATTCTTTATTAGAAAATAGAATTGTTTCTATATCTGAAGTAAATTTTCTATGGCGGCTACACAAGAAATTACCGATGAAATGTTGACTCTTGTTGAGCAGACGCTTGTTGACGAGAGCATCGAGTCGTACGTCTACAAGGAGTATCACCCACAAAACCCCGCCACAATAAACAACAATCAGGATATAGCAATCGAAGTAAACTTCCAAGACGTTTACACACACCCGTCTAAAAGTTTTCTCAATGTTGAAGGGAGGCTAGCATCCGGCACAGAAGTCGACTACACACCTACATCGCTTGCTTCGCTCGTAAATAACGCCGTTATGTACATGTTCTCGCGGCTAAGGTACCGGCTCAATGATCAAGATATTGAGAATGTTCTCAACCCTGGCCAAGCCACAACAATTAAGGGCCTATTGACATATGGAGATGATTTTTCAAAGGCCGAGGGTCTTAACATGTGCTGGCAAAAAGATACCTCAGCGGCGGCTGAATCAGCTAATACTGGGTGGGAGGCCCGACGGCAGCTAGTAGTGGTCAAGCCGAATCCAAGCGGGACGTTTTCGTTCTGCGTCCCGTTAAGCCACCTGTTCGGTTTTTGCGAGGACTACCGCAAGGTGGTTTATGGTTGTAAACATTCGTTGATATTATCTCGTGAATCAGATACCAAAGGTATATTTCGCGATGCTGCGGCGCCTAAAGGGAAAGTCACGCTAACTAAGCTTGCCTGGGTAATACCGCACGTCATGCCTTCTTTGGCTGCCAAGACAGAATTAGTAGAGCAGATAGCCAAGAAAGTTAAAGTGCCGATATCTTTTCGAGCTCTTCAATGCGAAAGCTTTGCCGTGCCGGAAGCCAGTTCGTTTACCTGGACTCTCTCCATTACGTCGGGCACTGAAAAACCACGATGGCTTTTGGTGGCTTTCCAAACCAACCGCGATAGCCAGACCAGCAATCCGGCTTGCTTTGACCATGTAAATTTAACTGACATTCATGTGAGGTTAAATACCGATCAGTATCCTGACTCCGAGGAAAAAATGGACTTTGTACAGCGAAAGATTTCCAGGGCTTACAAGAGGTTATGTGACTTTAAGGCAGAATACTATGGTATTGAGGGAAGCGTGTCCTCAAACCAGGTGACTCCGCTCGAATTTGTAGAATTATACCCAATCCACGTCATCGATGTCCGCAGACAGTCGGAGCGGTTGAAAACGGCTGTCCAAACCGTACAGGTCAGGGCGACTTTTGGAAACAACGTGCCAGCAGGAACCATGGCCTACGCAGTGCTCATTAGCGACCGGCTGCTGACGCTAGAGTCTGACGGCACGAAATTTAGCAAATTGTATTAAACAAAAATCTCCATCAATATACAGTATAGGAAAATGAAGTATACTCCTTTTGGGTTAACACTTACGCAGGGGCAGAAAGAATCATTGGCAAAAGCCGCCCATGATGGGGTAGGCGTTACTATTCGGCTGACGGTTGAGCAGCTTCATGGCGACGATACCCTGGGGCTCACTAAGCGACAAATAGCTCACCTGGAGAAGAAACGCGCCGCCAGTGCTGGGGCCGAGCTCGATATTTCCAAAACTCAGCTAGCGGCTCAAAAAACGGGTGGGTTTCTACCGTTTTTGCCCTTAATATTAGGGGGGCTCGCTGCAGCGGGGTCGCTAGCAGGAGGTAGTGCGGCTATCGCGAAAGCAGTCGACGATAAAAAAGCGAGTGCTCGAGCCCAGGCTGAGGCCGAGCGCCACAATCGTGAGGTTGAGAAACAGCTAGCTGGTGCGGGGTTGTTTTTGGCACCTAGCACGGGGCGCGGCATGTGCCCCAAATGCAAGGGGTCAGGGCTCTACTTGGCGCCCCAAAAAAAGTAGAACCCCTGAGCAATTTTGATATTGAAAAGGCCGGCCGTACCATCCCCCACTTTCGTGGCGTGTTTTCACGAAACACCCTGCCCAGCAAGATTTCTCAGAAAGAATGCGGCATAGTTAATCTCGACTCCAGCAGTGGTGGGGGCACCCACTGGGTGGCGTATTACAAAGATGGCCGTACGATTTGTTATTTCGATAGTTTTGGGCTGGATCCCCCCAAGGAACTCGTGGAATATCTGGCCTCCGGACGGGTAAAAGCTTCGCGCAGCGAGGGTCTTCCTATACAGACACAGACGTTCCAACTGCAGAGACCCGAAGAGGTTATCTGCGGCCACCTATGTCTTCGAGTGTTGTGTGAACTCGCAGCTGGAAATGCTTTTAAAAATGTGATCTTACACATAGCTAAACAGAGAGTGTGATGCCTGTGGATAAGTTTTATATGGGACATAGCACCGGCTGTGGAGCGGCGGCGGCCTCGTGGGGCAGCCCAGTCGGCCTCGTACATAGGGCTGGCGATACTATGCTTGGTGACCTATCATTGGGGGGCTTTCAGCTGAAAGACGTAGGGAACCCTTTAGAGGCTAGCGATGCGGCTACTAAAGAGTATGTGGATACTCGAGATGCTGATCAAAACGCAGCAACCAAAAAATACGTTGACGCCCTCGTACACAGGGCGGGCGATACAATGCTAGGTGAGCTATCATTGGGGGGCTTTCCGTTGAAAGACGTAGGTAACCCTTTAGATTCTAGCGATGCGGCTACTAAAGAGTATGTGGATACTCGAGATGCCGATCAAAACGCAGCAACCAAAAAATACGTTGACGCCCTCGTTATATCCACAACGGATTTATTAGACGCTAGAGTTTTACAGCTCGACGGATCAAAAGCTCCAACCCACGACATTATGTGGGGTAATCACAGAATATCCGAGCTCGCCGACCCGAAAGCACCCCAAGACGCGGCCACTATGGCATATGTTGAGAACGCTATAAAAGATGCCTTGGGACAACGTTTCGATATATATGCGATTTCCTTGCAACGGAAGTTACTTCAGTCCTTGTCGCTCACTCCGATTGGGATCCCTCAGCTTACACAGAATCTGCGTACCGATGATAGTGGCAAAATGGCAACCCTTGCCATAACAGCACCTGGGGTCTATAAGATTCAGTTGGCAGGACTGCGCACTGGGAGCCGCAAGTCGATTGACATCTCGCTGCATTTAAGCCCTCCCCTTGCGTTAGTGTTACAACATACAATAACAGACTATACCTATTTTAACACCTCGGGATTGTTCTGGATAGCACAGCCCTCGTCTCTACAACTAATGATTTCAGCAGTGCACACATCCACCAGTGATAACATTACTATAAAGGCAACACTCCTCCTTGAAAAATTGCAGTAGTTCGGGTCAATTCAACAAATATATTAGTTTTTAATATCGAAGGAGAAGATACTAGGGATGCCAGTAGACAAGTTTATGCACGGTTCATACCTTGAGCACAGACCTAAGGTCTGGGCCACGAGGAATTGCTTCGCCAACCTCGGAGATGTTCGAGGATTCGATGATCCGGGGGGGGGGGGGGGGGGGGGGGGGGGGGGGGTGATTTATGGGATGGAGTTAGCCAAATCAGGCCTTTATCGGCGGGCCGCCATAGAAAGTCATACAAGTGGGTTTGAACCCAATTGGGAGCTCAGGCTGGACCTAGCCATGCGCTATATAGATTTGCAAAGTCCGGCCGAGGGTGGTATTACAAAAGTGGTATGGCTAATGAACGCTGGCAGCATGTTTGTCGGCTATCGCCCGTCCGGCGCAGAGCCGACGACCCTCAATGGGCACGTTAATTCTTACTACCTGGGTCCGAAGGGAGTTAACGTTGCGAAGTTACAGGCTCAAACGACGGTTCCAAGAGACCTAGAAATCTTAAGAAAACCCCCAAAGGGGTCCGTGATATATCTAGAAATTGAGACGGGCAGTATGCTCCCCAGCGCCCCGATCGAGATTTTGCCTGGGGTGTCAATCAAGTGGAAACGCCCCGAAATGACGGGTTTGGTTATAAAAATTGGGGAGGGGAAGGCAGACCTCTCAACGAATGTTAGCGATTTGGAAGCAAACACGGTGTTTGAAAAAATATCCCTTGAATTTATATTCAGTGGATTGTCGTTTTACTTTAAACGGCTACTTTTTAGCCTGACCCCGGTAAGTGATCGCGTTATTGAGCACCTAATTAAACAGATAAAAAGTTCTGCATAAAGCTTTATATACCTGTTCTGCCTGTCTATGTATCCCACACTAGACGCGTCAGTTGATCGGCCTGTCGACCAGTCCTACCGCATTCAAGAGGTTGTCCGCCTGCGAAAATGTTTGGAGGACGAGAGAGATAAACGGACGTCCCTATACAAGAAATATCGGCGCGGTGCTAATAGTCTAGACGGTATTGATACGGCACTGTTTACAGTCACAGCTGGGATGGGCGTTGGCGGTATTGCGCTTCTTTCAACCGTTATCATGGCTCCTGTAGCTCTAGGACTAGAGATTGGGGCCCTAGCTTGTGGCACCTTCGGGGCAGTCAGTAAGCTGGTAGCTCGCCAGCTGAATCTGAAGGCTAAGAAGCACGATGAGATTCGTGTTCTGGCTGAAAGTAAGCTAAACACCATCGCCGGAATTGTATCCACAGCCCTAGAAGACGGCAATATTTCCGATGTGGAATTTAAACTAGTTGTTGCCGAATTTGATAAGTATCGGGCTATGAAGGAAGAGATTCGGTCTAAAACCCGAGAGCTGGATGACGCAGCAAAAAAAGAATGGATGGAGAGAGGGAAAGAGGAAGTAATTGCAGAATTCGACAAATATCGTTGCGGTGCGCCGCAAAAATAACTTGTGCATGTGGAGACGCCTCTGATTTCTTGTCATATGACAACACCTCTGAATGTCTTCCTCCCCCGTATACACCTTCGCTGCGCGAGGCCCGTCTGGAGGACGCACCTAAAGTACCAAGCGCTCCATCACAGTAAATCAGTGCACTCTAATTAAAGCCGCCTCCTCCAAAGATATTATCAAGGAAGTCAAAAGTGCTATGTTTCGGGCGGCTTTTCCGCAGATTAACTGAATTCCCCCGTTAAGTGAGCCACTTAACAGTCACATGCATATCCTCGGCTGCTCATTTTTTTGTCAACTGTGATAACAATTTTCAGCTCGAAAAAATGCGACAAAACAGAACAACCGGGACGAGAGTGTCACGGTTGTCACAAACGATTTATCGCTCACGGTTTTCCTTTTAAACCCCTGTCACGTTACATAATTTTCTATTTTTACATGGATCATGTGATGGAGCGTATGACTGTCATGTGTTGATCATTTGCTTTCGCTGCGCGAGGCTAATTATCACGCCTGCCGTCCGCAAGCTAACAATTTACAGGCAAAGGAGTTGCAAGTCCGTGAGCGTAAGTGGGTACTCACGTCATCTGACTCACGAACGCCATGTCGTACCAGGATGTGTCAATTACATAAGTGGTTTGTTTGCGAGTTCTCATCTGGGCATGATGGAAACTCTGCCCACGAATACCACTTTACACTGCATTAAGCGTGTGATTGATGATATCGTACGCAACAATACGCTCCATACCTAGCTGTTCTTTAGTATGAAGCAGCCAGAATGGGAAATCCAGAACTGGCGCAACCTTACGGTGACAGAAGGAAAGTTGACGAAGGTCTAGGAGAACCAGCCAAAAGCATCGCCTCCAACGCTTTACACCATTGCCCACCAAACCCCATTGTTGTAAAAGATGTAAAGAATACAATATGTCTGATGCTTCTATAGCATCAGTATCGCGCTCATCACCATATCGGTTATCTTCGAAGATAATATCTAGGTCTGTCAAAACATGTCTAAAGCGCCGCTTGTGTACACTCTTCCAAATCTCTCCGTGGAATATATTAGGTAGTTGCTGCCAGTCAAGATTTGGGGGTACAGATGTACAGCAGCAAGAAATCACTTTCTCGAGCGCCAGTTTTTCCAAAGATTTGCAGCCCTTCATCGCACACCGTATAGATATAGGTCCACATTTCTCTAACGGGTTGGCTCCCCCTTGGCTTGTCCATTGTTTTCCACAGCAGCTTGACGGAACGTCGCACTGGCGATCCACCCACCACGGTAGGCCCGCTGGCCCACTGCGACCCACCACGTCAGGCCCGCTGGCCCACTGCGACCCACCACGTCCTAGACCCGCTGGTATGAACTAGTGAGTACGTATCATCTCTCGCGGTAAACCACATTCCCTACCCCACTCTAAAAATTCAACTGGTGTTAGTTGCCCATACCCCAATTCGCTGGTGATCCTGCTGATTGACTTGAGATCCCATAGGACATCGTATAAATTTAGCCTGTGTTCCTCTTTCCACCTCCATGCTTCATAACCCTTAATTAAGTCCATAGGCCTACCCCACTCTAAAATTTCGGCGTGTGATAGACGCCGACCATCCGCAAGGGTCGACCACTCTAAAATATTGGCGGGTGATGCACGCTGACCATCCGCAGGGGCCAACCCGATAACGTCTGGGATCGTGGCAATCTGTTCAAGATCGTTTAGGACCCTGACATAGCGTCGCCGGTGCGCGCCCTTCCAAACCACTTCATGAAAGACCTTGGGTAGTAGCCTCACGTCTCCGAGCTTTGGGTTCCGTGTGCAGCAGCAAGAAATCACCTTCTCGAGCGCCAGCTGTTCCAAAGATTTGAGTTCAGGCATGTTGCAACACTATATACACTAGCCCTCATTTCTCTAATAGGAAATTTCGATCCGCGCTAGGCGTGTAAACTCCTTGTGAAAGGCTCTTGCACGTGCCTTGCTTTCTCTGGTGTGTGCGTTATGGTACCCACATCTTACACAGAGACTAAGCTTGTTTGAGACGCCCACTCCGCAGCCAAAACATGGTGTTGTCCCGCCACCTTTTCGCATTCTATCATTATGAATCCAGCAGTACGAACCCCTGCACGTCTTCCCACAGGTTGTAGTAGATCCCCACACTAGCCACGCACAATGATTTTTGCCTGGCGCCATATCATATATCTATAGAGCTACACTCTCTAACTGTTTTTTTTCCTGAGTAGTTGATCCGGTATGAAAATGATACTACCCCCCTGAGCTCACCATTCCTGAAGCAAATTAAAACCCCCAGCCCCCCTCGAGTTTGGGTAACCCAAACTTAAGGGGTCCCGGTAGGGTTTCTGGACACCGTCCGATATCAAAACGATCTAAAAAAGGTAGATTTGAGGGCCACCCCAAACTCGAGGGGGCTGGGGGTTTTTATTTGCTTCAGGGATGGTGAGATCAGGGGGGTGGTATCATTTTCATACCGGATCAACTACTCATTCTTTAGCCTTCTCTGGATGAAGTCAGATACTTCGCCTCTACTTGAAGGTTCATTCTTTAGCCTTCTCTGGATGAAGTCAGATACTTCGCCTCTACTTGAAGGTTCATTCTTTAGCCTTCTCTGGATGAAGTCAGATACTTCGCCTCTACTTGTTTTAAAAGCTATTAATTTCTTGTCTTCCTCATTCATAGAAAAAATTAGAGCATACTTTTCAATTTCTGCCATCCATTGTCTGAACTTGGATGGATCGCCAGAGTAATTTGAGATACTGGCACTCACTTCTTGCTGTCTAAAACTATTTTCTAAACCGGTGATGACTCTACTAATTTCTTACAGGGTCTGCAAAGTGGGAGCCATGCCTCTCTTCATCTTGATAATTAATTAATTAAAAATAAACTGATTCGCTAGCAACACACACACGCACACACGTTTAGATCAGTCAAAGAATTTCTACTTTCTTCCACAAACACTTATCAAGAAAAACGTATTTACCTCACACTAACATTGTTCAACATATCAAATGAATCTCTAAAATATATAAGAAAAATCCAACTTACATGCTTCTGAAGTCCTGGAATACCTAACACACCTTTATAACATCCTAACAACTACACAATAATATACTAATTTAAAACAATAATTAACTACTTAGTCTTTTTCAGGTTCTCAACGTGGACATCAGTTTTCACATTTGGTTCTCTCTGTCTATCTTTGCTCTCCGATGCATTTCACATTAAAATAAACACAATCACAAAATACATGTATTTAAACTAAGTAATCTTTCATATTCGGAATAGTAAAAAGTCGCGAACTGACAGCTTCTCTATTGTTTTTTTCACAATGTGTTCTGTAGTAATTATAGTGTTTTTCTTATGATTTCTTGGCTATACGGTGGCACTCGTATAGACTTTTTTTTTCTTCCAGGTCCTTCTTTAAAAGAATAAAATCCTGCGTCACGGCAACAGAAAGGATAATATATATATATATATATATATATATATATATATATATGGCAGGGTTATTGTATCCATAAAGTTCTATCTTCTTGATTATCTAACTTCTTTTATGGCCTTGATGAGTCTATCTTGTAGCAAGTAACTTCTTGATGAGTAATCTTTTTATAGACTTTTATAGCCTTCGTAGCTTTCCGCTGGCTTGACTTCAGAGGGACACATATAAATATATAACACTCATCATCCTTTTAGAACAAGTATAAACAACGTTTTATTAGTTACTTCGACATGTGGTTTTACAAAATCTCTTGTTACTTGACTTAGCCAATCGGCGATGACGAATAGTCAAATAACGTGATCAGTGATCGTATAGTATTCTTGAATCTATCTAAGTTCATTCAGTTCTGTCCGTTTCTAAGTTTACTTGTACATCCACGTTTCTCTCGGTGTGATTATCTCTGTCCGTTCTCTAAAAATCTCCTTTGGGACTTACTAACATCTAATATCTTGGTATAGTAGGACTACTTTAAACTGTTCTAATTTCTAAGTCCAACTCTTGTCACAATATTCTCTAAACGTACTTGTATATCTAAGTCCCGACTAACATCTGCCTTGAGGCAGGTATCTACTTCTTCACTATATTTTCATCGTCTCTTCTATCTGAAGGTCTGTGTTCATCTCAATGTTTCTCCCTGAATGTCCGAATCTAAATCTAAGTCTGGATCTCAATCTGAGTCTGCCTGTCTCCCTCTGACTGTCAGAATCTGAATCTCAGTCTTTTGTTCTGCATTATCCTACATGGATGAGTCACACTATCACAGTTGTCTGTGCTAACCATGGCTCAATTCTCGGTGCATATCCGTGCTAGTCGTAGCTCATATCTTGGTTGAAGTCTGTGATAGCCATGGCTGATATCTTGGTGGGTGTATGTGCTGGCCATGGCTCATATCTTGGTGTGTGTCTGTGCTGGCCGTGGTTCATATCTTGGTGTGTGTCTGTGCTGGCCGTGGATCATATCTTGGTGTGTGTCTGTGCTGGCCATGGCTCATATCTTGGTGTGTGTCTGTGCTGGCCATGGTTCATATCTTGGTGTGTGTCTGTGCTGGCCGTGGTTCATATCTTGGTGTGTGTCTGTGCTGGCCGTGGTTCATATCTTGGTGTGTGTCTGTGCTGGCCGTGGTTCATATCTTGGTGTGTGTCTGTGCTGGCCGTGGTTCATATCTTGGTGTGTGTCTGTGCTGGCCGTGGTTCATATCTTGGTGTGTGTCTGTGCTGGCCATGGTTCATATCTTGGTGTGTGTCTGTGCTGGCCATGGTTCATATCTTGGTGTGTGTCTGTGCTGGCCGTGGTTCATATCTTGGTGTGTGTCTGTGCTGGCCGTGGTTCATATCTTGGTGTGTGTCTGTGCTGGCCATGGTTCATATCTTGGTGTGTGTCTGTGCTGGCCGTGGTTCATATCTTGGTGTGTGTCTGTGCTGGCCATGGTTCATATCTTGGTGTGTGTCTGTGCTGGCCATGGTTCATATCTTGGTGTGTGTCTGTGCTGGCCATGGTTCATATCTTGGTGTGTGTCTGTGCTGGCCGTGGTTCATATCTTGGTGTGTGTCTGTGCTGGCCGTGGTTCATATCTTGGTGTGTGTCTGTGCTGGCCGTGGTTCATATCTTGGTGTGCGTCTGTGCTGGCCATGGTTCATATCTTGGTGTGTGTCTGTGCTGGCCGTGGTTCATATCTTGGTGTGTGTCTGTGCTGGCCGTGGTTCATATCTTAATGGGTGACTGTGCTGGCCAGGGTTCTATTCTTGGTGTATGTATGTGCTCACCATGGTTCATATCTTGGTGTGTTTCTGTGCCAGCCATGGCTCATATCTTAGTGTGTTTCTGTGCAACACATGGTTCATACCTTGGTGTGTTTCTGTGCTAGTCATGGTTCATACCTTGGTGTGTTTATGTGCTAGTCATGGTTTATATCTTAGTGTGTTTCTGTGCTAGACATGGTTAATATCTTAATGTGTTTCTGTGCTAGTCATGGTTCATATCTTAGTGTGTTTCTGTGCTAGTCATGGTTCATATCTTAGTGTGTTTCTGTGCTAGTCATGATTCATACCTTGGTGTGTTTCTGTGCTAGTCATGGTTCATATCTTAGTGTGTTTCTGTGCTAGACATGGTTAATATCTTAGTGTGTTTCTGTGCTAGTCATGGTTCATATCTTAGTGTGTTTCTGTGCTAGTCATGGTTCATATCTTAGTGTGTTTCTGTGCTAGTCATGGTTCATATCTTAGTGTGTTTCTGTGCTAGTCATGGTTCATTTCTTAGTGTGTTTCTGTGCTAGTCATGGTTCAAATCTCAGTGTGTTTCTGTGCTAGTCATGGTTCATATTTTAGTGTGTTTCTGTGCTAGTTTGGTTCATATCTTAGTGTGTTTCTGTGCTAGTCAAGGTTCATATATTATTGTGTTTCTGTGCTAGTCATGGTTCATATCTTATTGTGTTTCTGTGCTAGTCATGGTTCATATCTTAGTGTGTTTCTGTGCTAGTCATGGTTCATATCTTAGTGTGTTTCTGTGCTAGTCATGGTTCATATCTTAGTGTGTTTCTGTGCTAGTCATGGCTCATATCTTAGTGTGTTTCTGTGCTAGTCATGGTTCATACCTTGGTGTGTTTCTGTGCTAGCCATGGCTCATATCTTAGTGTGTTTCTGTGCTAGCCATGGTTCATATCTTAGTGTGTTTCTGTGCTAGCCTTGGCTCATATCTTAATGTGTTTCTGTGCTAGCCATGGTTCATATCTTAGTGTGTTTCTGTGCTAGTCATGGTTCATATCTTAGTGTGTTTCTGTGCTAGACATGGTTCATATCTTAATGTGTTTCTGTGCTAGTCATGGTTCATATCTTAGTGTGTTTCTGTGCTAGTCATGGTTCATATCTAGTGTGTTTCTGTGCTAGTCATGGTTTATACCTTGGTGTGTTTCTGTGCTAGTCATGGTTCATATATTAGTGTGTTTCTGTGCTAGCCATGCTTCATATCTTAGTGTGTTTCTGTGCTAGCCATGGCTCATATCTTAGTGTGTTTCCGTGCTAGCCATGGTTCATATCTTAGCTTGTGTGTGTGTGCTAGCCATGGCTCATATCTTAGTGTGTTTCTGTGCTAGTCATGGTTCATACCTTGGTGTGTTTCTGTGCTAGCCATGGTTCATATCTTAGTGTCTTTCTGTGCTAACCATGGTTCATATCTTAGTGTGTTTCTGTGCTAGCCATGGTTCATATCTTAGCTTGTGTGTGTGTGCTAGACATGGCTTATATCTTAGTGTGTGTTTGTGTGCTAGCCATGGCTCATATCTTGGTGTGTGTCATGTTAGTCATATCTCATGTCTTGATATGTGTCCGTGTTAATCATGCCTCATATCTATATGTCTGTCTGTGTTTAGTCATATCTCAATATTTAGTGTGTATCTGTGTTAATCAAGTGTCATATCTTTGCGCGTGCAAAGTAAAGAAATTGCAATAAAGTGCAATGAAGCAAAAGAAGAATGCATAAAAACCGAGATGCAAAGAGATTGAAAAGCAAGAAAAAGGTGATGCCAAAGCAATATACAAACAAACTGATGAATTATCAGAAAGAAAAACACAATAAAAAATTGAACGTTTAAGATCAAAGGAAGGAGAACTGTTTATTGAGCAAGAAAGCATAAGGGAATGATGGACAGAATACATTAAAGATCTTTATAATGATGAACGAACAGAAGTAAATATGGATAAATGGGAATGACCAAAAATACTCAAATAAGAAGTGGAAGACGCCTTGCGCAGTATGAAAGCAGGCAAAGCTCGTGGACCAGATAATATAACTAAAGAAGAGATTTAAGCCATGGTCGATTATGGAATATAAATAATAATAAAAATATTGAATATCGACAACAGCGGATATATACCAGACAACATGCATCAATAAATAGATGAAATCGATATCACTGTCAAATAAATCTGGTGCGACTGAATGCGAAAATCATCGCACAATAAGCTTTATGAGTCACATATCTAAGATATTGCTAAAGAATAATCATGCAAAGAGTGCGAAACAAAATCATTTCAGAAATTAGTGATGAACAGTGTGGTTTTGTTGGAGGAAAAGGAACGAGCAATGATTACTATGATCTTTAGTAGAAAGAGACATAGAAGTGAAAACAGATATATATCTATGTTTCATAAATTATAAAAAAAGCATTTGACAAAGTAAAGCACAAAGAAGTAATCAAAATTTGTGAAGGCATAAACGTAGACAGCAAAGATCTAAGAATAATAAAGAACATGTACTGGCAACAAACAGCGGCCATAAGAACTGGAAACCAATTGGGAATGTTTCAAGAAATAAAACAGGTTGTTAGGAAAGGTTGTGTGCTGTCACCATATTTGTTTAATATTTATAGTGAGATTATTTTAAGATCCATAAGGGGCATGCTTGGAATAACAATCGGAGGTCATATTTTATCTAAGGTATGCTGATGATACAGTATTATTCACTAATAGTGAAAATGAGTTACAAGAAATGTTAGATGTTATAGATAAAGAAAGCAAAAATAAATTATTCCGTAGCAAAAAGACGGACGGAATGGTAACAACAAAGAAAAAAGACATCACCTTAGTGCACAATAAAGACAAGTAGAGCAATATTAAAACAGGTAAATGCATTTAATATCCAAAAAATGAGGAAGGTACTGTGCAATCCATTTTTGACAGTAGAAACAAGAAAAAGAGTTATTAAATTTAAGATTGAGCCAGTCTTAATATATGGATGTGAATCATGGACATTAGGACAACAGACAAGAAAATCACTTGAGTCTGTAGAAATGTGGTTTCACAGAAGAATATTGAGAATACCATGGACAGCTAAGCTAAGAAGAGTAACGAAAACGTCATGAAAGAGGCCAAAGCAGAAAGAGAGATAGTTTCCAATATTAGGAAGAAACAATCATCATTTTGTGACCACCTAATGAGAAGACAACAGATGGAATATATTATAACAACTGGAAAAATTGAGGGACGAAGAGATAGACAGGTACTGATAAGAAATACTGGGGTGTGTAAGCAAGCCAGCCAGACATTACTCAGACATCATAGTGGTAAATGAGGCGTAACAGAGGATTATCGAGATATTTAGTACTGGTAAAAAACAATTGCCTGAGGAAGACATGCCTGATGGTAAGGGGCCAAAACCAGGACGGGATAGGGAAAAGGGAGAGAAGAGACGGGTGAAAAAAAAAACAAGGGGAGGAGGGACTTTAAAGAGGAAAGGAGGGGCGAGAAAAGAAAGTTGGGGGTGGGGGTGGGGGAAGAGATGGGTTATCCGTAAGACAGTGATACATTGATACCCCGTGGGGTTATGCAACCCATACTGGCGATAAGACGATTTTCTAAAGTGAAACTGAAAGTGGTATATTATTAGTGTTTGCTTGTCATAGTAAGTTAGCAATTGTGTTAAAGTATTCCTAGAGTCAATTATATCTTTAAAATATCATCTTGATCATGATCCTTCCAGCGTCGCTAGACGTTGCATAGTGCCCGCAGTGTTTTCCGCCATCAATTACTATTCTGAGCGAAATGTTCGATCTTATCTAATGAGTCTATGCCTGTCAGCTTTGCTCTTCTTATAAGTGTTCATTTTTAATGTCTCTCTGAGTCTTCCTCTTTTCCTGTATCCTACGTAGAAAAGTCTGTTTTGAAATGTTTTCGTTATCTCTTCTCAACACAAGTCTGACATATATTCTTTACTGACGGTAAAGAGATCGTTGGTTGCATAACCATTTCACTAATTTTTATGGTTATAGTTATTCGAAGATCCCGGTGCCACTGCAAACGAATCCATACTCAACCTCCGGTGCCAGTGGAATCATCCTAATTAACATCTCATCGAATATCTGAACAAGGAAAGGAAGTGGCAGTCCCCATCGTAGCAAACACAACACACGTCAACAGACATAAGGCGTATTATAGCACAGACGGTGAACGGATCATTTATGTTATCATCATTCATCGTAAACAATCTGAATATAGAAACACCATCCGGATGAAACACACAGGTCACGGTGTGCACAGAGTACTACTCAGTTGCTCCGGCAGCAAACCGGACTTGGAATATGAGGAAACTGCAACAAGGAACGCTTTTCATAGAGTGCCTCAACACCTCCCTGCCGCCTATATTGACAGGAATTCAGTTACGTGTTTGCTATAGATAAAGTAAGTGCAGATGTTTTACATTTTAAAAAATAAGTTATAACAGGAGTGGCTGGGAGGTCTAGAGGTAAAACGTCGGGTTCTGGACAAGAAGATCCCAAGTTTGAATCTCATCACAGGTTGTGGGGATTTAATACACACACACACATACACACACACACACACAACACAAAAAAACGTTCTCTAATTAATCTAATCTCTATATTAGTCTTGAATCAATTCAATCACATACGGATTACTCGTCATAGACATTTGTCTTCGAAAGCGCTTAGTTTTTCTCAATCGCTTTTGTTGTTTTACAGCTTTTACACACTGTAGACATAATATTGAATTAAAAAGTGGTTGAAAACATTATTGGAATCAAAAACAAAAGAACATACTTTTCCAAGTGCTTTAGAAGTCTCTTTTATTTCCTTTAAAAATGTTATGATGGGGGGGGGGGGGAAAGAAACGTCGCTTATCAGTGACTAATATCCTGTTTGGGGGACTGCTTGGTCTTGAGACAGAGAGGTTGTTAGCTCAAATCCCGGTTGCGCCATTTTGGGATTTTCATTTATGATTTCTCTCTGCGGCAACCACTCCTGGTCTCAGCAGCGAGGCCCGGCTTGAAACGTCAATTACTCATCGACGGAAAAAAAAATGTGAGTACCTCCAAAGACAGAAATATCTGCATGTGCGGCGAAGGACCCCTGTGCACACGGCTGACGAAAAAAAAACCAGATTAACGCACGAAATTCAGTTCCTAGTCTCTAGAGACTTTGCCAGAGGTGAAAGCTGGTAAAAAGCAAAAAAAAAAAAAAATAAATACCCGGGTTGAAAGCACGTCACCTAGCAGACACAGTTAAGTGAAAGTGCACCTCGAAGGACGGACACATGGGGAACACTTTTGCCGTGGTCAGTTGAAGGACTTAACAAATAACTGTGAATACTCTACAATCCACTTCCTAATGGTTATACTGCTACATGCTACCTTCCCAAGTATAGCCTTTCCTTTACTTAACAGTACCATCGTGTTAAAGTCGGATGGGTCGAAAGGTGTAAATATTACAGCCCGGCTGCAGCCACAACACAACGTATCTACACCACCATTAACATACTTTTAATAGCGGATGACGAAAAGGATTATTTATACATTTTGTTGTTTTTTTTTTAACGCGAGAGAAAGAAAGACAGAATGAAAGAAAGACAGAACGAAAGAAAGAAAGAATGAAAGAAAGAAAGAAGAAAGAAAGAAGGAAAGAAAAGAAAGAATAAAATCGTCGCTATATACAACAACAACATGACCATGTTATCAACTGATCGATTTATTGATCTGCTTACGAATCAAAGGGAAAATTGAAAAAAAATAGAAAAAATGGTATGGTAAAAGCTTTAAGTGGTTAGTAGACGACACAGATTTGAACGAAGTTTCGGCTCAATAGGCCTTCAGCAGGAACAAACAAACAACACACACACAGATATGTAAGTAAATAAAACTAATCCTACATAGCTAACTAGTAATGAAACATCCAAAACAAAATAATCGAAATATGTTAAAGAAAAGAAAATTGACTTCCCTGTGTCGTGGACCGTGGTCAGAATGGGAAAGGAATTGTGAAGGGTTCTAAAAATTCACGAGTGGGGGAGGGACGCTGTCAAGGTCACGTCGACTAGCAAAGACACCGACAATGTCTGAAAGTACCTAAGGGCCCATAAATCCATGTATACACACACACACAGATGCGTGTATACATATATACACGTACAAGCATACGTGCACATACTTATACATATCAACATACGTATATATATATATATATATATACATGCACATACATATATATATGCATACAAGCAAGCACACACATACATGCATATATATATATATATATATAAATATATACATAAATATAAATATATATATATACATATATATACCAATACCCGTACATAAGTAGTAGTAGCGGTGGCTGTGAACTCAACAGAAAAGTGGAATAACATGCACCGAAATACAATAGATTTGGCACCGACTTTGCACCGACTTTGCACCAAAACGGTGCCAAAAAAAAATTATTTTTTTTTTCGAATTCGCGATTTTTTCGAACTTCATTATTTTTTTTGGGGGAAAAAATTTTTTTTTTGGTGTTCGTCAGTTTGTCGAATCACTGAGAGCTTAACTCAGGTAAATTCAAAAGACTCGGTGCTAATCGGCTTATTGTCCGGTGATCGTCGCTCGCTGTGTGAAATTTGTGAAAGAGTATTTTAAAAGAGTATGTGAAAGTAAAAATTCAGAATTATTTAAAAAAATATATGTATTTGTGAAAGTAAAAATTCAGAATTATTTTAAAAATATGTATTTGTGAAAGTAAACTCAGAATTATTAAAAATAAAAAAATAAAAAAAACAGTCTCCCTTCAGGATTCGAACACGGGTCTACTACGTGACAGGCCAGGCAACGTGTAAAAAAAATGCTGACAAGCAATAACATTGAAAGGTTAGTTTTGTCGAACGGTCTCCTGTGTTTCTGAGAGCTTAACCGCAGGTAAATTCAATAGAGACTCGGTGCTAAGCGGCTTATTGTCCGGTGATCGTCGCTCGCTGTGTGTTAGAAATTTGTGAAAGAGTATTTTAAATTCCGTTAGCCAACTCAGGTAGAACCCCGATTGAAAAGAAAACGGACTTATGTTAAAAATAGTAAAATATAAGTGGTCGTGTGTGTTATCGCTACCAACATCATCATGTGTCGTGTAGTAAGGTGTGCTAATATTAAATAGTGACGCTCGCTCTTTCTCATTCAATGAAAAGCAAAACAAAATTCTATATTTCACAACTTTATTAATACATCATATATATTACTGTCCGGTCGTTGATAATTTTAAGCGTCTGGGTTTCCTCCCTCCTGTTTTGGTGGTACTGTTTGTTAAATGTCTATCAAACACGGGTGCATAGGAAGTTTCATTAGCCTTCAAAACACAACCGCCCTCCATTTTGACAAAACCTTGATCAAAGCTGGAATAGGTAATCGGTGACTTTGCTGAAACATCCTGGGCATCCATTGGGCATCCATACTGGCTGCCGGAGCTGTCGTCTGATTAACAAGAGTGAGGTCCCCTTGGTTAACAAAAAAGGGCGTGTAGTTGATGTTAGCATAAGCGTTTTCGAGACTGCCTTAACGCCATCTATAGACAATGGAACTACCCCCTCTGCCTTCATGTCCTATCATCATCATGTGCCACCCTCAACACCATCACCCCTTCATGTCCTATCATCATCAAGCCACACAAAGTATCAACCCCTTCATGGCCTATCATCATCATGTGCCACCCTCAACACTATCATCATCATGTGCCACCCTCAACACCATCATCAAACCTTCATATCCCATCATCATCTTGTGCCCTACCATTAAATAGTGACTCTCTCTCTCTTTCTCTATCGCATATCCAAGCTAACTCAAGTCAAATAAAAATCATCACCAAGCCACACAAATTGACACATCATCATCATAGGCCACCCTCAACACTATCATCATCATGTGCCACCCTCACTCTCTCTCTCTCTCTCTCTCTCTCTCTCTCTCTCTATCGCATATCCAAGCTAACTCAAGTCAAATAAAAATCATCACCAAGCCACACAAATTGACACATCATCATCATGTGCCACCCTCAACACCATCATCAAACCTTCATGTCCTATCATCATCATGTGCCACCCTCAACATCAAACCTTCCGGCTTGGACGGAGGAACTGTTTTCCATCAGTCGAGTAAATGAAACAAACCCCGTTACATATGTGTTGAAAGACGATAAGGGCGATGAGATAGAGGGGTCATTCTACACACCGAAAATTCAAAAAGTTGGAGACAAACTCATCATCCCTGCATGTCCTATCATCAACCCACACAAAGTATCAACAAGCGAAATTCTCTCTCTCTCTCTCTCTCTCTCTCTCACTCTCTCTCTCTTTCTCTCTCTCTCGCTCTGTCTCTCTCACATTCATGATAAACCAAAACAAAATAGGCTCATATTAAAAAAGTCGACCTAAAACCGTAAAATATTCCACTACAACACAGACCGCTAGACTGAACAGTACTATGAAAAATAAACGTCCGTGAATCAAGCGCGCTTATAACACGAAGTCTCACATCCGACTAGTTTAAATATAATCCGGTAAATCAAAGTTAGGAGGCAAGGGCAGAAACTTAGGAGGTAAGGGCAGAAACCAAAGAGGCAAGGTCAGAAAACAAGGAGGGAAGGTCAGAAATCTAAGAGGCAAGGGCAGAAACCTAGGAGACAAGGGCAGAAACCTAGGAGAAAAGGGCAGAAACCTAGGAGACAAGGGCAGAAACCTAGGAGGCGAGGGCAGAAACCAAAGAGGCAAGGGCAGAAACCTAGGAGACAAGGTCAGAAATCTAGGAAGCTGTGTTAGAAAACAAGGAGGGGAGGTCAGAAATCTAGGAAGCTGTGTTAGAAAACAAGGAGGCGAAGGTCAGAAACCTAGGAGGCATGGTCAGAAATCTAGGAAGCTGTGTTAGAAAACAAGGAGGCGAGGGCAGAAACCTAGGAGACAAGGGCAGAAACTTAGGAGGTAAGGGCAGAAACCAAAGAGACAAGGTTAGAAAACAAGGAGGGAGGGTCAGAAATCTAAGAGGCAAGGGCAGAAACCTAGGAGGCGAGGTCAGAAACCTAGGAGGCGAGGTCAGAAACCTAGGAGGCGAGGTCAGAAACCTAGGAGAAAAGGGCAGAAACCTAGGAGACAAGGGCAGAAACCTAGGAGGCGAGGGCAGAAACCAAAGAGGCAAGGGCAGAAACCTAGGAGACAAGGTCAGAAATCTAGGAAGCTGTGTTAGAAAACAAGGAGGGGAGGTCAGAAATCTAGGAAGCTGTGTTAGAAAACAAGGAGGGAAGGTCAGAAACCTAGGAGGCATGGTCAGAAATCTAGGAAGCTGTGTTAGAAAACAAGGAGGCGAGGGCAGAAACCTAGGAGACAAGGGCAGAAACTTAGGAGGTAAGGGCAGAAACCAAAGAGACAAGGTTAGAAAACAAGGAGGGAGGGTCAGAAATCTAAGAGGCAAGGGCAGAAACCTAGGAGGCGAGGTCAGAAACCTAGGAGGCGAGGTCAGAAAACAAGGAGGGAAGGTCAGAAACCTAGGAGACATGGACAGAAAACTAGGAAGCAAAGGCTGAAAACCAAAGAGGCAAGGTCAGAAATCTAGGAAGCTGCATTAGAAAACAAGGAGGGAAGGTAAGAAACCTATCTACTTCCATACTGATACTAGTTAGACACATCAAACAGATAATTACTTCCAAACTCCAAAAAAAAAAAAAAAAAAAAAAAAAAAAAAAAGTTAGACCAAATCACGCCTCCAGCGTTCTCTAACATTGCCTCTATCGTTCTTTAACATTACCTCCAGCGTTCTCTAACATTGCCTCGATCGTTCGTTAACATTGCCTCCAGCGTTCTCTAACATTGCCTCCAGCGTTCTCTAACATTACCTCGAGCGTTCTCTAACATTGCCTCGATCGTTCTTTAACATTGCCTCGATCGTTCTTTAACATTGCCTCCAGTGTTCTCTAACATTACCTCGAGCGTTCTCTAACATTGCCTCGATCGTTCTTTAACATTGCCTCGATCGTTCTTTAACATTGCCTCCAGTGTTCTCTTCACAAGTTTCGTAAGGGAAACATTTGTCGTACTGGGAGAAAAAACTCGTTTACCCTATCCATTTTAACGACCCCTTCTAATGATGACTCGCTGAGTGCCAAGTACAGACTATCTGTATCTATTTCACAGAGTCGAAAGTCGGACCTCTCTACGAATCTATCCAGGAAGTCATAGTAAAATTCCAACATTCCCAATTTGGTGTACTGGTAGACGAAAAAAACCAAGCTGTGAAGGAAGATCCCACAGGATACTTCGATTTCCAAGCGACACCTCATACAGGTCTTCACCAATAGGCGTCATGGTTTTAAACAGGGGGTTAATTACCAACTTTGTTGTATTGGCCCCCTCTTTAACATAGGTCACGTTCACATGTTTCCCCAAATTCGTCAAGGTCTTCCCATAGGCCGAGAAAAATATTACCACCAGATCACAAAAATGTAGGCAGAAACCTAGGAGGCAAGGTCAGAAACCTAGGAGACAAGGTCAGAAACCTAGGAGGCAAGGTCAGAAACCTAAGAGGCAAGGGCAGAAACCTAAGAGGCAATGATGGGGGCTATTCCTAACTTTCTTCTCAGTTCTTCATTTCTGAGCTTATCTCTCAGACTGTTTCCTGTCATTCGTCTAACACATTTCATCTCTGAGATCACAAAAATTTAGGCACATACTCAAAAAGTCGACCTCAAAACCATAAAAAGCTACTCCCATATTCATCTAAAAGTTACACCAAAACCGCACCAGATTTGCAACGTGCAAAAACATGCACAAGTTTGACACGCGCACCAGTTTGGCACAATGCACCAATAGACATCCCCATACCAAAAATTTACTTTGATAATCACTTTTATGATTGATACTCCCCTTACGAAGGCTGATTGTTACGCCCCTTACGAAGGCTGATTGTTACGCCCCTTACGAAGGTGCATTGTGCCAAACTGGTGCGCGTGTCAAACTTGTGCATGTTTTTGCACGGTGCAAATCTGGTGCGGTTTTGGTGTAACTTTTAGATGAATGTGGGAGTAGCTTTTTATGGTTTTGAGGTCGACTTTTTGAGTATGTGCCTAAATTGTTGTGATCTCAGAGATGAAATGTGTTAGACGAATGACAGGAAACAGTCTGAGAGATAAGCTCAGAAATGAAGAACTGAGAAGAAAGTTAGGAATAGCCCCCATCATTGCCTCTTAGGTTTCTGCCCTTGCCTCCTATGTTTCTGACCTTGTCTCCTAGGTTTCTGACCTTGCCTCCTAGGTTTCTGCCTACATTTTTGTGATCTGGTGGTAATATTTTTCTCGGCCTATGGGAAGACCTTGACGAATTTGGGGAAACATGTGAACGTGACCTATGTTAAAGAGGGGGCCAATACAACAAAGTTGGTAATTAACCCCCTGTTTAAAACCATGACGCCTATTGGTGAAGACCTGTATGAGGTGTCGCTTGGAAATCGAAGTATCCTGTGGGATCTTCCTTCACAGCTTGGTTTTTTTCGTCTACCAGTACACCAAATTGGGAATGTTGGAATTTTACTATGACTTCCTGGATAGATTCGTAGAGAGGTCCGACTTTCGACTCTGTGAAATGGATACAGATAGTCTGTACTTGGCACTCAGCGAGTCATCATTAGAAGGGGTCATTAAAATGGATAGGGTAAACGAGTTTTTTCTCCCAGTACGACAAATGTTTCCCTTACGAAACTTGTGAAGAGAACACTGGAGGCAATGTTAAAGAACGATCGAGGCAATGTTAAAGAACGATCGAGGCAATGTTAGAGAACGCTCGAGGTAATGTTAGAGAACACTGGAGGCAATGTTAAAGAACGATCGAGGCAATGTTAAAGAACGATCGAGGCAATGTTAGAGAACGCTCGAGGTAATGTTAGAGAACGCTGGAGGCAATGTTAGAGAACGCTGGAGGCAATGTTAGAGAACGCTGGAGGCAATGTTAACGAACGATCGAGGCAATGTTAGAGAACGCTGGAGGTAATGTTAAAGAACGATCGAGGCAATGTTAGAGAACGCTGGAGGCGTGATTTGGTCTAACTTTTTTTTTTTTTTTTTTTTTTTTTTTTTTTTTTTTTTTGAGTTTGGAAGTAATTATCTGTTTGATGTGTCTAACTAGTATCAGTATGGAAGTAGATAGGTTTCTTACCTTCCCTCCTTGTTTTCTAATGCAGCTTCCTAGATTTCTGACCTTGCCTCTTTGGTTTTCAGCCTTTGCTTCCTAGTTTTCTGTCCATGTCTCCTAGGTTTCTGACCTTCCCTCCTTGTTTTCTGACCTCGCCTCCTAGGTTTCTGACCTCGCCTCCTAGGTTTCTGACCTCGCCTCCTAGGTTTCTGCCCTTGCCTCTTAGATTTCTGACCCTCCCTCCTTGTTTTCTAACCTTGTCTCTTTGGTTTCTGCCCTTACCTCCTAAGTTTCTGCCCTTGTCTCCTAGGTTTCTGCCCTCGCCTCCTTGTTTTCTAACACAGCTTCCTAGATTTCTGACCATGCCTCCTAGGTTTCTGACCTTCCCTCCTTGTTTTCTAACACAGCTTCCTAGATTTCTGACCTCCCCTCCTTGTTTTCTAACACAGCTTCCTAGATTTCTGACCTTGTCTCCTAGGTTTCTGCCCTTGCCTCTTTGGTTTCTGCCCTCGCCTCCTAGGTTTCTGCCCTTGTCTCCTAGGTTTCTGCCCTTTTCTCCTAGGTTTCTGACCTCGCCTCCTAGGTTTCTGACCTCGCCTCCTAGGTTTCTGACCTCGCCTCCTAGGTTTCTGCCCTTGCCTCTTAGATTTCTGACCCTCCCTCCTTGTTTTCTAACCTTGTCTCTTTGGTTTCTGCCCTTACCTCCTAAGTTTCTGCCCTTGTCTCCTAGGTTTCTGCCCTCGCCTCCTTGTTTTCTAACACAGCTTCCTAGATTTCTGACCATGCCTCCTAGGTTTCTGACCTTCCCTCCTTGTTTTCTAACACAGCTTCCTAGATTTCTGACCTCCCCTCCTTGTTTTCTAACACAGCTTCCTAGATTTCTGACCTTGTCTCCTAGGTTTCTGCCCTTGCCTCTTTGGTTTCTGCCCTCGCCTCCTAGGTTTCTGCCCTTGTCTCCTAGGTTTCTGCCCTTTTCTCCTAGGTTTCTGCCCTTGTCTCCTAGGTTTCTGCCCTTGCCTCTTAGATTTCTGACCTTCCCTCCTTGTTTTCTGACCTTGCCTCTTTGGTTTCTGCCCTTACCTCCTAAGTTTCTGCCCTTGCCTCCTAACTTTGATTTACCGGATTATATTTAAACTAGTCGGATGTGAGACTTCGTGTTATAAGCGCGCTTGATTCACGGACGTTTATTTTTCATAGTACTGTTCAGTCTAGCGGTCTGTGTTGTAGTGGAATATTTTACGGTTTTAGGTCGACTTTTTTAATATGAGCCTATTTTGTTTTGGTTTATCATGAATGTGAGAGAGACAGAGCGAGAGAGAGAGAAAGAGAGAGAGAGAGTGAGAGAGAGAGAGAGAGAGAGAGAGAGAGAGAGAATTTCGCTTGTTGATACTTTGTGTGGGTTGATGATAGGACATGCAGGGATGATGAGTTTGTCTCCAACTTTTTGAATTTTCGGTGTGTAGAATGACCCCTCTATCTAATCGCCCTTATCGTCTTTCAACACATATGTAACGGGGTTTGTTTCATTTACTCGACTGATGGAAAACAGTTCCTCCGTCCAAGCCGGAAGGTTTGATGTTGAGGGTGGCACATGATGATGATAGGACATGAAGGTTTGATGATGGTGTTGAGGGTGGCACATGATGATGATGTGTCAATTTGTGTGGCTTGGTGATGATTTTTATTTGACTTGAGTTAGCTTGGATATGCGATAGAGAGAGAGAGAGAGAGAGAGAGAGAGAGAGAGAGAGAGTGAGGGTGGCACATGATGATGATAGTGTTGAGGGTGGCCTATGATGATGATGTGTCAATTTGTGTGGCTTGGTGATGATTTTTATTTGACTTGAGTTAGCTTGGATATGCGATAGAGAAAGAGAGAGAGAGTCACTATTTAATGGTAGGGCACAAGATGATGATGGGATATGAAGGTTTGATGATGGTGTTGAGGGTGGCACATGATGATGATAGTGTTGAGGGTGGCACATGATGATGATAGGCCATGAAGGGGTTGATACTTTGTGTGGCTTGATGATGATAGGACATGAAGGGGTGATGGTGTTGAGGGTGGCACATGATGATGATAGGACATGAAGGCAGAGGGGGTAGTTCCATTGTCTATAGATGGCGTTAAGGCAGTCTCGAAAACGCTTATGCTAACATCAACTACACGCCCTTTTTTGTTAACCAAGGGGACCTCACTCTTGTTAATCAGACGACAGCTCCGGCAGCCAGTATGGATGCCCAATGGATGCCCAGGATGTTTCAGCAAAGTCACCGATTACCTATTCCAGCTTTGATCAAGGTTTTGTCAAAATGGAGGGCGGTTGTGTTTTGAAGGCTAATGAAACTTCCTATGCACCCGTGTTTGATAGACATTTAACAAACAGTACCACCAAAACAGGAGGGAGGAAACCCAGACGCTTAAAATTATCAACGACCGGACAGTAATATATATGATGTATTAATAAAGTTGTGAAATATAGAATTTTGTTTTGCTTTTCATTGAATGAGAAAGAGCGAGCGTCACTATTTAATATTAGCACACCTTACTACACGACACATGATGATGTTGGTAGCGATAACACACACGACCACTTATATTTTACTATTTTTAACATAAGTCCGTTTTCTTTTCAATCGGGGTTCTACCTGAGTTGGCTAACGGAATTTAAAATACTCTTTCACAAATTTCTAACACACAGCGAGCGACGATCACCGGACAATAAGCCGCTTAGCACCGAGTCTCTATTGAATTTACCTGCGGTTAAGCTCTCAGAAACACAGGAGACCGTTCGACAAAACTAACCTTTCAATGTTATTGCTTGTCAGCATTTTTTTTACACGTTGCCTGGCCTGTCACGTAGTAGACCCGTGTTCGAATCCTGAAGGGAGACTGTTTTTTTTATTTTTTTATTTTTAATAATTCTGAGTTTACTTTCACAAATACATATTTTTTAAATAATTCTGAATTTTTACTTTCACAAATACATATATTTTTTTAAATAATTCTGAATTTTTACTTTCACATACTCTTTTAAAATACTCTTTCACAAATTTCACACAGCGAGCGACGATCACCGGACAATAAGCCGATTAGCACCGAGTCTTTTGAATTTACCTGAGTTAAGCTCTCAGTGATTCGACAAACTGACGAACACCAAAAAAAAAAATTTTTTTCCCCCAAAAAAAATAATGAAGTTCGAAAAAATCGCGAATTCGAAAAAAAAAATAATTTTTTTTTTGGCACCGTTTTGGTGCAAAGTCGGTGCAAAGTCGGTGCCAAATCTATTGTATTTCGGTGCATGTTATTCCACTTTTCTGTTGAGTTCACAGCCACCGCTACTACTTACATATGAACACATACATGCATGTGCACGGGGACAATCATATGTGTAGAAATGTGCGCATAACGCACACCTAACCAGAGGAGTTCACACCGGGGTCAGTGTGCAAACTCGAAGGAGAAAGAATAGAACAGTAGAATTAAAGGTACTCAAAAGGCGGAAAGAGTGAGATGTCTGAGAGTGTGGTGCAATAAAAACATATGAGGGGTAAGTAGCACAGAAAAAATGTATATAGGACAAACACCGAAGTGACTCAATGGGGACTAGTGGAGAAGAACTTTGAATAGCATGGTAGATAGACTAAAGAGCCAAAACATGGGCGGTAGAGAGGGCTATGCAAAAGGGAAGGAGTAGCCGAAAGGAAACTACAGGGTGTTTTTAAAGTCGCAGCGCAGTGAATATTTCTAATATTCAGTAAATGACGTAATCATCATCTACGTACCACAATTTTGTAAACCACATTTATGAACAAACCGCTGCTTCCTTTAAGGTTTTATTTACGTAAAGGACGGGCACTACGCTACTTTCACTGTCTCATTGCTTGAAGGAAATGGTGTTGACGATTGAAAACAGGGTATTTCTGGTTGAGCATGTCTTTCGTAATGGCGGTAAATATACGGATGAGGTCATTAGACAATTCGTGAGGAAATTTCCAGACTAACAAGTCCCTCACCGAAATTATGTTACAAAATTGATCAAAAAGTTTCGTGAAACCGGTAGTGTGGTAGATGCATACCGATCTGGAAGACCTTCAATTTCACAAGACCAAATTATGGAACTCCAAGACAGAATTACAATGAGTCCAAATGCATCTTTAAACCACTTGTCTCAACAGGTGCAAATATCTAAGAGTTCTGTACACAAAGTTTTAAGAAGTGAACTACACTATCGTCCATACAAATTAACTGAAGTGTCTCAACTCCAAGAAAGAGATTATGAATCCCGTTTAAACTACTGCATGTGGTTTCAGAATTTTATTTATGAACATGACGCTGCCATCCTTGACGTCACTTTCTTCACTGATGAGGCCTGGTTTAATTTATCCGGTTATGTGAACAGTCAGAACAATCGGCTGTGGAGCAGTGAAAACCCCCATGAATTTCATCAAGTGCCGCTTTACGATCAAAAAGTCGGAGTGTGGTGCGCTATAAGTCGTATGCGGATAATAGGACCTATATTTTTTAATGAAACAATAAATGCAGAACGTTACCGTACTTTAATTCTGGAACCGTTCCTAGCACACCTTACAGAACGGGAAATTATGGAATCCTGGTTTCAGCAGGATGGGGCAACAGCACACACAGCCACAACAACACTCAATTATTTAGAAAGCATATTTGCAAATCGCATTATTTCACGTGGAATCTGGCCTGCTCGTTCACCAGATCTAACACCCCCAGATTATTATCTGTGGGGGGCATTGAAGGGGAAAGTTTATGAAAATAATCCGCAGACAATTAATGACCTAAAGACTGAAATAGTAGACAAGATTAAACAAATATCACCAGACATTATTCTGAAGGTTTTCGCAAATATGGAAAGACGAATCACGACATGTCTTGAGGCCCGTGGTGGTCATTTTCAACATATGCTTTAGGCACAACTTTATTGTGTTAATACCAACATTACCCATTATAAGCTCGCCGATAGCAGTCAAGTATATTTGAATAATACCATTTATTTTACAATTTGCGTGACGCATTAGTTAACCGCATTTCTGGTGACGTTTTTCTTCCGAGAGTAGAAATTCACTGCACTGCGACTTTAAAAACACCCTGTATGTGCACGAGTGTGATACATTCATGCCTTGTGGGGTCAGCGAACCATACTTGACTATGAGGCGATTCTCCAAAGCAAAACAGCTGCGATCGCCAGAGTGACAAAGGACAATACCAGTGATACGGATGTCGTCTTTGCCCTTGTGGTCTGGGGAGTTGAAATGGGAAGACACTGGAGTGCCAGTATTTTGTTGAACATCTCGTAGATGTTCACAAAATCGCGCCGCTAATCGTCTACCACTCTCGCCAATGTAAGTCATGTGGCATCGTTGGCATATGATGGCTTAAATTATATTACGGGACACACATGTGAAGCCATGCTTGATCTCGAACCGTCCATTAGGGAATAAGACCGAGTCAGTAGGGAGCATCAAAGATTCGATTACTTGCCGGGTGTCTCTCACGAAAGTAAACAACTACCATTTAGTTTTAATCAAACAAAAACGAAATAATGTCACACCCAGTTAACTTTGCTATTTCACTTTACAAGATGACATATAAACATAAGATTGTATTGACCGGCTAGACTAACATAAATTCTAGACAAAAAAACTGCAACGTTTCGACAAAAATCTTCAACAGGGGCATCACAAAATTACAATAACTGATTTCTCTTCAGTTCATCTCTAAGAACAAGTAATAAACAATAAGTGCTGTTGCAGTAGTTGCCTCATTTTTACCGGTTGGCGTTGGCGATCATGTCCTTCCACAATCTTCTATCCACAGCGCATCGTATCAGTTTTGTTGTTGACTGTTTTCCATGCCATGACACCAATCTTTCCAGTATATTCTCAATCTGTCATTCGCCACTTCTTTTTCTCTTTATTTTACCAGTTGTATTCAAGTATTCCAAACTTTTCCTCTTCTCATGATGTGCCCAAAAAGTGTTGATCGTTTCTGTCTGATGTTTCTTAGGATCTCCCTGTTCGTGTTGACCTCTTTGAGAATTTCCTTGTTGGTCTTTTTAGCTGTCCCAGGGAACGCTCAACATTCTTCAGAGAAATCCTATCCTTGTGGTCTTTATTCGTCTTTTTATTTCTTTCTCTACCGTCCATGATTCACGTCCATAGGTCAGAATTGGCTCTACATATCACAACTGAATTCCCTTTTTTACTTTTATTGAAGGACTAGTTGCATAAAACGTTTTCAATTTTCTGAAATGCTTCAGTTATTCTGCGTTTTATTTCTGTGATGAGTGGTCCATCTTATGTTTTTATTGTGCCAAAGTATTTGACGAGTTGCACTTGTTTCAGATTTGTTCTGTTTATTTTTATGCTGCATGATGGATTCTTTGATAAGAAAATGTCGTGTGTTTTCTTACTATTCAGACAGAGATCTTTTTTGTTGCTCCCTTTTACTATTATGTATATCATTTCTTGTAGTTCATTCAAGAGAACTCACATGTATAGATTGTTCATTACTTCAACAGCTCTTGTTTTCATTGTATACCAAAGCATTTATCAAAGTAAAGCACCAAGAAATAATTAAAATTTTAGAAGGGATAAACATAGACAGCAAAGATCTAAGAATAATAAAGAACATGTACTGACAACAAACAGCGGCCATAAGAACTGGAAATCCATTGGAAATAATATATCAACAAATAAAACGGGGTGTTTGACAAGGTTGTGTGTTGTCACTAGATTTGTTTCATATGTATCTCTTTCTTCTTCTTCTACCTTTCAGCTCCCAGTGGAGCATAGGTCTTCATCAAATACTGTCCGAGTCGTTCTGTTTCTTGCCATTCTTTTAAGATCGTTCCATGTCTTCCCCATCATCTTTATCTCTGCTTCTATCTGTCTTCTTAAGTCCTGGGGATTCTAAAAAAGGGTCTGTTGTGTAATACTCTCAGTTGGTTTCCGCAGTGTGTGTCCGATCCAGGACCATTGTCTTCGCTGTATATCTTTATCCACAGATATTTGGCTGGTACATTTCCATAATTCTATGTTTGTGATTTTGTCCTGCCATTTCCATCTTCATTTTTTTTCTGCATAAGCAATCATTAATTAAAGTCTGTATAGTCATGATTGTCGTTTATGTTATTCTCCATGTTTCACAGAAATATAATAAGACTGACTTAACATTGAAGTTGAAAATTTTTATTTTAGTATTTAACCTTATTTCTTTGTACTTCCATATGTTTCCCAATGCAACAGCTGCTCCTCTTGCTTTTGATGTCCTTATTTTTGTATTATTTTCTGTTCCTCCCTGTTTGTCTATATTACTGCCCAAAGATATGTAAGATCGTACGCCTAGTAAAGGTATTTCTCCTATTTTTATTTGGTTATTGACAATTTGGATATTGCCAATTTTTGGGGGCATGTTAAAAGACACAGCAGCCTAATAAAAGTAATATTGGAAGGGAAAATACAAGGTAAAAGTGGCAGAGGCAGACCAAGACTAACATGGACGAGTAACATCAAAAGATGTCAAGTCAACCTATGACAATCTGCACCATCAAAGCAAGAGACAGAGTGGAATGGCACTCAATGGTAGCCAACCTTCGATGTGGAGACAGCACTCAATGATGATGATGATATTGCCAACTGCATTAATTCTCATAATTTTTGTCTTATCTCTATTTATTTTCAGTCCCAGCTGTTGTGATCTCTTATCAAGTATTCTCTTTTTATCTTGCATCTGTTGATGGCTGTGTGATAGGAGAGCTATGTCATCAGCAAAGTCTAAATCATCAAGTTGTTTGGTCAGTGACCACTGGATTCCATTTCTGTTATTTTAAGTTATTTTCATAATCCAATCTATGGCCAGTAGAAAGAGAAATGGAGACAGGAGGCATCCTTGCCTTACTCCTGCTCTTATTTCAAATGCTTCTGTAAGCTGTCCTTCATGCACCACACTACATTTTGTTCCTTCATACTTGGAGAACTCTTGGAAAGACGCCAAAGCAAAGAGAAATAATTTCCAAAATTAGGAAAAACAATCATAGTTTTCTTGGCCATGCAATGAGAAGGAAACAGCTTGAATATATTGTGATAACTGGGAAAGTTGAGGGACGAAGAGATAGTGAGAAGCAAAGAGAAGAGATATCAGACAGCTTAAGAGAATGGCTTGGCAGAAGGTTAACAACAGAAATGATAAACAACTGTCGTGATCGAAAGGTGTAGAGAGAAATGATCACCTACGCCAGCAGGCATAGTACTGAAGATTGCTCTTTCTATCAATGTATTCAATATGTATATTGCATGTACAAATACATATATTTTTGTATATATAAACATATACAATATGTATATTGTTTGTTATTGTTGGCGGGTCATTATATCTGATTGTTGAAATAATATCTCCCTGCAGCCCCATACGAGCCGTGGAGAAATGCTTTCAACTGGACATTCACATACAGAACCGACTCTGATATTTTCGCGCCAGCAAATCGTCTGACGTGGAGAAACAGAGAGGAGTTGTTGACCAGAGCGGAGTATTGTAAGTGTTGAGAATAGGAGAGGGTGATAGTTGTGATGTGTGTTTAGAGTGTTTATGTGAATTAGTATTTCATTGAACCGGTGTGAAAGTACTGAGGCCGTGTTTGTTGTTGAAGTGGGCGTACGTGGGTGTAAGTACCACTGTAAAGGTAAAGTACAAGACTTCAATCGACGTCTTAGCACGTGATATGTGCTCGGCCGTCTATCCAGAAGTGTTCGGTGACTTCTGGATATTGTCGCTTCAAGCATCGAAAGTCGCGATGCGAGGCAGCATTTTTGACCTCCCAGAGTACTACCCTGGTACCCATTTCTGCCAGCGCTGAGTCGACCGCAGGGGGTATTTTTTTTTAGCCACGAGTACAACTCATACTGCTTCCAGTGGGAAACGAATACGGGTTGTTCTAAGGTCAGTAGCCTAGTCGGGTGGTTTTCCCAAACTATGATACCGAGGCCCCAACACTGTGTCAGAGTATAAGTGTGGTAAGGCAATGCATGTAGGAACTCATGATTGAATATAGAGTCCATTTAATAAGTTAGTCCACAGTGTGTGAGAATATATGAGTAAGTGTAGAGTGTGTACGAAAGTGTGATAACGAATGTGTGAGAGTGAGAATATAGGAGTAAGTGTAGAGTGTGTGAGAATATAGGAGTAAGTGTAGAGTGTGTGAGAATATAGGAGTAAGTGTAGAATGTGTGAGAATATAGGAGTAAGTGTAGAGTGTGTGAGAATATAGGAGTAAGTGTAGAGTGTGTGAGAATATAGGAGTAAGTGTAGAGTGTGTGAGAATATAGGAGTAAGTGTAGAGTGTGTGAGAATATAGGAGTAAGTGTAGAGTGTGTGAGAATATAGGAGTAAGTGTAGAGTGTGTGAGAATATAGGAGTAAGTGTAGAGTGTGTACGAAAGTGTGATAACGAATGTGTGAGAGTGAGAATATAGGAGTAAGTGTAGAGTGTGTGAGAATATAGGAGTAAGTGTAGAGTGTGTGAGAATATAGGAGTAAGTGTAGAGTGTGTGAGAATATAGGAGTAAGTGTAGAGTGTGTGAGAATATAGTAGTAAGTGTAGAGTGTGTGAGAATATAGTAGTAAGTGTAGAGTGTGTGAGAATATAGTAGTAAGTGTAGAGTGTGTGAGAATATAGTAGTAAGTGTAGAGTGTGTGAGAATATAGTAGTAAGTGTAGAGTGTGTACGAAAGTGTGATAACGAATTTAAGGTAAAGGTAAAGTACGAGACTTGAACCGGCGTCTTAGCACGCGAGTTTCCACCCATATGTGCTCGGGCGCCTATCCAGAAATGTTCGGATATTTCTGTATAGTGTCGCCTCAAGCATCGACACTCAGATGCGAGGCAACATTCCTCACCTTCCCAAGGTAATACCCTGGTACCCATTTCTGCCAACGGCTGGGTCGACCGTGGGGGTATTTTTTTTGCCAACCACGAGCAGAATTCACACTGCTCCCAGCGGGAATCGAACACGGGTTGTCCGAACGTCGGTAGTCCAGTCGGGTGGTTTTCCCAACTCGGCTACCGAGACCCCCTGATAACGAATGTGTGATAACGAATGTGTGATAACGACATAAATTTCCTAACCATCTTTAATCAAATGAGACCCAGCACAACTGACCAATAAAAAATGTGAATAACCTAAGTCAAAGAATATCTAAGAATCATGGACAGAATTGTTACTGATATGTACATTCCATTTTATGAAAGTGGAGATTTATTGACATTTAATTAAAGTTGACAAAGGCCTATAATGAACCAGAAATAAAATGTCTAAATATATATAAAAAGAATATGCTTGCCAAACCTTTGCATTAAGAAAATACACACACACATATACATTTTTTTTTTATTTTTCACCTCTGGCGAGATCCCTAGAGACTAGGAACTGAATTTTGAGTGTTAATCAGTTCTTCCCAGGCAGCCGTGTGCACAGGGGTCCCTTGTCGCACAGGCAGATAACTCCCATATTCGGAGGAACTCATATTTTTTTCCGTCGATGAGTAATTGACGTTTCCTGGCGGGCCCTCAGAGACCAGGAAAGGTTGCCATAGAGAGAAATAACAAATTAAAATCTCAACTTGTGTTAGAGGATTTGAACTCGCAACCTCTCTGTCACGAGACCGACGTCTTGTCGATTCCCCAAATAAATATATAATATATATGTAAGTGCCATGGACATGTGTATCGATTTATACTTGCCAGCGACAGGTGTGTTTCGATATATCAGATGTATGGATAATTGTTTTTGGATATCTAAGTGCGATGGACTGGTGCATATCGATATTTAAGTGCGATGGACAGGTGTATATCAATATTTAAGTGCGATGGACAGGTGCATATCAATATTTAAGTGCGATGGACAGGTGTATATCAATATTTCAGTGCGATGGACAGGTGCATATCGATATTTAAGTGCGATGGACAGGTGTATATCAATATTTAAGTGCGATGGACAGGTGCATATCAATATTTAAGTGCGATGGACAGGTGTATATCAATATTTCAGTGCGATGGACAGGTGCATATCGATATTTAAGTGCGATGGACAGGTGTATATCACATGAAGAACTGAGAAAAAAAGCTGTGAATAATTTCCGTCATTGGATCCATAAAGAAGCAGCATATTAAAGAGATAACAGTTCTTGGCCACGTGAGTAGGCAGAGAGATTAAAACACAACGAGCCTTCAATAAACCTTACGAGAACACCAGACCAGAAGGTCGATACGAAAGAGATGGATTGATAGAATGTTATAAACACTTGTAAACATAATAGCAGCAGAGACCAACAGTGATAGACCGCAAATTATATCTCTCCTCCACGCTGAAAGACAAGTGAAGAAGGAAAGAAGATGTACAAGTCCTCTTTAAAGACTCATTATTTCTGTACTCTTTTAATCTAATGATATATCTCTCCAAACTCAAAATGCAAGATGTAAATAACAGATTGATCGCCGATCTGAGAACCATATTTACTTAATGCAAATTATGCTGAAGACGGTTGAGTCGGCCCGCAAGGCGCAGTTATCTAGTAGTTATCTTTGCCGTAAGCTAGCGGCATAATGCAACTATGCTCACATAACGATTAGACGCTAAAGAAAAGAGACTGAATGCAAAGAAACGAACTGATGAACAAACAATTTATCTCAACAACACATAAACAAACAAATAGACATACAGTGACAAATACAGAGAGACATAGTGACATATATACCGACTGACAGAAAGAAAGATGAAGATAGATATAGAGAAATATAGAAATATAGACAGAGAGCCAGAAACAAGCAGACAGAAATGCAGAAAGTCAGATATTTTGAGCTTTTTATGTTGTAATTCTCAGTAGAGATCACAAAGAACAAAACAAGGACAGCTGCTTGGTTTGCTAGCCACTGTCCAACACATGGAAGACGAGAGGATTATGTCAGAATAATGCAGGCGAGTACATGGACTGTTTGCAATAAACATTCATTCATTCATTTATTTTCCTTTTAGGCTGAAGACGCCACATAGGGCGGAAGTCATAGTTTTCAACGATTGACGATTTGCTGCTAGTTCTTGTAGTTCTTGGTTGTTTGTTAGTTCCATGGCTGAGCCTTCCCTTGTAATTGTTCTGCATTTCGATTCTCTTCGTCTTCCTTGATTTCTTTACCAGATGGTTTCCACATAAATGTCTCACGGGGAAGTCTTTCTTTATTCTTTCTCAGCACATGACTGATGTATTTTCAACGCCCTTTTCATATAACGATCGACAAGTATTCTTGTTTTGATTCGTCTCTTATATGTTCATTAGAAATGTATTTTTCCAGCATATGTTTTAGGTTCCATGAAAACATTTATTCTTAAATGCATTTAATTTCCTATATAAAATCTTGGTAAATTCCAACTTTAAAATCCATATGTTAGCACTGGTAATACTCGTAATTCTTAATTATATTAAACAGCCTTAAATAACCTAACCACTAATCTCAATAACAAACTCTCCACGGGAGGTGGGACTTGCTAAAGATAGTACTACACGACCAAACCGTTTGATTGGTTACTAAAACGTGACATCACTAACATTAAACCATAGTAGTAGCCTCCATCATTTCCTGTGTGTTACCGGGGCCTCATTATGAGGGAAGTAAAGAATAGTGACACTGTGACCTTTCAGTAAGGTGACCATATTTTTGAAATCCCATTTCGGGACGGAATAATTTTACTTCAATTTTCCACCAATAAAATTACATTTCTTCTTGCTGTCATTTTCAAGTGAATAATACATACATTTTAAAACATCTAATAATATAGACCTACAATACGCTATCAGGATAATCAGGAGATAAAAAAAAAAACAGTGATACTCACTTAAATTGAAGGTGAAACAGAGATGCTGTACTTTTCAGATGAGTGAATTTTCTGTAAAATGTCCTTCTTTGTATGCAGCATCTTATAAAATTCGACACATGTTCCCTCATAGTTCACTTTGGTGATCAACATGGCTTTTAAAGTTTCAACACCTAGTTGTGTTTTATCATTTGTCCACAAACTGTTCATCAGAGAAAACACTCGTTCTGTTGCAGCATTTGTTCCAGGTAGACACAAAAAGAACTCTGCCAACTTCAGAATATGTGAAACGGGCACATGATTGTTTCTGAAGTGGGAAGCTAGTTCAACCCAACGCTGCCCTGGTAATGTTTTATTAAGACTCCACTCACTAATTTTTTGTGAAGTAACGAACTGTTTCATGTAGACATATTCGTCATACATTTCATTTTCTGGAAAGTCGACTGAAGGCACTGTTTGACTCACTAATGATGAAGACTTCTCAATATCTTCCCAATTTGGTGTTCTGTTCAGCATTACCCAGCTGTAAGACTCTAGGTTTTGAAAATTATTTGCAGCCCATTTCTTCAAATAACTTAAAGCTGTTTCATAAAATGAAGAAACACTGGCGACATAATCCAACTACTTTCAGTTCTAAACCATTTTCAGTTAGACAGTCAATAAGAAAACTACTTACTATATCAGATGTTTCACCCGGCAATGACTTCAACTCTAATATTTTAACTTTCAGTCCCTCATTGCGATCAAAGTATCTGACAAGCAAAGGAAAAATCTTGATTTCTTTGTGGTTCGAGGCATCTGTCAGTATGGAGATAAATGTTACGTTTTCTAGGTCACCTCTCAACTCGTTTAGAGCATGGGGTGTGAACACATTCCGAATAATAGCTTCTGTTTTCTTACGCGCACAACCAAATTTTGGTTCTAAAGTTACCTGAAGCAATTTTGATGTGCAGTCCATAGATCTAAACGTGTGATTGTGCATCACTGTATGATATGCAAAGGCACCTTCTGTAGCAGCTAATTGTTCTTCTTTGTCACCAACCTATTCAGCTCGAAAAAATTTGTCAACGACGAGCTTGATACTTGATGCAGCAGTAGCGACGGCTCTCTTATGTTTATCACTATTTATGTGGCTCTTAATATCACCACATCCACTATGGTTAATAGTAAACCCGGATGAACATATATTACATCTTACAGTGAAGTCTGATGACGATGTAGACTTTTTTATAAAAGGGTATTCCTTTTGTAAATCTTGATTAAAACTACAATTACGCTTAGGTGCCATTTTTTGCGAAAGTGAAAGTGAAAGTTAGTAACACAACGAATATATACGAGATTTAAAACTAGGAGAGCATTCTACTGTTTTGATATTAAACAAAATTGTCTACACAGCAACGGAATAATATTTTTTTTTCAATTGAAGAAATGTACGCCGTATACCAAAATGGCAAAATTGGTAAACGTTTGTGTCCCAAATTATTTTTTATCAAATCCGGGACAAAAGCTAAAAAATATGCCAAAATCGGGACAAAACCGGTACGGCAGCTAATCCGGGACAAAGGTTCAAAAAATGTCAAATTCCGGGACTGTGTTGGACAATCCGGGACGAATGGTCACCTTACCTTTCAGGCATGTCGTAAGAGGCGACTAAGGAGGTTGATCGATGGCTTGACAAGCTGTCATTGTAAAAAGTATTGTTATGGAAACAGCGCCATAGAGCAGTGATCTCTGCAATATGTGCCATTTTGGCACGCAAGTTTTCTGTTTTTGAGATTGTGGTTCTGCCCTATGTGCCGTCTTCGGTTCGAAAGGACAGTAGATAGATAGATAGTAGCCTCCATCAGTTACAGTTGACTATGGATTTTTCAGCGCCCCTAGAAATATTATTTTTCTTTTCTTTCGCCGTGTGTTCTCTTTTTCTATGAATCTGTCTGCTTCATGTTTGAGTTGTAGCTTTAAATTGTGTTTCCAAAGATTGTGGTCTGCAGCTATTTCTTCCCAGGCTGTTGAGTTTGTGTTCAGAGTCTTCATGCCACGTTTATACACATCTGCAAATGGAAATTTTGAGCCCCTCCTAGTTCTTTTGCCATTTTCGAGTTGTCAGTAGAGTATATCTTTTGGTATACGGCCATCTTTCATACGGAGTACGTGGCCAAGCCAGCGTTGTTTGAGCAGCGTGTAGATGTTCGGGTGGCATGTGCGAGTCATAACCTCCACGTTTTTCACTTTATCCTTCCAGTAAAACGATACTAAGAATACGGCGTAGACATCACATATGGAATGAATTTAACCTTCTCCCCTTTTTTACATAAGTTGTCCAAGATTCGCTGCCATACGGGAGGATACTAATTATGCAGGTATCGTAAACTGCGGCCTTTGTTTTAATTGTCAGTTTGCTTTTTTGCCAAACACGCCTAGAACGTGGTAGCAACTTTATCAACGCGGGTGTCAATTTCTGTATCTAGAGATAGTTTGTCGTTGATGCTGGATCCCAGGTAGTTATACTGTTGCACGACATCGACATGATAAGCCATAGACTATGGGATAAATGGACGTGGATTTGACCACAACCAACTAGAGATTTAGTTAGACCTGCAGGCTGAGAAGACATTCGGGAGAAACCTCCGACAGGAGTAATGTTTTAAGCTACGTGAGTTATAGACGGTTGATCACAACCAACTAGAGATTTAGTTAGACCTGCAGGCTGAGAAGACATTCGGGAGAAACCTCCGACAGGAATAATGTTTTAAGCTACGTGAGTTATAGACAGTTGATCACAACCAACTAGAGATTTAGTTAGACCTGCAGGCTGAGAAGACATTCGGGAGAAACCTCCGACAGGAATAATGTTTTAAGCTACGTGAGTTATAGACAGTTGATCACACCGCCAGCTGAAAACGTCATGCTGTTGGAAGTTTGTCTTTCTGCGACCTATTCTTCTCTATTCTCTATAGTTGACTGTGGTTTGATATTCTCTCGTCATCATCATCGAGTGCCGTCTCCGCATCGAAGGTTGGCTACCATGGAGCGCCATTACACTCTGTTTCTTGCTCTGATGGTGCAGGTTGTCATAGATTGACTTATCCATCTTTTGATGTTACTCGTCCATGTTAGTCTTAGTCTGCCTCTGCCTCTTTTACCTTGTATTTTCCCTTCCAATATTACATTTAGTAGGCTGTTGTGTCTTTTAATGTGCCCCAACAATTTCATTTGTCTTGTCTTAATTGTATTTAGTAGTTCTCTTTTTATTTTTAGTTGTTTTAAAACTTCATCGTTTGTTTTTTTTTTCTCTTTCCATCAAATTCTACCTATTCTTTTTATAGATCCACATTTCAAAAGCTTCAATTTTCTGTTCTGATTTCTTGTCTAATGTCCATGTTTCTGCCCCATACAGGAATATTGAGAAGATGTAACATTTTTCTATTCTTAGTTTCAGCCCTACTGCTATTTGTTTTGTTGTTAGTATATTTTTCATGGCATTAAAATTGCTTTTTGCCATACCTATTCTTTTGTTTATTTCAATTTTACATTTTCCATCTTTGGTTATACTATGTCCCAGGTAGTTGTAGCTCTGAACTGTCTCCAGATGTATTCCTTCAATTGTGATATTTACTTGTAGGTCTTGAGAATTTTCTTTGTTTATGATCATAGTTTTAGTCTTTTTGATATTCATATCTAGTTCATATTTTTTGCTTGTTATGTTTATCACATTAAGCAATTGTTGTCGATCTTTAGGATGTCCTGTAATCGTCATTTTTCCGTTTCGTGTTTTTTTTCTTGTCACGTTTATTATTTTTCCTGTTAGACCTAATCTTGACAAGGCATTTTATTTGTACATTTAGCTGATAGCGTTTACATTTTATTTGGGCTCCATGAAGCCGAAAGAGATTCTATGTCTTTTGCTTTTGTAACAAGTTGGAATAACGTTCATTATTTTTTTAATTTTAATTCATTTTTCTTTACAGAAATACATCGATGTCGATATTTATGGAAAATGCGGTCCTCTCAAATGTGATCGATCTGTCGATGACGTTTGCGAGACAAAGCTGACAACAACGTACAAGTTCTACTTAAGCTTTGAAAATTCTTTCTGCAAAGATTACGTCACAGAAAAGTTCTTCAGAACATTCGATCATCGTTCTCATATAATTCCTGTCGTGAGAGGAGGATTCGACTACAACAAATATTTTCCAAATGGAATTTTCATCAACGCAGCAAATTTCAGCTCAGCTAAAGATTTAGCTCTTTACCTGAAAGATCTTGGTAATGATCACGAGAAATATGCTCAGATGTTGGAAGAAAAAGACAAATACACAACTGTCAATTTTAAAAACGATTGGTGCGATTTTTGTGAGAAAGTTCACACAGATACAAGAACCAGTGTTATTCCAGACATAAGAGAATGGTCACATAGAAACACATGTCATGTGCCTGCAGATTTGCGACTATGATTTAAGGTTTCTCGTTTGGTTCAATCAGCTATTATTGCAGTGGCCAAGTGATGTTTATCTGAGAAATAATAGAAGGAAAAGGTATTTCAAACATTTATTGGACGAGACTGCACGAATAGTAGTTTCCAGTGGTTGTATACTGGAGACAAATTATAATAAATAAATATTATTAAATAGGGAAACTTCCAAGGCGATAAATAGGGAATAATAGAAGGAAAAGGTATGTGTTAGCACTCGGAAAAAAATGGCAAATAAACAACAACAGGAAAAAACAAAGAACAATATATGGTCCGAAGCAGGACCGAACCCGTACTACATGGCACTGCGCCTTGCCACGAGAAGCTGAACGCTTGGTCGTTTCGTCCAATAAATGTTTGTCTGCAACACACGTATTCAGCCCTACTGGGAGATACTTGCCTTAATAGGAAAGTACAGAAATACAATTTATTTCCGATCTGTGATCGTAACCCTATGCTATAGTCATGGGAACGCCTTCGTGTAAGACACTGCTCACAATAGCTAATTTTATAATTAGCTGAGTGGCAGTGTACCAAACGTTCGGCTTCTCGTGGCAAGGCGCAGTGCCATAGAGTACGGGTTCGATCCTGCTTCGGACCATATATTGTTCTTTGTTTTTTCCTGTTGTTGTTTATTTGTCATTTTTTTCCGAGTGCTAACACATACCTTTTCCTTCTTTTATTCCCTATTTATCGCCTCGGAAGTTTCCCTATTTAATCATATTTATTTATTATTATTTGTCTCCGATGTTTATCTGGCACGTACACGATAACAGCAATGTGTTGAGAAGTGCATGGAGCATCGTTAGAAAAGTGATAAGCCATGTCTAATCCAAACAGGCAGCCGCCAACATTCCAACAGTCGTGGCCATTTCAGGTTACTGGATGCAGCACATGATGGGACTGGAAAATGAGGCTGATGTAGCGCAACTCTCATCTTCTTCTTCTTTTTTATTCTTTTTTTTCTTCCTCTTCTTCTTGTATCTTTCAACTCCCCGTGGAGCATCGGTCTTCAACAAAAACTTTCAAAGCAGTGCAGTTCTGTTTTTTGTCATTCTTTCAAGATCATTCCATTTCTTCCTCATCATCTTCACCGCTGCTTCCATCTGTCTTCTCCAAGAATATTGTAGTCTTCCTCTCTGTCTCTTCTTGTGGGAACTCCGAAAAAGGTCCTGACGTTTAATCCTCTCAATTGACTTCCGTAGTTCTGTGTCCTATCCATGAGCTCTTCTTGTGACGCAAATATTGGGTAGATAGTTTATCCACGGAATGAACAAGGTTCATATGTAGTGCCTGACTTAATCTGCTTTCTCCTGAGTCTTTTCTCTTCTCAATTTGATATCATCACTTTCTTGAATATTTCTGTGCCGTTTTTTGTATTGTTGTTCTCCATATGTTAAGATCTGAATACAGATTTTCATAGTTTCTTTAACTCTCAAGGAATCTTGCAAATACCCTTATATCTCAGCACTAGTCTGCACTTTAGTACCTTTCTTTATGTCCCTAAGGTCTTTGTTTGATAATTGTTTGAGAATTAGGTTGTTTTCCATTCTTCTCACGCTATCCAACCAGCATAGTTCCGACTCCAAAGTGTTATAATCATGAGTGTACCTCGTTGCAAAAAGTGAGAGTCAACACTTATAAGATAGTTTATGATCCGAGATAATAAACTATTATATATAGTTTATTATAACTATAATATTAGTTATATTAATATAACTAATTAATATAATAATATATGTATAACTCAATCTGCCATATAATCTAATGGTTTATCACAGCCCATACTGAAATTAAGAAGACCACCCTTTACTGCTGTGTTGCTCACAGAAAGCATAAATAAGCATGTTTTGCTGGCAATGCGTCTTAAATATCCTTAAGCTATACTTTTATTTTTAAATGAGTGTCATTAAAGCCTAAAGTAAACCATAAAGCAAGACATAACCCTGGTGACACGTACTTGTTATTTAATGGCCTTGTTTATAGCATTTTACTCCGGACAAAAAGAGAGCGCAAAGGTTGTAAAACAAAATGTCGTTATCATAAACAATATCATGTTGCATTCCAGTAAAGACAATAATGCTTTTCTTAACTTCACTCATTTGGATTTCTACTTGAAATGATCATGCCAGAGGGAAAGAAAAAGGGAAAGAAAGAGAAAGAAGGAATGTGAAATAATTACCAGATGCAGATTTATAATCTAGAAAGAGATATATTAAAACGACAACTTTAACACAAAGGACACTAGATAAATTTTATATAATACAGCATAATATAATATAGTACATTACAGTACAGTATAGTACAATACAATACAGTACAGTATAGTATAGTATTGGTATAGTATAGCATAGCATAACATCATCATCATCATCATCATCATCATCATCAAGTACGGGGCCTAGTGGCGTAGGTGATCATGTCTCTCCACAACTTTCGATCTCGGCAGCTATTTATCATTTCTGTTGTTGACCTTCTGCCAAGCCATTTTCTTAAGCTGTCTGTTATTTTTTCTCTTTGCTTCCCTCTATCTCTTCGTCCCTCATTTTTTCCAGTTGTTACAATATATTCAAGTTGTTCTCTTCTCATTACATGGCCAAAAAATGATGATTGTCTCTTCCTAACATTGGAAATTAGCTCTCTTTTTACTTTGACCTCTCTCAGAACCTCTTCACTATTCTTCATAGCTGTCCATGGTATTCTCAACATTCTTCTGTAAAACCACATTTCTACAGACTCCAGTGATTTTTTTGTCTGTTGTCCTATTGTCCATGACTCGCATCCATGTTAAGACTGGCTCTACGTAACATTTAAGAACTCTTTTTCTTGTTTCTATTGTCAAAATGGATCGCATAGTATTTTCCTCATTTTTTGGAAAGCTGCTTTTGCCTGAGCTATTCTACATCTCACCTCTTTTGTACATCTTCCGTCTGAGGTTAACAAAGTTCCCAAATATTTAAATTCATTTACCTGTTTTAATATTGGTAATATTCCAGGCATGCCCCTTATGGATCTTAAAATAATCTCACTATAAATATTAAACAAATCTGGTGACAGAACACAACCTTGTCTAACACCCTGTTTTATTTGTTGAAACATTCCCAATTGGTTTCCAGTTCTTATGGCCGCTGTTTGTTGCCAGTACATGTTCTTTATTATTCTTAGATCTTTGCTGTCTATGTTTATGCTTTCTAAAATGTTGATTATTTCTTGGTGCTTTACTTTGTCAAATGCCTTCGTTTAATCTATGAAACATAGGTATAGATCTGTTTTCACCTCTATGGCACTTTCTACTAAAGATCTTATGATATAAATGGCATTGCTTGTTTCTTTATCTCTAACAAAACCACACTGTTCATCGCTAATTTCTGGACTGATTTTGTTTCGCACTCTTCGCATGATGATTTTTAGTAATATCTTAGCCATATGACTCATAAGGCTTATTGTGCGATGATCATCGCATTCAATCGCACCCGATGTATTTGGTAGGGCTATGAATATTGATTTGAGCATGTCGTCTGGCATATATCCGCTGTTGTAGATATCATTCAATATTTTTGTTATTATGTCTATTCCAAAATCACCCATGGCTTCAATCTCTTCTTTAGTTATATTATCTGGTCCAGGAGCTTTGCCTGCTTTCATATTGCGCAAGGTGTCTTCCACTTCTTCTCTGAGTATTTCTGGTCCTTCTCCATTATCCTTAATATTTACGTCCGTTCGTTCATCATTATAAAGATCTCTAATGTATTTTGTGTCCAACGTTCCCTTATGTTTTCTTGATCAATCAACAGTTCTCCTTCCTTTGATCTTAAATATCCAGTTTTTGATTGCGTTTTTCTTCCTGTTAATTCCTCAATTTGTTTGTATATAGCTTTAGCATATCCTTTTTGTTGCATTTCAATCTCTTTGCATCTCTCTTTTAGCCATGCTTCTTTTGCTTCATTGAATTTTACTACAATTTCTGTATTTAATCTCTTATACTCATCTTTATTTTCTTTATTTCTTCTTCTTGTATCCATTAGCTGCAAAATGTCATCTGTCATCCATTTATTCCTTGAATTTGTCCTCACTGGTAGTATGAACTCTTTTGATGTTTCTTTATTGATTCTTTTATCATTTCCCACTGTTCATCAATGCTTTGTATCTTCTCTATTGCATTGTACCGGTTCTGAATTGTGATTTTATATTTGTCTTGCAGCTTTCCATTGGAATCCCCTTTAACGTTGTTGTCGTTATTTCTATTGTTGTGACGATTCATGATTGTACAAAGAAGTTACGACGGTGGTTTTCTGTTGCCTTCCGTCGGTTTGTTTACGGTTGGCTCCGCTAGCCTTTGACAAAAAAGTCTCACCCACAAGGCAGTGGGGTTGTTTTACTTCGGGGTAACCCCCCTTAGCCTTTTACTCTCCCGAGCTTACCTGCAAGGCAGCAGGGCAGCCACAGGTTGTACTGTTTACTGCATACAGTAGCAGGTAAAATTGCCTGACCTGACAAACTATATACCTATATACCTATATTATGTATAATACATATATATATGATTTGAACGATTTATTTGCAAACAAATTGTTTAAATAATTATCTTCACCCCAAATTTAGGGTGGGTCACAGGATGGAAAACAAAGTCTATAAGAGGTCACTGTAAACAAAATGTTGAGAAACACTGCTTTAGAACATATCCCCCAAACATATTATCTAAGGTTCCAAATATATGAATACATATTACGAGGTACACATAAGATATGAAAAACGTAAGATGAGTTACAGATTAGGAACCCGTAAGAATAATAAGTTGTTTTTGCAAGAACCCATTCTTTTTTCTCATTCAACTATAATTCCAACGAAATCGCAAAAGTGGCCAGAGAACAAGAGGCAAAGCCCAGCGGCAATAAGTGATAAGTGGATAAAAAGAACAGGTGCGGAGACAAGCGTCTGCTAGACAGGTACATAAACAAAGGCGATGGGCGATAGACGGAGCACTGTTACAATACAATAGCCCGAGGGAGACATATCAGGGGACAAACATACGATCAGGGGAGAGAACATAGGAAAGGGGCCAAATTTAAGTCGCCTAATCAAGGGACTAGAATACTGAGGGAAGATAACCCAGGTGGAGATATGTAGCGAAGTGTTGGGCGAAGTAGCGGAGAGTAGCTGTAGGCAAGTTGCTACTAAACACCAGAGAAATGATGTGCCAGAAGTTAATGTGGTGTACTAGGAGTAGATAAAGAGAGGTGGCATACTACGAATGGATGTACTAGAAGTAGATAAATAGAGAAGTAGATAAATATAGAGGGAAGGGGGTAGGGTTTGTCCTAGGCGTGTGGCAATGGAGAAGTAGCATACTACAAGTTGGGAGAGACTGCCGGTATATGGTGAATAGGCGGCGGGAACATGAAAAATGTTCCTTGTTGCAGTTTCCTCATATTCCAAGTCCGGCTCCTTGCAGGAGATACTGAGTTAAGTGCTCTGTGCACACCGTGAGCTGTGTGTCTCATCCGTTTTGATCATGTTTCGATATTCCAATTGTTTACGATGAATGATGATATCGTATGACAGGGAACAGCTGGCTGTGTTCACTTTCAGATATTAATTCAGATGATTACGCTGGCACGGGCGGTTGAGCATTTATGGGTTTTAATTCGTTTGCAGTGATACCGGAGCCTTCCCTAACCAAATAACCAACCAAGTTGGGAGAATAGAGAAATGGTGTACCAGAAGTGGAGATATAGAGAAGTATAAAGAACTGGTGTACGAGAAGTGGATTAATGAAGAGGTGGTGAGCCAGAAGTAGATAGAGAAGGAGTTGTAGGATGTAAAGTAATAGAGAAGTGGTGTACTGGAAGTTAGTACATAAAGAGGTGGTGTACTGGAAGTAGAAAAGTGGAAAAATGGTATACCTGAAGTGGATATACAGAGAGGTGCTGTGCAAGGAGTTGATGATTAGACAGATGGTGTCCTAGAAGAGGACTCATAGCTGATATTGGGATAAGTAAAGTACTAGATGGATAGACATAGAGAAGTGGTTGCTATAGACGAATAGAAAGAGAAGGGATGTATTAGAAGTAGATCAATAGAGAAGTAGTGTATTAGACGTAGATATACAGAAGTGAACGGAGAAATTGTATACCCAAAGTAGAGAAGTAGTATACAAGAAGAAGATATCGAGAGAAGTGGTATACTAGGAAAGGGTGTAGAAGTAGCTACTATAAGTGGCTAGAAAGAGAAGGTGTGTATAAGGAGTAGATAACAGAAGTGGTGTATTAGATGTATATATAGAGAGGTGTAGCCGTGAAAAGGTGCATAAGAAGTGGATAGTATAGAAGTGGTGTATTAGGAGTAGATGGTATACTGGAAGTGGGTGTACTAGAAGTGGATTAATTAGGAAAAGGTGGAATAGACGTCGAATCTAGAAGAAGTGGTGTATAGGAAGTAGTGTATAGAGAAGTGTTGTACTGGAAGTGGGAAATGGTGTGCCTGAAGTAGATATATAGAGAATTGGTGTACTAGAGGTTGATATATGTAGAGGTGGTGAGCCAGAAGTAGATAAACAGAGAAGGGGAATATAAGGTGTAAAGTAATAGGGCAGTGGTTTACTAGAATTAGTACATAGAGAGATGGTGTAATAGATAGATAAGAATAGAAAATGAATTACTATAAGTTTATAGAGAGAGAAGGGTTGTACTGGAAGTAGATAACCAGAGAATTTATGTATTAGACGTGAATATAGAGGTGTACTAGGAGTAGTGGAGTACAGAGGTGGGTGGAGGGAGTAAGAGGAAGAGGGGTTATCAGAGGGACAGGAATACATTAATGCCACGAGGGTTGAGGCAACCCAAAAGGGTGATCAGGCGTTTCTCTAGGGTGCATCGACTGTGGCTATCAGAGGAGCATGACAGTAGGCCGGTAACAAGGACATCAGCTTTACAACTATGACCCATAAAGTTAAAGTGGGATGCTACGGGGGTGAAAGCATCAAGTGTGATGTCAGATAGATGTGCACGGCATTATCCCCGTGACAGCGTCCTTTTTCGCCAATGTAGGTCATCTTGACAGCTTGCAAATGATGGCATACATAATGTGGTGTTATGTACAAGTGAATCCCTCCCTGATCTCGAAAGGACCATTGGGGAAGAGAACAGTATCCGTCAGGAGAACGTGGTTGCAAGTACTGCATACGCTACTATATAATATAATATAATATAATATAATATAATATAATATAATATAATATAATATAATATAATATAATATAATATAATAATAATATAATATAATATAATATAATATAACATAACATAACATAACATAACATAACATAACATAACATAACATAATTTAATTAATGTAATATAATGTAATGTAATATAATATAATACAATACAATACAATACAATACAATACAATACAATACAATACAATACAATACAATACAATACAATACAATACAATATAGCATAGCATAGCATAGCACAGCATAGTATGGTATAGCATAGCATAGCATAGTAGTACAGTACAGTACAGTACAGTACAGTACAGTACAGTATAGTATAGTATAGTATAGTATAGTATAGTATAGTATAGTATAGTATAGTATAGTATAGTATGGTATGGTATGGTATGGTATGGTATGGTATGGTATGGTATGGTATGGTATTGTATGGTATTGTATGGTATGGTATGGTATGGCATGGCATGGCATGGCATGGCACAGCATAGCATAGCATAGCATAGCATAGTATATATAGTATAGTATAGTATAGTATAGTATAGCATAGCATAGCATAGCATAGCATAGCATAGTATAGTATAGTATAGTATAGTATAGTATAGTATGGTATGGTATGGTATGGTATGGTATGGTATGGTATGGTATTGTATGGTATGGTGTGGTATGGCATGGCATGGCATGGCATGGCACAGCATAGCATAGCATAGCATAGTATATATAGTATAGTATAGTATAGTATAGTATAGTATAGTATAGTATAGTATAGTATAGTATAGTATAGTATAGCATAGCATAGCATAGCATAGCATAGCATAGCATAGCATAGCATAGTATAGTATAGTATAGTATAGTATAGTATAGTATAGTATAGTATAGTATAGTATAGTATAGTATAGTATAGTATAGTATAGTATAGTATAGTATAGTATAGTATAGTATAGTATAGTATAGTATAGTATAGAATAGTATAGTATATACTATATATATTATGCTTTTTTATAAAGACAAAATGTTTTGCCATTTGTGGATGACACAGTCTTAATACCAGAGACGGAGAATGAACTACAAGAAATGATAGACATAATAGTAACAGAAAGCAACACGCAAGGTCTCAGTCTGAATAGTAAGAAAAAAGAAGCAATGGCCATATCGAAGAAACAATCATCATCAAACAATTATCATGTTATTATAACATAAAAATAAACAGGACAAAACTGAAACAAGTGCAAAGCGCCAAAACAACACATAATAATAATTTTAGATAGAGTATGCACCGGAAACAGTTAATAAATTTTGCCACGAGATTTTTTTTTGGCATTTCGTCAATACAAACCACATGGAAACAACATAGTCTAGGGAATCTCAACGCAAAAGTAGGAAATAAAAGAGTTGAGGAAGTAGATGGTTATTATGGCTAAGGCGAGAGAAATGAAAGAGGTGAGAAACTTATTCACTGGGCAAGAAAACACAACATGATGATAGGAAACACCTGGTTTAAGCAACAGGTAAGACGTCTGTGGCCATGGAAAAGCTCAGGAGATAACGCACGCAATCAAATTGATTACATAATGATAAGCAATAGATTTATAAACAATCTGGTGTGTGTGAAAACTAGACCAGGAGCAGATTGTAATAGTGATCATGTACCAGTTGTGGGAAAGCTTAGAGTAAAATTAAAAGCACCAAAACGTGCCTCAGTAAACATCAAGTTAAACTCAGATCTACTCAAATCAGACAAGAAGCTGTAGATAAATATAACTTCACGATTCAGAACCGCTACAATGCGTTAGAGAAGATGCAAAGCATTGATGAACAGTGTGAAATGCTAAAGGAATTAATGCAGCAGACATCAAAAGAGTTCATACCACAAGTGAGGACAAATTCAAGAAAGAAATGGATGACAGATGACATTTTGAATCTAATGGATACAAGAAGAAGAAATAAAGAAAATAAAGTTAAGCATAAGAGATTAAATAAAGAAATTGTAATAAAATGCAATGAAGCAAAAGAAGCATGGCTAAAAGAGAGATGCAAAGAGATTGAAAAGCAACAAAAAGGTGATGCCAAAACTATATTTTTTTTTAAATTGAAGAATTAAGATGAAGAAAAACGCAATCAAAAACTGGATATATAAGATCAAAGGAAGAAATGTTGAATGAACAAGAAAGCATAAAGAACGATGGACAGAATACATTAAATATATGATGATTAACGAACAGAAGTAAATCTTAACGATTAATGGGGAAGGGCCAGAGCTAGTATTAACATATGGGTGTGAATCATTGACAATAGGACAACAAACAAGAAAATCACTGTAGACTGTAGAAATGTGGTTTTGCAGAAGAATGTTGAGAATACCATGGATAGCTCAGAAAGGTCATGAAAACGTTCTGAAAGAGAGGTAAGATCCAATATTAGAAAGAAATAATCATAACTTTTTAGTCATGTAGTGAAGAGGGAACATCTTGAATATATTGTAGCAACAAGGAAAATGGAAGGACGAAGAGATAGAGGGAAAGAAAGAGAAAAAAATATTCCAGACAGCGTAAGAGAATGGCTTAGCAGAAGGTCAACAATCTTCTTCTTCTTCTTCTACCCTTTTAGCTCCCTGTGGAGCATAGGTCTTCAACAAACACTTTCCAAGTCGTTCTGTTTCTTGCCATTTTTTTATGATCATTCCATGTCTTCCCCATTATATTCATATCTGCTTCTATCTGTCTTCTCCTAGAATTCCTTGGTTTTCCTCTTTGGTTTTTCCCCTGGGGATTCCAAAAAAGGGCCTGTTGTGTAATACTCTCAGTTGGCTTCCGTAGTGTGTGTCCTATCCAGCGCCATCGTCTTCGCTGTATCTCTTTATCCACTGGTATTTGACTGGTAACATTTCCATAATTCTATGTTACTGATTTTGTCCTGTCATTTCCATCCTTTTATTCTGCGTAAGCATCCATTAATGAAAGTCTGTATCTTCGTGATTGTCAATTTTGTTGTTCTCCATGTTTCACAGCCATATAATAGGACCGACTTAACATTTGAGTTGAAAATTTTTATTTTTGTATTTAACCTAATTTCTTTGGATTTCCATATTTTCCCCAGTGCAATGAAAGCTCCTCTTGCTTTTGATATCCTTATTTTAGTATCATTTTCTGTTCCTCCCTCTTTATCTATATTACTACCCAGGTATTTGCAAGATTGTACGTCTAGTAGAGGTATTTCTCCTAGTTTTATTTGGTTATTGCCAACTGTATTAATTCTCATAATGTTGGTCTTATCTCTATTAATCTTCAGTCCTAGCTGTTGTGATCTCTCATCAAGTATGCTAATTTTATCCTGCATCTGTTGATGGCTGTGTGATAGGAGAGCTATGTCATCAACAAAGTCTAAATCATCAAGTTGTTTGGTCAGTGACCACTGGATTACATTTTTGTTGTTTTGAGTTATTTTCATAATCCAATCTATGGCCAGTAGAAAGAGAAATGGAGACAGAAGGCATCCCTGCCTTACTCCTGTTCTTATTTCAAATGCTTCTGTAAGCTGTCCTTCATGCACCACACTACATTTCGTACCTTCATACATTGTTTTTATCAGGTTAATAAACTTTATGGGGATTCCGTAATGATTCAGCAACTTCCAAAGCATTCTTCTGTCTAAACTATCAAATGCCTTTTCGTAATCTATGAATCCAATATAAAGTGGGAATTTTAGTTCTAAACATTGTTCAACTATTATACGTAGAGTAGTTATTTGATCAGCACATGATCTGTTCTTATTAAAACCTGCTAGTTCATCTCTCAAATGTTTCTTTATGGCCTCTTTTAGTTTCTCCAGAATGATTCTGCGTAATATTTTTCCTGGCACTGATAGTAGTATAATTCCCGTATAATTTGTGCACTTCTGTAAACTTTATTTCTTTGGTAGTTTGATCATATAACCTTCTTTCCAGTCTTTAGGTATTTCTTCCTTCTCCCTAATTTTTTCTAATAGAATATGTAACATCTTGGTAGAGGTGTTTGAAGGTCAACAATGGAAGTGATAAATAAATGTTGCGATTGAAAGTTGTGGGGAGACATGATCACCTACGCCAGCAGGTACGGTAGTTGATGATTCGTGTCAAATGTCCACTGCGATCAGACCGTACTAATGTAGTCATAATCTGGTGGAATATTGTCGTACCTAAGGGGAGTGAAGTAATATTTCAAATAAATATTAATCGACAATTTAGTTTAACAGATATCGTTTTCAATGTGTTTTATTTACTCATCGAAAAATATACAGCACTCTACAATACAATCTTCATCCCAACGTTGTGCTACCAATTATAGTCCTGGACCATAGATGCAATAACAATAAGAAAAATAACATAAGAGCAGAAGACAAGAAATTATATCTCTCATCAACGATGAAAGGCAAATCAGGAAGGGAAGAAGAAAATAAATATATATATTTCAGCATTGAAATGTCGTGAGGAGTGATAAATTCATCATCATCATCATCTAGTACCAAGCCTGTTGGTGTAGTGCTGGATTCATCTTCATCATTATCAGCATTATCATCATCATCAGTACCAAGCCTGTTGGTGTAGTGTTGGATTCATCTTCATCTTCATCATCATCAACATCTAATATCAAGCCTGTTGGTGTAGTGTTGGATTCATCTTCATCATCATCATCATCATCATCTAGTACCAAGCCTGTTGGTGTAGTGTTGGATTCATCTTCATCATCATCATCATCTAATATCAAGCCTGTTGGTGTAGTGTTGGATTCATCTTCATCATCATCATCATCATCATCATCATCATCATCTAGTACCAAGCCTGTTGGTGTAGTGTTGGATTCATCTTCATCATCATCATCATCTAGTACCAAGCCTGTTGGTGTAGTGTTGGATTCATCATCATCATCATCATCATCATCTAGTACCAAGCCTGTTGGTGTAGTGTTGGATTCATCTTCATCATCATCATCATCATCATCATCTAATACCAAGCCTGTTGGTGTAGTGTTGGATTCATCTTCATCATCATTATCATCATCATCTAATACCAAGCCTGTTGGTGTAGTGTTGGATTCATCTTCATCATCATCATCATCATCATCATCATCTAGTACCAAGCCTGTTGGTGTAGTGTTGGATTCATTTTCATCATCATCATCATCATCATCATCTAGTACCAAGCCTGTTGGTGTAGTGTTGGATTCATCATCATCATCATCATTATCATCATCATCAGGACCAAGCCTGTTGGTGTAGTGTTGGATTCATCTTCATCATCATCATCATCATCATCATCTAGTACCAAGCCTGTTGGTGTAGTGTTGGATTCATCTTCATCATCATCATCTAGTACCAAGCCTTTTGGTGTAGTGTTGGATTCATCTTCATCATCATCATCATCATCTAGTACCAAGCCTGTTGGTGTAGTGTTGGATTCATCTTCATCATCATCATCATCATCTAGTACCAAGCCTGTTGGTGTATTGTTGGATTCATCTTTATCTTCATCATCATCATCATCTAATACCAAGCCTGTTGGTGTAGTGTTGGATTCATCTTCATCATCATCATCTAATATCAAGCCTGTTGGTGTAGTGTTGGATTCATCTTTATCATCATCATCATCATCATCTAATACCAATCTTGTTGGTGTAGTGTTGGATTCATCTTTATCATCATCATCATCTAATACCAATCTTGTTGGTGTAGTGTTGGATTCATCATCATCATCATCATCATCTAGTACCAAGCCTGTTGGTGTAGTGTTGGATTCATCTTCATCATCATCATCATCATCATCTAGTACCAAGCCTGTTGGTGTAGTGTTGGATTCATCTTCATCATCATCATCATCATCATCATCATCTAATACCAAGCCTGTTGGTGTAGTGTTGGATTCATCTTCATCATCATCATCATCATCATCATCATCATCTAGTACCAAGCCTTTTGGTGTAGTCTTGGATTCATCATCATCATCATCATCTAGTACCAAGCCTGTATCATCACTGGTATTGGTAATCAATAATCATTGGTGATCAATAGATGATGGAAATGGGAGTTAAGATGGGCACGACCAGAAATGAGAAACTTGGTGGCCGTGTAAGAAGACTTATCAACCAACATAGAACTGGAGTCGTCAGTCGCTGGACACTGAGGGAATTGCTGAGGAGGGGATCTAAGCACCTATGGACATGTTTAGAGTGCAATGATGATGACCCGCAAATAACTCAATAACTCAATAGTACCAAGCCTGTTGGTGTAGTGTTGGATTCATCATCATCATCATCATTATCATAATTATCATCATTATCATCATCATTACCACACCTGTTGGTGTAGTGTTGGATTCATCTTCATCATCATCATTATCTTCATCATCATCATCATCATCATCATCATCTTCATCTAGTACCAAGCCTGTTGGTGTAGTGGTATATTCATCATCATCATCATCATCATCAAGTACCAAGCCTGCTGGCGTAGTGGTAGATTCATCATCTTCATCATCATCATCATCATCTAGTACCAAGACTGTTGGTGTAGTGGTAGATTCATCACCACCATCATCATCATCATCATCATCAAATACCAAGCCTGCTGGCGTAGTGGTAGATTCATCATCATCATCATCAAGTACCAAGCCTGTTGGCGTAGTGGTAGATTCATCACCATCATCATCATCATCATCATCATCATCATCAAATACCATGCCCGCTGGCGTAGTGGTAGATTCAGCATCATCATCATCATCAAATACCAAGCCTGCTTGCGTAGTGGTAGATTCATCATCATCATCATCAAGTACCAAGCCTGCTTGCGTAGTGGTAGATTCATCATCATCATCATTATCATCATCAAATACCAAGCCTGCTGGCGTAGTGGTAGATTCATCATCATCATCATCATCATCATCATCAAATACCAAGCCTGCTGGCGTAGTGGTAGATTCATCATAATCATCATCAAATACCAAACCTGCTGGCGTAGTGGTAGATTCATCATCATCATCATCATCATCATCATCATCATCATCATCATCATCAAATACCAAGCCTGCTGGCGTACTGGTAGATTCATCATCATCATCATCATCATCATCATCATCATCATCATCATCAAATACCAAACCTGCTGGCGTACTGGTAGATTCATCATCATCATCATCATCATCATCATCATCATCAAATACCAAGCCTGCTGGCGTACTGGTAGATTCATCATCATCATCATCATCATCATCAAATACCAAGCCTGCTGGCGTACTGGTAGATTCATCATCATCAAATACCAAACCTGCTGGCGTACTGGTAGATTCATCATCATCATCATCATCATCAAATACCAAACCTGCTGGCGTACTGGTAGATTCATCATCATCATCATCATCATCATCATCAAATACCAAGCCTGCTGGCGTAGTGGTAGATTCATCATCATCATCATCAAATACCAAGCCTGCTGGCGTACTGGTAGATTCATCATCATCATCATCATCATCATCATCATCAAATACCAAGAATGCTGGCGTAGTGGTAGATTCATCACCATCATCATCATCATCATCATCATCATCAAATACCAAGCCTGCTGGCGTAGTTGTAGATTATTCGGTTTTAATAGAAGAGGGTCGGCACTCGTAAAAGTTTGAGAAATGCTGTTTGAATTTATTATCAACTTATTTTTGCACAAGAAAATGATTATTGATTCCGCCTAGAAACAGCTGCTCGTTGTGCTGGGTCAGGCTTTGTTTGCGTTTTTTTTTAAAATGTCAATGGTTCTGTGCAAATCGTCCTAAGAAATCTGAGGACCACGAATAAACGGCAGTTTCTAATGAGTGTGAGACATGTGTTACGGAATAGGCCCTGCGATAAGGTAATATGGATTTGAATGAGTTCGCTATCACTACATGACACAAGTTGCCTGCCCTTCTCGGACACATAGTCATGTATGCAAGATAAAGAAACTGTAATTTAGTGCGTCACTATCAGTAGCGTAGACTAAAGTAAGAAGAGATGAAGGATTTGCCCGGGAGCAACATTTTTACGTTATATATAGTATCTCTCTCTCTCTCTCTCTCTCTCTCTCTCTCTGCGATCAGGACTCAATCAGAGTAGGACTCCAGACTCTCGCACGAAGACAGCTGTCTGTTTAAGCCTGTTAGATCCACTCCGATTGAATACCTGTTAAAACGTTGCACTGTGTTCTGCGCCAGTGGCCCAGTGCATCCGATTTCAGCTAGCATTTTGTTCAGGTTTGATTTCCTTAGCCTTTGATTGTCCCCAATCTTCCTGCAAGGCAGCAGATGATCTTTTCTGTAGGGGGATTCTGCCCTTAGATGGTCGGCTTTCCCAAGTTTACGAGCACCGTCTGCCCGAGTCACTAGAGGTGACTAACACAGACATGCGACTTGTAATATGAGGAAACTGCAACAAGAAACACTTTTAATGCACAGCCTCCAACTGTTCCCGCCGCCTATCCCCATACACCGGTAAGTCACGTCCTCTTGAAAGTGATGATCGTCGTAGCACTTGATGATGTTAGGCCATCGTTGATAACTCCAATTCCGAACATATAGACACACAGTCAGTCGTCAAATTATCCCCGTCGCACATCAAACAGCAGACCATAAGATTTGAGCACGGTCGGTTTAGGGAACCATTACGATGACGTAGCACACAACAATGTCGCCGAACAAGTAATCTCGATCCCTTTAGATTGTTGTCTGATTACTCGAGTGTAAGCAGCCCACGACGAACAAAACACGAAGCAAATTCCCCAAAGAGACAAAACTGCGGCTGGCGAAGTAGTTTACATTAATGTGTAACGTGGAAATAACTTGCGTCAAAGAATTCCAACAACGGTCATGAACAGCACCAATGTGACGTAAAGCGCAGACCAAGTCTAGACGGTGGAAGGTCTCAATCACAATACTTGATTTGTCAAAAACGGACTGTTGTCGGCCTATGACCTCGCTTTAACGACACATATGTATCAAGCATATCATCATTTTGACTTTAACGCAGGCAAGTGCAATGAAGATCCGAAATTAATCAGACCCTGTGTGCATTTTCTGCAGCGATCGAGAGGACGTGAACTAGATCCGCCATCTTGGAGACGGAAGTCCTCTCGTCTATCTATAGTATATAGTATCTATAAAAGTATATAGAGGGGCAGATATAGCTTCTGGTCATCATCTTCTGATAGCTAAACTTAAAATTAAACTAAAAAGGTATACTACAACGAATAAGGGTAGAAAGTATTTCAGTGTAGGGTTCCTTAAAGAACAAGGAATTAAAGATAAATTCGCAGTCACAATATCAAACAAATACCAAGTCCTCCAACAACTAGAAAATACAATAAATATAGAAGATTATTGGAAACAAGTAAAGGATATATGGAAAGAGACATGCGAAGAAACGCTGGGGAAAAGAGAACGCCAGAATAAGGCATGGATGACAGCAGAGACCCTGGACAAAATTAAAGAAAGAAAGAATAAGAAAGCAGACATAAATATAGGCAAAATGAGAAGTAATAAAGCCAAGACACAGGAAGCTTACACAGAGGTGAACAAAGAAGTGAGAAGACGCATTAAAAGGGAGAAGAGGAACTATATAGATGAACTAGCTAAAGAGGCAGAAGAAGCAGCAAATAAAGGGAATATGAAAGAACTGTACAACAGCACAAAGAAATTAGGTGGAAAATACAAACAGATCAATGCCTTTATTAAAGATAAGAAAGGAAATCTGCTTAGTAATATAAGGGAACACATGGAGAGATGGAAAGAGCACTTTGAAGAACTTTTGAATAGACCCGGCTCAAATAATCCTCCAGATATACTACCAGCAGAAGAAGAGTTACACGTTAACTGTGGAAAACCAAGCAAAGAAGAAATAATGAAAGCCATCAAACTATTAAAAAGTGGTAAAGCCACAGGACCAGATGAAATTCCTTCGGAAGCCATCAAAGCACCTATTAACACCTCTACCAAGATGCTACATAATCTATTAGATACAATTTGGGAGAGAGAAGAAATACCTAAAGACTGGAAAGAAGGTTATATGATCAAACTACCAAAGAAAAGAAGTTTAGAGGAGTGCACAAATTATAGGGGAATTATGCTACTATCAGTGCCAGGAAAAATATTAAGCAGAATCATTCTGGAGAGACCAAAAGAGGCCATAGAGAAACATTTGAGAGATGAACAAGCAGGTTTTAGGAAGAACAGATCATGTGCTGATCAAATAACTATTCTACGTATAATAGTTGAACAAAGTTTAGAACTAAAATCCCCACTTTATATTGGATTTATAGATTACGATAAGGCATTTGATAGTTTAGATAGAAGAATGCTTTGGAAGTTGCTGAGTCAATACGGAATCCCCATAAAGTTTATTAACCTAATAAAAACAATGTATGAAGGAACGAAATGTAGTGTGGTGCATGAAGGACAGCTTACAGAAGCATTTGAAATAAGAACAGGAGTAAGGCAAGGATGCCTTCTGTCTCCATTTCTCTTTCTACTGCCCAATTATTGGATTATGAAAATAACTCAAAACAACAGAAATGGAATCCAGTGGTCACTGACCAAACAACTTGATGATTTAGACTTTGCTGATGACATAGCTCTCCTATCACACAGCCATCAACAGATGCAGGATAAAATGAGCATACTTGATGAGAGATCACAACAGCTAGGACTGAAGATTAATAGAGATAAGACCAACATTATGAGAATTAATACACTTGGCAATAACCAAATAAAACTAGGAGAATTACCTCTATTAGATGTACAATCTTACATATATCTGGGCAGTAATATAGATAAAGAGGGAGGAACAGAAAATGGGAAATCAAAACTCATCAGCACAAACACAAAACTTAGACTATTCAAATCAAATGTACTATCAACCCTTACGTATGCGTGTGAAAGCTGGAAAACAACAAGAGATATAGAAACAAAGTTGAACGCATTCGAAAATAAATGTCTAAGGAAAATACTTGGTATAGCGTGGAACGAATTCAAAACAAACGAGGAAATTAGAGAAATCGCCAATCAACCACTAATATCTTCAGTAATAAAGAAAAGACGATGGTCATATGTTGGACATGTGATGAGAAGAGATAATAACCGAATAGCAAAGCAAGCCCTCATGTGGGAAACAACAGGTTAGAGAAAAAGAGGAAGACACAGGGAGACACTGAGAAGAACATTGATGAAAGAGACAAGAGCAGCAGGATTCGGCTCCCTCAATGAGATAGAGCAGCTTGCACAGAACAGAGACAAATGGCGAGATTTGATAAAATATCTTTAAAAGAAAACTGCTAGAAAAAAAAATTCAGATAGGAGAAGGAGTATCTTGGTCTACGCCCTATGGGCCGGCTACGGCTCGAAAGGTCAATAGATAGAACAGAAAATGATACCAAAATAAGGATATCAAAAGCAAGAGGAGCTTTCATTGTACTGGGAAACATATGGAAATCCAAAGAAATTAGGCTAAATACAAAAATAAAAATGTTCAAATCAAATGTTGAGGCGGTTCTATTATATGGCTGTGAAACATGGAGAACAACAAAATTGACAATCACAAAGATACAGACTTTCATTAATTGACGCTTACGCAGGATAAAAGGATGGAAATGGCAGGACAAAATCACTAACATAGAATTATGGAAATGTTACCAGTCAAACACCAGTGGATAAAGAGATACAGTGAAGACGATGGCGCTGGATAGGACACACACTACGGAAGCCAACTGAGAGTATTACACAACAGACCCTTTCTGGAATCCCCAGGGGAAAAGACAAAGAGGAAGACCAAGGAATTCTTGGAGAAGACAGATAGAAGCAGAGATGAAGATGACGGGGAAGACATGGAATGATCTTAATAGAATGGCAAAAAACAGAACGACTTGGAAAGTGTTTGTTGAAGACCTATGCTCCACTGGGAGCTAAAAAGGTAGAAGAAGAAGAACATTTTTACGGGAACAAAGTTTCAAAGGAAAATGACGAAAGCAGTCGTAATAAATAAATAACTAGCAAGCTAAAGGGCAGAATGGTTAACTTCCATCTGCGGTGACAACCTAAGCCACACCCACTGTGACCCTTTAATAGGTTTTAAAGGAAAAGTGTAATGACCTTCTGCTTTCAGTTATGCTCTTATAATACTGGCTCATTCCTGCTAATAGAAAGTGTATCGCTTTCTTCTCCAACGTCCGTATATTATTCGTTCGCGTCTGAGGGAGATGCAAAGTTCTAGTTCTCGCCCTTTAGGCCGCCTTACTCATTGTGAATTAATGTTGTTGTAGCGTTTCTTTGATGTTATCTGTCCATCTTACTCTGGGTCTGCCTCTTGTTCTTCTCCTCTCTCCTCTTTTAATATAAACTATGTATTGTAAGAAAGCACACCGAATTCTTTCCAGACGGGAAAAACCAGTTTATCAGTTGTTTCTGTTATTGAGTTATTTGCGGGTCATTATCTTTGCACTCTGAACATGTCCATAGGTGTTCAGATCCCCTCCTCAGCAATTCTCAAAGTGTCCAGCGACTGACGACTCCAGTTCTATGTTGGTTGATAAGTCTTCTTACACGGCCACTAAGTTTCTCATTTCTGGCTGTGCCCTCCTAACTCCCATTTCCATCATCCGAAGAAATGACTTGGATCTGTGTTTGTCGAAGTCCTGTACTCTTCCCACATCTCGGAGGGCATTGATGAAGTCCGCCCGATCCATTGGTTGCCCGTCCTCACCGACAGCTGTTTATGTATGATTATTAGATATATAATACAACATACTTTTGAACGGATTCACCAGTAAGACTTTCAGACACAGCACCACACGCTATGTTAAAACATCCTCTGGGTTATGCTATAAAAAGTATTTGTATTAGATTTTTATTTTACTTCATTAAAACGCTAGCTCTCGACATCCTTGCCATGCTACGCTATGTTAACAATTTCATGTCTAACAGCTATAAATATTCCTTTGATTACAATGAAGAATTGGAATGTATCACAACTACCCCATGGAATGTAAAACCTTGTAAAACTCTTGGCTTCGTAGATTGACATGGCAAAGTCAAATGAAAATGTAAAGGTTCCCTCCACGCCGTGCTAGGCGTATGAAGAATATGGTGTTAGTGTCCATGTCTTCCTATGACCACGGCACATTTTTTTTTTTTTTGGGGGGGGGGGGGTATATGATCGGTCCACGACAGGCGGCTTTACATCCCAGAAAAATCTCTGGAGGCTGGGTGAACCCCCGGAGCCATCTCCGTCCGAAAGAAAATCCGCCACATATGGGGATGAACACGGACCCTTCTGATCAGGGAGCGAGCGCACTAACCACTCAGCCACCGAGACTACAAATGACATAACAAACAAAACGTTAAAAACACATAAATGGTATAGAGCAGCTTAGCTAATAGAAAGGCAAGACAAGCTACAACGTTTCGGCAAAAGCCTTCACCAGGTATAACAAACAAACTATACAGGTGTATTTTGATATCTGTGCTGACCTCCATTTATACAGGGGGTTCGTAAAGTCTCACTACACATTTTATATAGAACTCATTTGAAAAAATAAGTAAATTACGTCTAAATAAGTAAATTAATAAAAATGTGCTGCACAGTCCATCATGAAGCAAAATGCAGTGATTGGCTGTCGTCTGCTGGAGTAATTCTTTGCACTCAAAACAGAACGATGTTATCAACGGAAGAAATAATTTTTTTGTGTAGAACAGATGTTTCGAAATGGCGGTCGATACACACGGATAGTTGTTCAATGATTAGTACCAAGATTTCATGATAAACAATCTCATCGCATTACGGGTAGAAATTTGTTAAGTAAGTTTCGTGCTATGGGAAATATGGAAGATGCTCCGCGATCTTGAAGGCCTGCTGTGCCTGAAGAAAAATGTCTAGATGTCCAAGACATAATCTTGAAAAGTCCAAGCAAGTCCTTAAGGAAATTGTCGCAATAAGTGAACTTATTAGTGGGCACAGTGCACAAAATTCTTAAACATCGGTTAAATGTTTATCCATACAGGATTTCTATTGTGTGTGAGCTAAAAGAGTGTGACTATCAATCCAGGGTTAACTACTGTACGTGGTTCAAAGCATTTTTAGCTGAAGAAGACGAATCTATTCTTGATGTAACATTCTTCTTTGCTGAAGCATGGTTTCATTTATCTGGATGCGTTAATAGCCAAAATAATCGCATTCGGAACAGTTTTAATCCCAATGCATTTTATGAAGTGCCTCTACACGATGCACAAATTGGGATATGATGTGCCGTCATTAGAAAACGTTTAATTGGACCAATTTTCTTCTACAACACTATTAACGCCGATCGGAACCGTACTGACATACTGGAACCTTTTTTTAGTACCGGGCCTACTGGCGTAGGTAATCATGTATCTCCACAACTTTCGATCTCGATAGTTCTTTATCAAATCTGTTGTTGACCTTCTGCCAAGCCATTCTCTTAAGTTGTCTGGTATTTTCTCTCTTTGCTTCCCTCAATTTTTCCAGTTGTTACAATATATTCCAGTTGTTCTCTTCTCATTACATGGCCAAAAAATGATGATTGTTTCTTCCTAATATTGGAAATTAGCTCTCTTTTTGCCTTGACCTCTTTCAGAACATTTTCATTACTCTTCTTAGCTGTCCATGGTATTCTCAACATTCTTCTGTAAAACCACATTTCTACAGACTCCAGTAATTTTTTTGTCTGTTGTCCTATTGTCCATGATTCACATCCATATGTTAAGACTGGCTCTACATAACATTTAAGAACTCTTTTTCTTGTTTCTATTGTCAAAAATGGATTGCATAGTATCTTCCTCATTTTCTGGAAAGCTGCGTTTGCCTGAGCCAATCTGCATCTCGCCTCTTTTGTACATCTTCCGTCTGAGGTTAACAAAGTTCCCAAATATTTAAATTCATTTACCTGTTTTAATATTGTTCCACTTGTCTTTATTCTGCTCTGAGATGATGTCTTTTTCTTTGTTGTTACCATTACTTCTGTCTTTTTGCTATTAAGGCTGAGGAAGCGTAGGTTCAGAAAAATGGTGCAACTGCAAACAAATCTAGAGCTTCAATGCTTTTTTTTGGAAGAAAATTTCGCATATCACGTGTAATTTGACCTGCTCGTTCCCCAGATCTAACTCCATTAGATTATTATCTATAGCGTTTCTTGAAAGGAAATGTTTTCAAAAATAATGTACGCACAATTGAGGACCTGAAAGAATCAATCAAAATTATCACGAAAGAAATGACAACAGATACGTTAGAGAAGGTATTTGAAAAGATGAAGATACGTGTACAGTCATGCCTTGAAGCTCGTGGTTAACATTTCCAACACCTTTGCAACGAATATTCTACTGGTACTTTCCAGATTGCTCAAAACAGCATTAGACCATAACAGTAACTATTGTAACTAATTTACATCTCATATCTTTGTGTGTGCATATCTATGTTAGTCATATCTCTTATCTTTGTGTGCATGTCTATGTTAGGCATGTGTCATATCTTTGTGTGTGCATGTCAATGCCAGTTATATCTCATATCTTTATGTGCATGTTTATGTTAGTCATGTGTCATATATCTTGATGTGTGTCAGTGTTAGTCATGCCTCGTATCGCTGTGTGCATGTCTGCATTAGTCACACCTCATATCTTTGTGTGTGCGTGTCTGTGTTAGTCACATCTCACATCTTTGTGTGTGTATGTCTGTGTTAGTCACATCTCACATCTTTGTGTGTCCGTGTCTGTGTTAGTCACCTCTAGTGACTCGGGCAGATGGTGCTCGTAAACCTGGGAGGGCCTACCATCTAAGGGCAGAATCCCCCTACAGAAAAGATCATCTGCTGCCTTGCAGGAAGATTGGGGACAATCAAAGGCTAGGGAAAGCAAACCCGAATAAAATGCTGGCTGAAATCGGATGCACTGGGCCACTGGCGCAGAACACAGTGCAACGTATTAACGGGTGTTCAGTCAGAGTGGATCTGACAGACTCTAATTGTGATGTTCTGTCTGTGGGGGCGATCAACACACTTAGCCTGACAGCTGACTTCACATGAGAGTCTGGAATCCTTACTCTGATTGAGTCCTGAACGCAGAGAGAGAGAGAGAGAGAGAGTAACTAATTTAATTACTTTTTAAGCTCATTTTTTGATGACGACATTTTCCTTTTTTTTTTTCAAATGTGTTCAATACACAAAGTGTAGTGAGACTTTACGAACACCCTGTATAATTTGTTTAGTTTATGTGTCATAGATGATGAAGACATTTGCCAACACGTTGTTATTGCCAACACGTTGTAGTTTGCCTTGTCTTTCTTTTAGTATAGTTGCTCCATGCCATTCTATGTTTATTTTATATGTTCTTTGCAGCTTTCTTGCAGGCCCGCTTAGTATTTAATATTTTGTATATTTGATACCTGTGCTTATCTCCAAACACATTTAATGTTTAGGGTGTCGCGCCTTTCAATTTGATGTCTTTGATTGTAAGGCTATTTAATGCGTCTAGCTATCTATGTCGAGTGGTTTGGGCTCGCATGATTATTACATTCGTGACAAACACTTTGGTTGGAGAAGGTTTTCTTGTTGTTTTTTAATGTTTTTATGAGCTCTATTTTTGTGTTTTTATGAGCTCTATTTTTGTGTTTTTATGAGCTCTATTTTTATGTTTTTATGAGCTCTATTTTTGTGTTTTTATGAGCTCTATTTTTATGTTTTTATGAGCTCTATTTTTATGTTTTTATGAGCTCTATTTTTATGTTTTTATGAGCTCTATTTTTGTGTTTTATGAGCTCTATTTTTAAGTTTTTATGAGCTCTATTTTTGTGTTTTTATGAGCTCTATTTTTGTGTTTTTATGAGCTCTATTTTTATGTTTTTATGAGCTCTATTTTTGTGTTTTTATGAGCTCTATTTTTGTGTTTTTATGAGCTCTATTTTTATGTTTTTATGAGCTCTATTTTTATGTTTTTATGAGCTCTATTTTAATGCTTTTATGAGCTCTATTTTTATGTTTTTATGAGCTCTATTTTTGTGTTTTTATGAGCTCTATTTTTATGTTTTTATGAGCTCTATTTTTATGTTTTTATGAGCTCTATTTTTATGTTTTATGAGCTCTATTTTTATGTTTTTATTAGCTCTATTTTTATGTTTTTATGAGCTCTATTTTTATGTTTTTATGAGCTCTATTTTTATGTTTTTATGAGCTCTATTTTTATGTTTTTATGAGCTCTATTTTTATGTTTTTATGAGCTCTATTTTTGTGTTTCCGTCTTTCAGAATTTCCTTGTTAGTCTTTTTAGTTGTCTAGGAAACTCTCAAAATTCTTCCGAGAAATCCCATCTCTGTGGCCTCTAATAATCTTTTCATTAGTTTTCCTACTGTCCATGATTCACTTCCATAGGTCAGAACTGGCTCTATATAGCACCGATGAATTCTCTTTTTTCTCCACTTCTTTTGACATAGACTGGTTATTTATATGTATAATTGAGTTAGTGAGTTTTTTGCGGGTCAGCATCATTGCACTCCGAACATGTCCATAGGTGCTCAGATCCCGTCCTCAGCAAGTCCCGCAGTCCAGTGACTGACGACTCCAATTCTATATGATTATTAAATTCTGCTTTCAGTTATGCTCTATTAATACTGGCTCATTCCTGTATAATTATATGTATAATTATTCATTGCGAAGAACAGGATCGTCCTTTGTCTCTGTTAGTCTCCCTGTTCTGAGGAACGCTATCGCCAGGGAGATCCATTTGTGAGGTAGAAGCGAGGTGTTGGTCAGCTGGTGCCGGCACCACATGACGTCCTTTAACATATTTTCTAAAACAGTATGGTTGCGTTCGCCCGATGACTAAAGTATACTACAATATCGTAGTAGACTAGAATATTCCTCTTCATCATCCGCCCTTACAAGGACGTAGTGGACGTGTCTGCGTTGTGTTGTGGTTTGCAGTATAACTATTATGTTTGCGCCTTTCGGCCAAACACATCCGACTTCAGCACGACATTTTTGAGTACCGGGTTGTCGTTCCTCTTCGATCCGTGCTCGCTTGGCCAGACTAGACAGGTTAGTCTGTTACTGGAGGCACCATGAAGAGGTAGAGCAGGGTCTGGATGGTTTTGGTTCACCGATCCTGGCGCAAGCCATCAGCTGTAGGTCGCTGAGAACTTCCAGCTCTGGTGCTTGTAGACGCGCCTTCGCCTCCTAAAACAGTATATACAATATAAAAGACATAGACACGAAAACTTGGTGAAACCGTAACAAATATATGGCATAGATACAATATGTGATGTTTGACATTTTGACAGACGGTTTGTAAAAAGCAAACATTGTTTCTCTGGCGACTAATAAATTGACTAAGTGCTGTTTGTTTTGTTGAGCAGCTTCTCTTGTGACTGATTATGTCAACATTTGACCACAGATCTTGCTACTGAATGAAGAAGGTAAATATAAGAATTAAACACACAGGCAAGAAAAAAAGAAGCCCTGGTTTTAAAAAAAAAGGTGGGGGGGGGGGGGCTTACAAGAAAGAAAAGAAAGCATATCATACATCTGAATTGCTAATTTATTGACAAACGCAAAATAAGATTGTAACTACATAAGGAAGGAAACATAAATCATAGTAACCTTCGGATACAAAACGGTTTTTAAATTGAATAAACATAACAGGCCATTGAAGGGAGGGAAAGGCTGAGGAGGAGAAGAAACAGGAAAATGATGTGTTATTGAAATCTTGTTTTTTGGGTTTTTTTTAAATTTTGAAACAAAAATAAAGATCTATCTCGGGTTAAAAGACGATTCTAAAGGGCCAACCCGCTACGGTATTCGGAAAGAATGAGAGAGTACAAGGAACTCGGTTATATTGTGAGCCTATATGATCAGAATAATCGATCTGGTCTGCCAGTGGAACACCAACGTCACGAGAGATGTCATGGCCCTGCCGAATCGATAACTTGTCATGCAGCTAACCAGAAAAAAGCGGGTCCGAATGACGGCAGGGTCAATAACATCAGTTATCAGAAAGCGTGGTCTGTTTCGTGGCCTGTTTTTCAGACACGTTTATGTATTGTATAGTACCATGCTTTTTCATCACAGCCAACTATAGATAGACGCTTTGGTGGCTTAGTTAGTCTGCTCTATTCCTAATCTGAAAGCTCAGGGTTCAATCACAAGAAGTGGTGGATCTTCGGACCGACAAATCTCCGGGGTTCACCCAGTCTCTAAACATTGGTAGCAGATATACTCATATACCCTCCTCATCACGTTCCCTGTGTGAAGCCACACACTAACGAAAGCGCTGAAGATGACTTCAGTTCAGACGCACGAATTCCATAGCACTGGGGAAAAGCTTGATCATAACCTCCTTAGTCGCCTCTCATGACACGCACGACCGGTGACAGTGGCTCTGTTCTTGTGTGCCCTAACCGTTGTCTGAGAGCCCTGGTAGCCAAACGGACATGACAGGAGACAGTAGCTATATTCTATTCTTCCCTAACTGTTGTCTGAGAGCCCTGGTAACCAAACGGACATGACAGAAGACAGTGGCTGTATTCTATTCTCCCCTAACTGTTGTCTGAGAGCCCTGGTAACCAAACGGACATGACAGAAGACAGTGGCTGTATTCTATTCTTCCCTAACTGTTGTCTGAGAGCCCTGGTAACCAAACGGACATGACAGAAGACAGTAGCTATATTCTATTCTCCCCTAACTGTTGTCTGAGAGCCCTGGTAACCAAACGGACGTGACAAGAGACAGTGGCTGTATTCTTTTCTACCTTAACCGTGGCAACGGTACCACACGGACGTGGCAAGCGACAGTACTCTGTCCTTGTCTCCCATGACCGTTGTTAGGCCCGGGCAGCCAAGCGAGTGATGAATTGATGGCGTTTTACCAGCATGTTGTTGCATCAAACGTGTGGTGGTGCTGAGAAGTGCGGAAAGTGATTTTCTATAAGAGGTGCGGTGCAGGCTTGCCAACTTGGCTTTTTAAAAGCCAGATTTCTTCTTCTTCTTTTCTTCTGCGATCATGACTTTATCAGAGTAGGATTCCGGACTCTCTCATGAAGGCAGCTGTCTGTTTAAGTAATTTGGTTGCCCCGTATAATTCCTCTTCCGGGGAGGTGGGTGTGGTCGACATTCTCTCATGAAGGCAGCTGTCTGTTTAAGTAATTTGGTTGCCCTGTATAATTCCTCTTCCGGGGAGGTGGGTGTGGTCGACATTCTCTCATGAAGGCAGCTGTCTGTTTAAGTAATTTGGTTGCCCCGTATAATTTCTCTTCCGGGGAGGTGGGTGTGGTCCACATTCTCTCATGAAGGCAGCTGTCTGTTTAAGTAATTTGGTTGCCCCGTATAATTCCTCTTCCGGGGAGGTGGGTGTGGTCCACATTCTCTCATGAAGGCAGCTGTCTGTTTAAGTAATTTGGTTGCCCCGTATAATTTCTCTTCCGGGGAGGTGGGTGTGGTCCACATTCTCTCATGAAGGCAGCTGTCTGTTTAAGTAATTTGGTTGCCCCGTATAATTCCTCTTCCGGGGAGGTGGGTGTGGTCCACATTCTCTCATGAAGGCAGCTGTCTGTTTAAGTAATTTGGTTGCCCTGTATAATTTCCTTTCCGGGGAGGTGGGTGTGGTCCACATTCTCTCATGAAGGCAGCTGTCTGTTTAAGTAATTTGGTTGCCCTGTATAATTCCTCTTCCGGGGAGGTGGGTGTGGTCCACATTCTCTCATGAAGGCAGCTGTCTGTTTAAGTAATTTGGTTGCCCTGTATAATTCCTCTTCCGGTGAGGATGGGTGTGGTCCGCATTCTCTCATGAAGGCAGCTGTCTGTTTAAGTAATTTGGTTGCCCTGTATAATTTCCTTTCCGGGGAGGTGGGTGTGGTCCACATTCTCTCATGAAGGCAGCTGTCTGTTTAAGTAATTTGGTGGCCCCGTATAATTCCTCTTCCGGGGAGGTGGGTGTGGTCCACATTCTCTCATGAAGGCAGCTGTCTGTTTAAGTAATTTGGTGGCCCCGTATAATTCCTCTTCCGGGGAGGTGGGTGTGGTCCACATTCTCTCATGAAGGCAGCTGTCTGTTTAAGTAATTTGGTGGCCCCGTATAATTCCTCTTCCGGGGAGGTGGGTGTGGTCCACATTGTCCTTCTCAGGTTTGTGTACTGGGGACAATCATGTAGAACATGTTTTGTTTTCATGTTATCCAGTCTGCAGCGGCATTGGCTGGTTGTACCTATCTTGAGTTTGTTGAACATGTGGTTTCTCATTCTGTTGTGGCCAGTGCGGAGGCGAAGCATGATGACTTGATCCCTCCTTGATAGTTGGTGGTATCCATCCCTCTTGCCTCTTATCATACTTTGGGTGTTCTCGTTTCTATTCTTCATGGAACTAGCCTTTCATGACGGATTTGTCTTCATCGTAACTGACCAGATGGTTCTCATGTGGTAATCTCCTTCCATCTTTAGCTAATTTGTCTGTGCAGAATTAAGAAATATGGCTTCTTTTCAAGGTGATTGGCTTTTTAAAAACTTTCTATTGCTTTATTTTTTTTTTTGGGGGGGGGGGTGGGAGGCGCGGGGGTGCTTTTATGGCTTCTTCCTGGTTTATTAAAAGAGCTGTTTGGCTTTCTCTCTCTGCAATCAAGACTCAATCAGAGTAGGATTCCAGACTCTCACATGAGGACAGCTGTCTGTTTAAGTGAAATGATCGACTCACAGACAGAACATCACAATTAGAGTCTGTTAGATCCACTCCGACCGAATACATGTTAAAACGTTGCACTGTGTTCTGCGCCAGTGGCGCAGTGCATCCGATTTCAGCCAGCATTTTGTCAGGTTTGCTATCCTTAGCCTTTGATTGTCCCCAATCTTCCTGCAAGACAGCAGATTGTCTTTTCTGTAGGGGGATTATGCCCTTAGATGGTCGGCACTCCCAGGTTTACGAGCATCATCTGCCCGAGTCACTAGAGGTGACTAACACAGACATGAACACATAAAAATATCAGATGTTACTAACACTGACATGCACACAACGATATGAGGCAAAACTAACACTGACACACACCAAGATATGAGATATGACTAACACAGACACACACACAATAAGATATGAGATGTGACTAACACGGACACACTCTAAAATATTAGATATGACTAACACACACACACACACACACACACTAAGATATGAGATATGAATAAACACAGTCATGCACACACGAAGATATGAGACATGACTAACATAAACATGCACTCACAAAGATAGGAGATGTGACTAACATAGACGTGCACACACAAAGATATGAGATATGACTAAACACAAACACACAAAGATATAAGACATGACTAACATAGACAGACACACATTAAGTATTAAGATATGAGATGTGACTAGCACGGACATAGACACAAATATATGAGACATGACTAACATATATATGCACATACAAATGTATGAGATGTGAGTAACATAGACAGGCACACAAAGATATGAGATATGACTAACATAGACATGCACGCACAAAGATAAGACACATGACTAACACAGATACACACTAAGATATGAGATATGACGACACAGACACACACAAAGATATGAGACACGACTAACATGACACACACCACGATATGAGCCATGGTTAGCACACACACGCTAAGATATGAGCCATGGCTAGCACAGAAATACATTAAGATATGAGCCATGGTAAGCACAGAAGCACATTAAGATATGAGCCATGGCTTCACAGACACACACCAAGATATGAACCTTGGCCAGCACATACACCCACTAAGATATGAGCCATGGCTAGCACAGATATACACTAAGATATGAACCATGGCCAGCACAGACACACACACCAAGATATGAATCATGGCCAGCCCAGACACACACCAAGATATGAGCCATGCCCAGCACATACACCCACCAAGATATCAGCCATGGCTATCACAGACTCCCACCACGATATGAGCTACGACTAGCACGGATATACACCGAGAATTGAGCCATGTCTATCATAGATACCCACCAAGATAGGAACCATGACTATCACATACACACACAACGTTATGAGCCATGGTTAGTACAGACAACCACCAAGATATAAGCCACGACTAACATAAACACTTGGTAACGGCTACCAAAGTTTGTCTGAGGTTCTTGGTAAGGTTTCTACTGACGACCACGAAGATCCAAAACTTGCAGGCATGGTGGGCGCGGCTGACGTCCTGGAAGATCAGCCGGATAAGACCTTCAGAGAATGCCAATTTCATGTTCCCTAACTTTTGAGTCCGCATCAGATAGTACAGTCTGGCCTCGTGGCTGGGTGCGTTCATGATGATGTAAGATAGAGACAAGGCAAAGAGCATCCTAGCCACACGAACCTGGGCGCTAGCTCGCACTGAGTTCCACCTAGCTTCGTTGATCGGTTTCAGCTCGGAAACTTCCATCATCGGCAGGCCACTGAGCTTCTTCCACCGGGACGTGTGTATGATGGACAGAACGATCGTGAAGAGCATGACAATGATGGCGATCGGCGGTAGTAGCAACGTTACTACCCAGTCAATGTAGGTTATTATGTGCAAGAACATCAGCCTTGGGCTTGGCAAGCATTTCTCCGGACCTATCTCGTTTGGCGTTATCTCAGCAGCAACAGCAGTGGCCATATGCAGCAACAACGACAAGACTAGAATGCACATGACCACGATACTGGCGCGTCGCCTTGTGCACACAACCAAAAAGCTTGTTGGATGACATCATCATCATCATCATCATCATCATCATCATCATCATCATCAAGTACCGGGCCTACTGGCGTAGGTGATCATGTCTCTCCACAACTTTCGATCTCAACAGTTCTTTATCATTTCTGTTGTTGACTTTCTGCCAAGCCATTCTCTTAAGCTATCTGGTATTTTCTCTCTTTGCTTCCCTCTATCTCTTCGTTCCTCAATTTTTCCAGTTGTTACAATATATTCCAGTTGTTCTCTTCTCATTACATGGCCAGAAAATGATGATTGTTTCTTCCTAATATTGGAAATTAGCTCTCTTTTTACTTTGACCTCTTTCAAAACATTTTCTTTACTCTTCTTAGCTGTCCATGGTATTCTCAACATTTTTCTGTAAAACCACATTTCTACAGAATACAGTGATTTTCTTGTCTGTTATCCTATTGTCCGTGATTCATTTCCATATGTTAAGACTGTTCTACATAACATTTAAGAACTCTTTTTCTTTTTTCTATTGTCAAAAAAGGATTGCATAGTATCTTCCTCATTTTCTGGAAAGCTGCTTTTGCCTGAGCCATTCTGCATCTCACCTCTTTTGTACATCTTCCGTCTGAGGTTAACAAAGTTCCCAAATATTTAAATTCATTTACCTTTTTTAATATTGTTCCACTTGTCTTTATTCTGCACTGAGATGATGTTGGATGACATATGGTGATGTCATTCTCCACTGTTATGCGCACAACGTACCATACGGACAGAAAGCTAAACTCCAGGCATTGTGCCAATAAAAGCTCAACTATAACGGCCGCCGTTGAGAAAGAACGAAATTCTGCAAATTCAGATCTTGGCCGTTGGGCTTTGTTCAAACGCCAAAAAAATTGTGATGTTCTGTCTGTGGGGGCGATCAACACACTTAACCTGACAGCTGACTTCATGTGAGAGTCAGGATTCCTACTCTGATTGAGTCCTGATCGCAGAGAGAGAGAGAGAGAGAGAGAGAGAGAGAGAGAGAGAGAGAGAGAGAGAGAGAGACGCAAACAAGCGCCAATCTTGGTGCGTCCATCTTTTGCGTCCATCTTGGTGTACCTGTTTGGCTTTCATTCAAAATGTTCATCTGGCAACCCTGGAGAAGTGGAATGTGTCCATCGGTAAACAGTTTCAAGGACAGCTTCAGGGTAGTAACCCCAACAGATAGAAAAATGCAGCACTACAAGAGGAACATAACAGAAAATATAATCTAGATCAGGGGTCCGGCGTAGAGCGTAGTCGTAGTGGCTGAGTACAATAAATAGCTTGATAACATGAAATCTTGTATGTTTAAATGTTATTGAATCGCTCAATAGAAATTAATTTATCAAGTTTAAACAGCAGTACAGGATTACAGGAGATAATACTGTTGTTTTAGATAAGTGCGGAGGCGAAGGCGCGCCTCTCAACACCAGAGTTGGAAGCTGTCAGCGACCCACAGCTGATGGCTTGCGCCAGGATCGGTGAACCAAAACCATCCAGACCCAGTTCCACCTCTCCGTGGTGCCTCCAGTAACAGACTAACCTGCCTAATATGGCCAAGCGAGCAGGGGTCGAAGAGGGAAGACAACCCGGTACTTAAAAATGTCGTGCTGAAGTCGGATGTGTTGGGCCGAAAGGCGCAAATATAAGTTATACTGCAAACCACAGCACAACGCAGACACGTCAACTTAATGTCCTTTTAAGGGCGGATGACGAAGAGGAATTCTACAGTCTACGAATACTCTAGAATACTTTAGTCATCGGGCGAACGCAAGCAAGCAGATAAGTGCAAATTAATGTTATTGTTCAAGTTACAGCCTGTGCAAACAAAACCTACCTCCTTGCTCATCATCATCGAGTGCCGCCTCAGCAACGAAGGTTGGCTACCATGGAGCGCCATTCTGTTCTGTCTCTTGCTTTGATGGCGCAGGTTGTCATAGGCTGGTCTGTCCATCTTTTGATGTTACTCGTCCATGTTAGTCTTCGTCTGCCTCTGCCTCTTTTACCTTGTATTTTCCCCTCCAGGATTACTTTTAGTAGGCTGTTGTGATTTTTAACATGGCCCAAAAATTTCATTTGTCTTGTTTGAATTGTGCTTAGTAGTTCTCTTTTCATTGTTAGTTGTTTTAAGACTTCATCGTTTGTTTTCTTTTCCTTTCATCCAATTATACCTATTCTTCTATATATCCACATTTCAAAGACTAATTATCTGTTCTGTTTATTCTTATCTAATGTCCATGTTTCTGCACCATATAGGAATATTGAGAAGATGTAACATTTTGCTATTCTTAGTTTTAGCCCTGGTGTTATTTGTTTTGATGTTAGTATGTTCTTCATGACATTAAAATTACTTTGCCATTCCTATTCTTTTGTTTATTTCAGTTTTACATTTTCCATCACTGGTTATAGTAAGTCCAAGGTAGTTGTAGTTCTGAACTGTCTCCAGGTCTATTCCTTCAACTTTGATATCCACTTGTGGGTTTTGAGTATTTTCTTTGTTTATGATCATAGTTTTAGTCTTTTTGATATTCATATCTAGTCCATATTTTCTGCATGTCATGTTTATTTCATTAAGTAATTGCTGTAGATCTTTAGGATTTTCTGCTAGTGGTACAGTATCATCAGCATATCTTAGGTTATTGATATATTGTTATACCTCCATGGTATGTTTAATAAAATATCAAAATGTCTTTTTTTTTAATATTGGGAATCTCTTTACATTTTACGACTTCATACACAAAAATATTTTATTTTTAATTCAGTTATTTCTGTGTTTGTGGTATATAAGTAAATGAATGCTTACAAATATTGACACAGTTCATAATTTGTTTGATACATTTGTTCATAAATTGTAATAATTTTGTTAATCCAAAAAATACCATCTTCAGTCAGTAGGTTATTGTAGCTCTGAATGTGTCATTGTACTAACATCTGTTATGTAGTATACTGATATAAAAGACTTTTATTATTTATGTATTTTTAATTTGTATTTTGTTTTAAAATATATTGTTCTTTCCTTGCTCATTTGCCTTTCAGCGTCGATAAGCGGGGAGATAATAAAAATTCTATAACGCGTTTAATAAGCCATCGTGGACAAATCTTGACAGCGTACATTCAATAATTTATTACATTGATCTATTCAGGGAGCCCCTGATTGTGGTGCCCTTTTCATCATCACATTCGTCATCTTTATGTGTCCTAAGCGTGATATTTAGTCTACGATGTGAAAACCACTGGTATCGACCGAGCACTGTTAGCGTCTCCTATTTTGCTGGATCTGGCTATTTCCGGCATTTCTAGTGTAACAGAATATTCACTCACTTTTGGGTGATAAGTTCGGCAGCGCTCTAGAATGGTTCTAGTTATGGCTCAGTTATAGATTATTATCATTCTTTTTCAAATGTTGGATGTATTAACACATATATTTTATTTGTTCTAGTCTCTTCTATTTTAGTTAGTCATGATTGCTAAAACGGACCGCTACTTCTATTTCTGCAAAATCAAGGTATTGATTTTTCTGTCAGCCTTATCTCTCGTTATGATTTTAGGATTCTGCTCATTCAATTTCTTTACTGCCACGACTCCAGTCTTTATTGGGGAAATGCTAATTAACATTAATATATTTGAAAATAAATCTCAGGAGAACGCATTTATAAATTCTTCAGTGGATGTTAATGTTCGTAGCAAAGATGGAGAAGAAATGGAGCCTTCACTGCCTGAAAATAGCGAGTTAAAATCTCCGTATTTTGTCATCCTCCAAAATTATTCTAACACTCCACAAAATCAACCGACAAATTCTACGCGGAAACTAAAAATTATTGGCTGCTATAATTGTCCGGACTATTTTATTTCTGATTCAATCAATTTACATAACCGTGATTTTAAAGTGTGCCCGTTCAGTGAATGTTCCTTCCAACCAGAGTTTACAGGCATCCCTGACGTGCTTCTGTTTTTCGTGGGATACCTTCAAGACAATAAACTACCACCACAGAGACCTCACGGACAACTTTGGGTCAAGGCTTTCTGGGAGTCACCGGTTCACTACAACTACCCTAGTGAGTATCTGTATATATTGTTTACATTTGATCAATATTGCTACATACTATTATATTTTAATTACTTACAACGTAACGCATAATAATGATAGTAACAACACATCGCCTGCACCTTTACACAGGAGTAAAAATGTATTCATGACGTCACATGTCTCTTCAACTATAACTACTATTAAGTTTATTGTGTAAATACGGGCGTAATACCGACCACATTGCCCCAAACCTCATTTTGAAGGTTTGTAAAAATAATGGTCGCTAACACCATATTCCCTAGACGCCCCTTGGCGTGACGGGGCTCTTTACATTACTTACTTTATATATTATATATTACTGTGGGTAGAGAATTGTGGAAGGACAAGATTGCCTACGCCAACCTGTATGACACATGATGATGATGATATATTATATCAAATGAGTGGAAGTAAAAGTATTCTTTGATCTTAATGCCACTAGTTTCCCTCAGTCATTACAGTGGCTTTAGTCATAGCCGTCATATTATGACTCATAGCCATCGTTTTGGTGTAAAGTCAATGATGTTATAGGACTTAAATGGTTAAATAACTTTTGTAGTATGTTTCCTAAAAAAAATATAGGCCTACAACAGTAAATCAATAGATCAGTACTTGGAGTCAACAATTGCAAGATAGAACCTTAAGTTTGTAAAATGGTAAAAGTGTTATTCATTATTAGAGTCAACTGGTGTTTCAAAGGAAAACATCTAGAGACAGTTCAGAACTACAACTACCTGGGACATACTATAACCAGTGATGGAAAATGTACAACTGAAATAAATAAAAGAATAGGAATGGCAAAAAGTAATTTCAATGCCATGAAAAATATACTAACATCAAAACAAATAACAACAGGGCTAAAACTAAGAATAGAAAAATATTACATCTTCTCAATATTCCTATATGGTGCAGAAACATAGACATTAGACCAGAAAACAGAACAGAAAATTGAGGCCTTTGAAATGTGGATTTACAGAAGAATAGGTAGAATTGGATGGAAAGAAAAGAAAACAAACGAGGAAGTTTTAGGACGACTAAGGGTGGAAAAAACTACTAAACACAATTAGAGCAAGACAAATGAAATTTTTTGGTCATGTTAAAAGACACAACAGTCTAATAAAAGTAATATTAGAGGGGAAAATACAAGGTAAAAGAGGCAGAGGCAGACCAAGACTAACATGGATGAATAACATCAAAAGATGGACAAGTCAGCCTATGACAATCTGCACCATCATAGCAAGAGACAGAGTGGAATGGCGCTCCATGGTAGCCAACCTTCGATGCGGAGAAGGCACCCAATGATGTTGATGATGATGTTTCAAAAAAAGTAGGAAGTTTTCAAATGAATAAAAATATTCTTGGAGTCAGCTTTATTCCCCCAGAAATAGCAGAGAGATATCAAGCAGGTAAAAACATTCTTGGAGTCATCTGTTTGTTACTTTTCAGAGTAAAGTAGTAAGTTTTCAAATTGGTAAAAATATTCTTGGAGTCATCTGTTTGTTACTTTTTCAGAGTAAGTAGTAAGTTTTCAAATTGGTAAAAATATTCTTGGAGTCATCTGTTTGTTACTTTTCAGAGTAAAGTAGTAAGTTTTCAAATTGGTAAAAATATTCTTGGAGTCATCTGTTTGTTACTTTTTCAGAGTAAGTAGTAAGTTTTCAAACTGGTAAAAATATTCTTGGAGTCATCTGTTTGTTACTTTTCAGAGTAAAGTAGTGAGTTTTCAAATTGGCAAAAACATTCTTGAAATCAACTATTTTTATTTTTTTACATATAAAACAGTGAGTTTTCAAGGGTGTAAAAACATTCTTGGAGGCAGCTGTCTTTTTTTTCCAGATACAGTGCTGAGTTTTCAAATGGGTAAAAATATTCTTGTAGTGAGCTGTTTTTTTTCCCATAGATTGTAGTGTGATTTCTCAAATGGATAAATATACTCTTGAAGTCATCTGTTTCTTTTCTCTAGATATAGAAGGAAGTTTTCAAATGGGTAAAAATATTTATGGAGTCAACTGTTTTTTTTGTCTTTTTTAGATGAACGGTGAGTTTTCAAATGGTTAAAAATATTTGTCGAATCAACTATTTTTTTCTTGCTTTCATATAAAGCAGCGAGTTTTCAAAAGAGTAAAATCATTCTTGTAGTCAGCTATTTTTCTATCTTCAGATATCATGCAATAATATAATTAAAAGCACTAGGAAACATAACGGCAGCAGAGGCAAACAGAAGAGCAAGAGACGGCAAATTATATCTCCCCTCGGCGCTGAAAGGCAAATGAGGAAGGAAAGAAGAAGAAGAAAAAAGAAGATATAATGCTGAGTTTTCAAATGGGTAAAAAAATTCTTGGAATCAACAGGTTTTTTTTTCCGATGAAGCAGTGATTTTCGGAATTTTAACCAAAACAAAGGTGAAGGGTATAGCAATGCTTTAAAGAATGTATAAATCAGTAATTCCCTCAGTTGTAATCATAAGTTTACAAAATAGTTAAAGGCATTCTATGATTTTTGGAACCAAATGTTTCCATCAGTTACTATCATCATCAAGTAAAAGGCTCTTATCTATAATAATGAGTGCAAAATGAGCAAATGCATTCTTAGAGTCAACTGTTTCCTTCACTTATAAGTTAAATTTCTTCTTCTTCTTCGTTTCAAATCCCTTTGGAGTATAGGTCTTCAAGAGACACTTTCTAAACCATTCTGTTTCTTGCCATTCTTTTAAGATCATTCCACATTTCCCCATCATCTTTATCTCTGTTCCACCTGTCTTCTCCAAGAATATTGGGGTTTTCCTCTTTGTCTCTTTTCCTGGGGATTCCAAAAAAAGGGCCAGTCATGTAATACTCTAAGTTGGCTTCCGCAGTGATAAGTTCAATTTAGCCCTCATCAAATGCCATGCCTGTATATGTAGATGGTCATGTCTCTCCACAACCTTTGGTCTCTACAGTTATTTATCAGTTCTAATGTTGACTTTATACCAGATTTTTCTCTTTTATATTCCTGTTATATTTTATTATTGCTGTTTGCTCCTAGTATGAATTACTTTACATTATGATTACATTATGACTGTCAATAGATATTCATGTTACATCCCTTGCAGATTTTAGTATAGTTTCACTATCATCATCACCATCAAGTACCATGCCTGCTGGCGTAAGTGATCTTATCTCTCCACAATTTTTTATCTCATCAGTTATTTATCATGTCTATTATTGACCATCTGCTAAGCCATTCTCTTAAGCTGTCTGGTATCTTTTCTCTTTGCTTACATTTATCTCATTATCCCTCAATTTTCCCAGTTGTTACAATATATTCCAACTGCTCTCTTCTCATTACATGGCCAAAAAAAAAAAAAGATTATCACTTTTTCCTAATATTGGAAATTAGCTCTCATTTTACTTGGGCCTCTTAGCTGTCCATGGTATTCTCAATATTCTTTTGTAAAACCACACTTCTACAGCTTCCAGTGAATTTCTTGTCTGTAGTTTTATTGTCTATGATTAACATCCATATGTTAGGACTGGCTGCAAATAAAATTTAGGAGCTCTTTTTCTTGTTTCTATTGTCAAAAATAGATAGCACAGTATGTTCCTCATTTTTTTGGAAAGCTGCTTTTGCCTGAACTATTTTGCATCTCACCTCTGTTGTACATCTACCATCTGAGGTTAACATTGATTCCAGATATTTAAATTCATTAACCTGTTTTGATATTGTTCAACTTTTTTTTATTATGCATTGCAGTGATATCTTTTGCTTTGTTGCTACCATTACTTCTGTCTTTTTGTTATTAAGGCTGGATTCTTTTTTTGTGCTTTCCTTCACTATAATGTCTAACATTTCTTGTAACTCATTTTCACTCTTAGTGATTTAGACTGTATCATCAGCATACCTCAGTTTATTTATATTATCACCTCTTATTGTTATTCCAGGCATGCCCCTTATGGATCTTAAATTAATCTCACAATAAATATTAAATAAATCTAGTGACAGCTCACAACCTAGTTTAACACCCTATTTTATTTATTGAAACATTCCCAATTGATTTCCACTTTTAAAATAAAATATAATGAATGTGCAACCATCCAGCCACCTTGTTTTATTTGTTGACACATTCTCAAATGATTTCCATTTTTGTTGGCTATATTTCTTTATTACTGCTAGAGATCCAAGATTTGCAGCATAATCCTCTATGTGTTTCCTGGGCTGTGCTGTTGTTGAGACCAACAACAGAGCAGACAGACTGGCTGATTTGGTAATATTAGCTAATGGACAGTCATTGGATTGGGCAGATACCATTAAGAATCTATGAGAGATGGGACAAACAAAAGACATTGACAAAAGTACATATACATGGCTGTCTAGACTGTTTTAACTGGGAGTGAAGACCGGTTTTTCAGAAAAGGCTGATATGCTGAACGAATGAGAGCCGTGTCAACCAACACCACACTGGCATAATTAGTCACTTTGTGTTGATGAACATTTTTAGGAGAAGATCGGATCGCCGATGGATGTGTCTGAGGCTGTGAGGATGATCCTAATTTAACATAACACAACATTTAACGTAATATAACATACTCCTAGTTATTTGCTGTCTAAAATTGTGAATATCTCTTGATGATTTACTTTGCCAAATGGTTTGGTGTATTCTATAAAAAAAAAGTTATGACCTGTTTTTGACTTCTGTTGCTCTTTCAACTAATGATTTTAAGATGTATATGGTATTGTTCACATATTACACTAAAATAATACTCTGCATACCAAAAGATATACTCTACGGTCAACTGGCAGATGGCAAAAGAACTAGGGGGGGGGGGGGCACCAAAAACTTTGATTCGTAAACATGTGTAAACATTACATGAAGAACTGAACATAAACCCTTTGGAACAATCTTTGGATACACACTCTAAAGCTTGAACTCAAACAAAAAGCAGACAGATTAATAGAAAAAGAGAATACACGGTGAAAGAAAAGAAATAAATATCATTTCTAGGGACGCTGAAAAATCCATTGTCAACTATGACTGATGGAGGCAACTATTACTACTACTACACTAAAAAAATTCCATAACTGCATATATTTTAAACATCAAAATCCTTTGTTATTATCAAGTACGAGATATAGAATTTTATATATGAAGAAAAATTTGTGTTATGACATTATCATACAACATAGTTTTTTTAAACAAATATATTGACAATATAAGTGTTACTTAGATACATATTGTTTAAAAAATATAAGATAGTACATTTTTAAATAACTCATCATCATGTGCCATACTGGTTGGCATGATGTCCTTCCACAATTTTCTATCCACAGTGCATCATATCATTTATGTTGTTAGCTGTTTTCCATGCCATGACACCAACCTATCTAGTATCTTCTTTCTTTGTTGTCCACAGTCTCTCTTTCCCTGTATTTTGCCAATTGTAGCCAAGTATTCCAACTTTCCTCTTCTCATGATGTGTCCTAAAAATGTTGATTGTTTCTTTCTGATGTTTTTTAGGAGCTCCCTTTTTGTGTTGGCCTCTTTGAGAATTTCCTCATTGGTCTTTTTAGCTGTCCAGAGAACTTTCAACATTCTTCTGAGAAATCCTACCATTGTGGCCCCTAATTGTCTTTTATTTGTTTGTCTACTGTCCATTATTTTATTCCATTGGTCAGAATTGGCTCTAAATATCACAGCTGAATTCTATTTCTCACTTCTATTGACATAGACTTGTTGCACAAGTAATTTTTTTCATTTTCTGAAATGCTTTTTTGGCTTGAGCTATTCTGTTTTTGATTTCTGTGGTGCATCTTCCATCTGGTGTTATTATTGAGCCCACTTATTTGATGCTTTGCATATGTTTAAGATTTGTTCCATTTATTTGTATATGCTGCATGTTGGTGATGATTGTTTCTTCAATATGACCATTACTTCTGCTTTCTTACTTTTCAGACTGAGACCTTTCTTGGTACTTTCTTTTACTATTATGGCTATCATTTCTTGTAGTTCACCCTGTATCTCTGTATTAGGGCTGTATCATCCACATACCGCAAATTGCTTATCTTGTGATTGTTTATTTAAATTCCATTTTTGTCTACTATTGATCTCATATTTTCACTATAAAGTGAGAGTAAATCTGGCAACAGAACAAAGCTTTGTCTGACTCATTGTTTTGCATATTGAAACTGCCCTGTTTAGTTGTCAATTTTTATGGCTGCTGTTTGTTGTCAATTCTTATGGCTGCTGTTTGTTGTCAATTCTTTTGGCTGCTGTTTGTTGTCAATTCTTATGGCTGCTGTTTGTTGTAAATTCTTTTGGCTGCTGTTTGTTGTCAATTCTTATGGCTGCTGTTTGTTGTCAATTCTTTTGGCTGCTGTTTGTTGTCAATTCTTATGGCTGCTGTTTGTTGTCAATTCTTTTGGCTGCAGTTTGTTGCCAGTACATGTTTTTTATGATACTCATATCCTTGCCATCAATGTTTGATTTCTCCAGCATATTGTTTATTGCCACATGCTTTACTTTGTCAAATGCTTTTGTTTAATCCACTAAGCACATATATATATCTTTCTTTACCTCTACAGCTCTTTCTATCAATGTTCTCAGGATGTATATTGTATTATTGGTGCCCATTCCTTTCATAAAACCACATTGTTTAGTTTCTAGCATAATTCTGGTTTTATTTTGTTGCTTACACATCTCATAATGATTCTTAGTAATATTGTTGTCATATGGCTCATGAGAGTAATATCAATCAATGGCGCCTGCCTTCTTTTGGATGATTACAAATATATATTTTAGTAGATCTTTGGGTATGTGTCCACTGTTGAATATGTCATTGAGTCATTTTGTTATGACTTGTACTCCCAGCTCTCCTAATGCATTTACCTATGCGATTGTTATATTGTTGGGACCTTGAACTTTGCCTCTTTTTCATGAGTTGAATGAGTCTTCACTTCACTCTGCATTATTGGTGGTCCTGTGTCTTTGTTTGAAGTGCTTAGCTCTGGTCAGTTTTCATCATCATAGTTGACTGATATATTCTGTTCATATTTCCACTATCTTCTCCTGTCCCATTAGTATATTTCCCTATTTTGATTTCACACATCCTGAAACTTTTGACTTCTTTTCATCTTGTTAATTTATTTAACTGATTAACATACATTTTTTGTCTTTCTTGTGTTGTTTTTCAATGTCTTCACATTCCTGCTTTAACCATCCTTTCTTTGCTTCTCTACATTTGCTTTGGATTTCCTTGTGCAGTCTTTTGTATGTCAGTTTTTCTTTCTTATGTTTTCATCTTTTGTCCATTAGTGCTAATCTATCTATCTATCTGTCTGTCTGTCTGTCTGTCTATCTTTCGTTCGCTCGAAGTATTGTCTATATCAGCAATGTCGTTTCCTGTATGAATTTTACTGTCTTTTGTAATTCTTGCAGTGGCCCATATAGTTTTGTCTGTAGTGTTGTATCTATGGGCCAATGGATTTTCCTCAGTCTACTATATTCAGTGCAGTCTTGAAGTATGTGTTCAGCAGTCTGGGGTGCCTGTCCACATGTACAAGTAGTTGATGTGCCGATCTTGAATTTTGTATACATGTGACTATGGAGTCGATTGTGTCCTGTTCTTAGGCGTATAATGATAACTTGTTCATATCTATTCATATTATGAAAGGCATCCTGATTTGGGGCTTGTGGTCCTCTGATTGATTTTATTATCTGTTTCTTATGATGGTATGTAACTGGTGTATCTAGTTGTGTGCCTGCTGAACCTTCCTTTGCCAACTGATCTGCTTTCTCATTTTCTGGTATTCCACAGTGAGATGGGATCCACTGCAGGGCAACCCTGTGGTGCTTGCAGAGTTCAGTCAATAAGGTCTGCAGATGTGGTAATTTCCTGGATTGTAGTGCCTGGAGTACTGATCTTGCATCTGTCAAAAACACTACAGGCTGTGGGCTAAGATTACTGTTCAGCAGTTTTTCTATTGCCAACTTTATTGCTTGTATTTCTGCATCATAATTGTGACAATATTTCCCTGTTGCTATTTTATTCATATCCCTAGTGTTATTTGGGTACTCTATATATGCACCTGCTCCCCCATTCTTTACTGCATTCTGTGCTGATCCATCTGTGTACACACGGATCCATATGTCCTGTGGGTATTCTTCATCCAGGAAACTGAGAGTTATTGTTTTTCGCTGTAGACTATTTTGTTCCTCTTTGTCAACTATTCCTTTCACTTCTGTCCGTATTTGAACTGATAATCCTGATTCATCTGTCCAGGGAGTCTGTTCTGGTATGGGCAGAAGGGGTTTAACAACTCTTGGCATGTGTGGTGTTTGTCTACTAATACGCTTGGCTTGGTGGATAAAGCTGCTTCTCTTAAGTCATCCCAATGCAAGATTTTGGAATCGGTCCTTCATTGGATGTCTCGGCATGAATACAAATTTTTCTGCCTGTATCAGCACCTTTGTGTCTCTCCGTTCTCTCAGTGCTGGTATCCTCCACAATTTCTCCATCTCCAATATTGGTGTTGATTTCATTGCTCCTGTGATGACCCTAAGTGCCTGGTTTTGTACTTTATCCAGTTCTTGCAATGTGGTGTTTGATGCTGAGCACCATGCGGATGATCCATATTCTAAATGTGGGCGTATACTCTGTTGGTAAACTTTACTGAGTATTTTCCCACTCGCACCCCATGTGGTTCCACACAACTTTCGTAGAATAGCCAATTTCCTCCTTGCTTTTTGGGTTGCCTTATTTATCTGCTGTTTCCAAGATAGTTTGTTATCAAATGTAACTCCGAGATATGTAGCTTGTATGTCTTCTTTCACAGGCTCATTGTTTATGTAGATGGCTCCTGCTTTTTGTTTCGGGGAGAGTGTGAAAAGTGTAGTACTGCATTTGTCTGTATTGATGCTGATACACCATCTATTTGTCCATGAATTCAGTGCATTCATAGCTCTTTGTAGCAATTTGGAGGCCACTGTTGCATACTCCTCTGTGCACCACATTACCAAGTCATCTGCATATATTGCCACTTTGATGCCATGTGGTAGTTCAGTAACTAGGTCATTGATGTAGATTAGAAAAAGTGTTGGAGATAGTACCCCTACTTGTGGAACGCCCTGGCGCAATAAGACCTTCTTACTCTTAAGACCATCCAGTTGCACTCTGGCTCGCCTGTTATGCAGGTATGCTTTGACCCATTTGTACATCCTGCCATTTACTCCATAATTTCTCAGTTTCTTCAAAAGCCCTTCCTTCCATACCTTATCAAATGCTTTCTTTAGGTCTATCCATGCTGCTAGTACCAGTTTCTTTTCTTGAAACGCATCTTCAATTTCCTGGGAAAGATAGGTTGCTTGATCTTCGGTAGAGTAACACTGTCTAAAGCCTGCTTGTTGTGGGACAAGGAGATGTTCACTTTCCAGGTACCACTGCAGTCTGAGATTGATTATACATTCCATTGTTTAACACAAACAGCTTGTAAGGCTGATTGGTCTATAGCTGGATGTCATTGAACCATCTTTTCCTGGCTTTAGTAATGGTATCATAATTGCTTCTCTCCATGCCTGTGGCACTCTACCTGTGATCCAGCAAATATTGTAGACCTGCAGTAGTTTTGCTTTAGCTGCAGTTCCCAAGTTCTTAATCATTTCATTGGACACTCCATCACTGCCTGGTGATTTTTTTCATTTTTAATTTGGATATTGCCAGCTCTAGCTCTCTTTGTGTAATAGGTATTTCCATGACTTCATGTGTGGTCTCTTCTTGTCTTGCATTTTGTTGTTTTAAACGGGTCTCTTGTCGTTTTTCTAGGCTAATTTCAATATTATTGTCATTTGCAAAGGAGTCTGCAAAGTAATTTGCTGCATGTTTACCTGTTAGAATGTTTCCATCCTTCTTCAGTGTAATTTTGGTGTTCCTTTCTGTACCCTATTAGTGCTAATATTTTCTTTTCTGTCATCCATTTCTTCTTGTTGATTTTTTTTAGTGACTGGTTTTATTTACTTTTTAAAAAATGTTTGTTGAATCGTTTGTTTGAGCATTTGCCACGGCACATCGATGTTCTGTATTTTCTCAACAACAATATATCTATTTTGTATTATCATGCTGTACTTAATCACTCATCTGTCTATCTACTCTAAGCATATCTAGTTCTAAGTTCATATTTATTGAGGAGTTCTGTGTCTTCCGTAGTTTTATTCTCATTTTTCCAACTACTGGTACATGGCCACTATTGCAATCTGCTCCTGGCCTTGATTTAAAAGATGTTAGCCTATTACTGAATCTTCTCTGTGCCAGCATAAAATCGATTTAATTGTGTACTTTTTGGTCTGGGCAAAAGGTGGTGAAACCGTTATAGTCGTCTAGGGTGTTGCTGGAACAATGTGATACCTCTAATCATTTCATTTAACTTTGCCCAAATTATCAATCTATTCACTCTGCCATTTGTCTCTCCTAGGCCCTTTCTCCCAGTCACATTTGGACTTCGGCTGTACCTACCTTCGCATTGAGATCCTCAAATATAATAATTATTTCTTGGAATTTACACTGTTCCATGGTCATCACTAACTCGTGAAAGGTGCCAATGTCTGTTTTTCGCAGCCATTGTCTTTACAAATGAGATCCTCTACTTTTTATCACGGAGTGGGGACCATAACCGGCACTAGTTGTCGGCTACTCCCACAACATCATCCACCGTATGCTCCCGTGGCTTCACGTAACCCTGATAGTGGGGCTAAACGTAGACTCTACCTTGCTCAAGGGTGTCTCATAGACTAGTTGAAGTATGGTGACGTCATACTCCTCCTTCGGTATGGGTTAACCCTACCCCGCTAACCAATATATTTAAATAATTAGGGTTTTCTAAAAAAAAAAATAACTATCTATTTGGTTTATTTTTTCTTAAAAGTCATGGTTACGCCCCTTCGAACAATTAAAACTGATTACATCTACATTTTGGTATGTAACTCATCATCACTGGGCAGTCTATTACCAAAAGGAGAAATAATCGATTTACAAATTTACAAACGGAATTAACTGAGTCTATGAATGAGGCCATGTGAATAACAGTTGAATTCAAAGCTCTATGCACAGGAAAGGACACCCGGAAAGCAAACCACTGCTGTCTAGCAGTTACCATTGGGAGAAGGAAAGGCTATGGGAGAACATCCAGACAGAAATCACAAGGCCAGAGTGGGTCCAACAGCCCTTCTTTAGATACTTCTTTAAAGTAGCCTCCATGTAGAGGTACTGCGGTACTTCTTTAGAGTAGAGTAGACTCCACCTAGAGGTACTGCGGTACTTCTTTAAAGTAGACTCCACCTAGAGGTACTGCGGTACTTCTTTAGTGTAGACTCCACCTAGAGGTACTCTGGTACTTCTTTAAAGTAGACTCCACCTACAGGTACTGCGGTACTTCTTTAGAGTAGAGTCCACCTAGAGGTACTGTGGTACTTCTTTAAAGTAGACTCCACCTAGAGGTACTACGGTACTTCTTTAGAGTAGACTCCACCTAGAGGTACTGCAGTACTTCTTTAAAGTAGACTCCACCTAGAGGTACTGCGGTACTTCTTTAAAGTAGACTCCACCTAGAGGTACTGCGGTACTTCTTTAGAGCAGTGACGTATACTGGTTTTGGGGTCTGGGCTACCGCTGACATAATAAATAAACACATACATTATATTCAGTAGGTTAACATGAAGTAATATTTGCTAATGACATCACTACATTTTAAATTACTTACTTATTTATATGTAAACTCTATCCGTCTTGTTTGGGACGAAAATGTCTCGATGACTTTGTCATTGAAAGTACTGTTGGATTGGTTTCTAAGTTTCTGAAGGAATGATTTCTCAATGGACATTAATGCCAAACCAGATAAGCGTTCTTGTGCCTGAGTTGAGCGACAATAAGATTTGATTCTCTTGAGAGCAGAAAAGTTCATTCTACAGATGCTGATGCACATAATGTAGTTATAAATAGGTTAGGAAGTTCCGGTAATCAAAATAGTTTCACTGTCACTTTATGACGATTCTGATTGGCTAGAGCTAAAAATAACCCATAAAACCGCATTAGTGTAGAGGTAGCTCCCGTACGTATAATTTTGACGGGAATTTTTGAAATTCAAGGTCATTAATTCTAAGTCGGAGAGAAGAGAAATGTACAGCTACTGATAAGCGGTTTCTTTTACTATTTTTTTTAATAATAGTTTCGGCTTCATTCACAAACGTTATCGTGGCCATTTGAAAACCTTGCTTTAATAAATGCAAATCAAAGCAAATAAATCATATTGGCCTGCGATATGTGTAATAGAATATTCGAAAATTTGTAACATAATTATGAAAAAAAAATAATAAATTATCATTTCCTTTTGTATTTCGTTAATATGTTCAGGCTACCGGCGCTAGCATAGAGAATACGTCATTGCTTTAGAATAGACTCCAACTAGAGGTACTGCGGTACTTCTTTAGAGTAGACTCCAACTAGAGATACTGCAGTACTTCTTTAGATTAGGCTCCAACTGGAGGTACTCCTGTACTTCTTTAGATTAGGCTCCAACTGGAGGTACTCCTGTACTTCCTTAGATTAGGCTCCAACTGGAGGTACTCCTGTACTTCTTTAGATTAGGGTCCAACTGAAGGTACTGCTGTACTTCTTTAGATTAGCCTCCAACTAGAGGTACTAAGGTACTTCTTTAGATTAGCCTCCAACTAGAGGTACTAAGGTACTTCTTTAGATTAGGCTCCAACTAGAGGTACTACGGTGCTTCTTTAAAGAAATATCTACCAAGAGGTATAGCGGTACTTGTTTAGAGTAGACTCCATCTAGAGGTACTGTGGTACTGCTTTAGAATAGACTTAACGACTGAAGGAACACCGCGATCCTCGCTTCATGAAGTCTGTTTTGACACAGGTCGTTACCTATGAGACCAGCTCGGAAGTCAAGGCGCACTCTTGGCATAGTCATCTATAGATTTACAAAAGCATACAGTCTCACAGAAAATTCCCGGAAAACCTCCAATCAGCGTGACGTTTTCAGCTTTGTAAACAAGAAACAAGGGTGGGTAAATCTATAGATGGCTATGGTTTTGGTCAGCCAAAAGAAGAGCAAGAGACTGCAAACTATATCTCCCCTCAACGCTGAAAGGCAAATGAGGAAGGAAAGAAGAAGAAGTAAAAGAAGATATAATGCTGAGTTTTCAAATGGATTAAAACATTTCTTGGAATCAACAGGTTTTTTTTTCCGATGAAGCAGTGATTTTTCAGAATTTTAACCAAAACAAAAGGTGAAGGGTATAGAAATGCTTTAAAGAATTTATAAATCAGTAATTCCCTCATTTGAAATCATAAGTTTACAAAATGGTTAAAGGCATTCTATGATTTTTGGAACCAAATGTTTCCTTCAGTTACTATCATCATCAAGTAAAAGGCTCTTATCTATAATAATGAGTGCACAATGAACAAATTTACAAAGGTCTACGGTCTCACAGAAAATTCCCGGAAAACCTCCAATCAGCATGACGTTTTCATCTTCGCAAACAAGAGTGGGTAAATCTATAGATGGCTATGGTTTTGGTCAGCCTATGAGCTGCTGACCCTGCGGTGGCAACACAACCTTCATTCTAGAGGTTTGTAACAGAAGACAGACTTAGGCACTAGCCAAAAGAACGATAACAGACATCAACATGAAATATGTTAGACGCATGGCAGGAAACACACGATTAGATAAGATCAGAACTAAGAAACAAGCTATGAACAATCACAGCTATTTAATCATCGTCATAATATTGTGCCATACCGGTAGGCGTAGACGGTCATGTCCTTCCACGATCCACCGTGCATCGTATCAGTTCTGTTGTTGACTGTTTACCATGCCATGACACCAAGCTACCCAGTATTTTCTCTCGTTATCGTCCGCAATCTCTCTCTTTCCCTATATTTTATCAGTTGTAACCAAGTATTCCAACTTTTCTCTTCTCATGGTGTGCCCGAATAATGTTGATTATTTATTTCTGATGTTTCTTATGAGCTCCCTTTTTTGTGTTGGTCTCTTTGAGAATATTCTCGTTGGTTTTTACCTGTCCTGGGAACTTTCAATATTTTTCAGAGAAATCACATCTCTGTAGCGTCTAATCATCTTTTCATTTGTTTGTTTAGTGTCCATGATTCGATTCCATAGGTCAGAATAGACTCTATATATCACCCGTGAACTCTCTTTCTCACTTCTATTGAAATATTTTTGGTGCATAAGACGTTTTTCATTTTCTGAAATGCTATTTTGGTCTTAGCTATTTTGCTCATTTTTCAAACGTATTGCCCAAAAAATATAATAAAATAAAGATATAAATATTACACAACGAGCTTTCAACAAACGCTCAGAGAACAACAGATCTAAGAATCGACTACAGAAAAGATAGATTGAATATTAGAAACACTAGGAAAAATAACAGCACATGAGAAAAACAGAAAAACAAATGACGGCAAACTATATCTCCTCTCGACCCTGATAGGCACAGAAGGAAAAAGTGTAAGAAAAAATACTCTATGTTATAACCACAGCTTGTTATTATTGTCTGTCTTCAATCAACTGTATCAGCTTGATAACACATATCCGGCTGCATATTAAGGTTATCATCATCATCATAAAGTACCAAGTTACTGGTGTAGGTGATCATGTCTCTCCATAACTTTCAATCTCGACAGTTATTTATCATTTCTGTGTTGACCTTCTGCCAAACCATTCTCTTAAGCTGTCTCGTATTTTTTCTCTTTGCTTCCCTCTATCTCTTCGTCCCTCCATTTTTTTTTTTTTCACTTGGTACGGTATATTCCAGCTGTTTCCTTTTCCTTGCATGGTTAAAAAAAAAATTATCATTTCTTCCTGATATTGGAAACCAGCTCTCCTTTTGCTTTGGTCTCTTCCAGAACGTTTTCATTACTCTTCTTATCTGTCCATGGTATTCTCAACATTCTTCCGTAAAACCACATTTCTACAGCCTCCAGTGATTTTATTGTATGTTGTCATATGGTCCATGATTCACATCCATATGTTAAGACTGGCTCTACATAACATTTAAGAGCTCATTTTTTTGTTTCGATTGTCAAAAATGGATTGCATAGTATCTTCTTCGGTTTTTTTTTGTGGAAAGCTGTTTTTGTCTGAGCCATTCTGCATCTCACCTCTGTTGTACATCTACCAGATATTAACAAAGTTCCCAGATATTTAAATTCATACTTGTTTTAATATTGAGCCACTTGTCTTTATTTTGCATTGCAGTGATGTCTTTTTCTTTGTTGCTATCATTACTTCTGTATTTTTGCTTTTGAGGTTGAGTCATTTGTTTTTGCTTTCCTTCACTATAATATTCAACATTTCATGTAACTAATTTCCACACTTAACGATTAAGACTGTTTCATCAGCATACCTTAGATTATTATGACCTCCAATTGTTATTCCAGGCATGCCCCTTATGGATCTTCAAATAATCTCACTATAAATATTAAACAAATCTGGTGACAGCCCACAACCTTGCCATGCCTAACACCCTGTTTTAATTGATAAAACAAACCCAAATGATTTCCTGTTCTTATGGCCGCTGTTTGTTGCCAGTACATGTTTTTTTTTTATCATTCTTAGATCTTTGCTGTCTACGTTTATGCGTTAAAATTAGTTGATCATGATACTTAAAATAACAATCTCTTCCTTCGATATTGAAAACAGAAAGGTCAGAAGGAGAGTTAGACTTGTCATTAATTAATTATTATCAATGGCGGTTCATTATATCTAATTGTTGAAATAATATCTCCCTGCAGCCCCATACGAGCCGTGGCGAAATGCTTTCAACTGGACGTTCACATACAGAACCGACTCTGATATTTTCGCGCCAGCAAATCGTCTGACGTGGAGAAAGAAAGCGGAGTTGTTGACAAGAGCGGAGTATTGTAAGTGTTGAGAATAGGAGTGGGTGATATAGATTATACATAAGCGTGTGCGTGCATGCGTGTTTTCTATTGTTCGACTTGAAAGTGTGGCTCATGTTAGAAAGGTTAATGTGTCTGTGTGAGTATATTTGACATGATAAAATTAAAGTTGCTTGTGTGTTTTACTATGTGGCTGGCTTGAAACGTTAGAACACTGAGGCTGTGAGCGTGTCTGTGCCAGTATATTTAATATAAGAGGGAGTTACAGTTGTAAGTGTTATTATAATCTGTGGGTGGTTGGCGATGTAATTAGTGTTGAGTTTATGAGAATCTGGAATAGGAGAATGTTTGACAGTAAAGTATATCCAACTGTAAAGAGCGTAATAATGAATGAAATAGTGTAGAGTGTGTGAAACTGTATGCTCATAATATATGATAATGATAAAGAGTAATGCTGTATGTATGTAAGTACAGTAATGAGTCAGATATCAAATCACAGTTAAAATAATGGACAAACTATGGTTATCATCAGCAGGTCGCATGTCCTTTACAGAACGTTGCACTCACCACAGTAAAAGAAGCTCTTTCTCTAGCCAGATCTACCACAGAACGTTGCACTCACCACAGTCTTTCTGAAAGAATCGCTATCTCTAGCCAGATCTCCCACAGAACGTTGCACTCACCACAGTGAAAGAATCTCTTTCTCTAGCCAGATCTCCCACAGAACGCTGCACTCACCACAGTGAAAGAATCTCTTTCTCTAGCCAGATCTCCCACAGAACGCTGCACTCACCACAGTCTTTCTGAAAGAATCTCCGTCTCTAGCCAGATCTCTCACAGAACGCTGCACTCACCACAGTCTTTCTGAAAGAATCTCTATCTCTAGCCAGATCTCCCATAGAACGTTGCACTCACCACAGTCTTTCTGAAAGAATCTCCGTCTCTAGCCAGATCTACCACAGAACGTTGCACTCACCACAGTCTTTCTGAAAGAATCTCTATCTCTAGCCAGATCTCCCACAGAACGCTGCACTCACCACAGTCTTTCTGAAAGAATCTCCGTCTCTAGCCAGATCTCTCACAGAACGCTGCACTCATCACATTCTTTCTGAAAGAATCTCTATCTCTAGCCAGATCTCCCACAGAACGTTGCACTCACCACAGTCTTTCTGAAAGAATCTCTAGCTCTAGCCAGATCTCCTATAGAACGTTGCACTCACCACAGTCTTTCTGAAAGAATCTCGGTCTCTAGCCAGATCTCTCAAAGAACGTTGCACTCACCACAGTCTTTCTGAAAGAATCTCTATCTCTAGCCAGATCTCCCACAGAACGCTGCACTCACCACAGTCTTTCTGAAAGAATCTCCGTCTCTAGCCAGATCTCTCACAGAACGTTGCACTCATCACAGTCTTTCTGAAAGAATCTCTATCTCTAGCCAGATCTCCCACAGAACGCTGCACTCACCACAGTGAAAGAATGTCTATCTCTAGCCAGATCTCCCACAGAACGTTGCGCTCACCACAGTCTTTTTGAAAGAATCTCTATCTCTAGCCAGATCTCTCACAGAACGTTGCACTGATCAGTCTTTCTGGGAAAAAAAAATCTGTCTCTATTCAGATCTCCAATTTCTTCTGTTGTCATGTTCAAGGTCTCCTTCATGTCTTGAAACCACCTTCTTCTTTGTCTGTCCCTGATACGTCGCCCAGGAACTGTGTTCTATTATTGTTCTTCCCAGCTCATCGTGTCTTTTGACGTGGTTATAGTATTTTAATTCCTATATAGAATGGTGTTTATAAGCCAGTTCTTTTTAATATTTAAATCTTTTACTATATCTACATTGCTCTTTTTAATTAACCAAGGTATCTTAAGAATGTTTCTGTTTCGAGTGAATCGTTTTTCTTCCTTGCTATTTGTGAGATTGTCCATGTCTCACAACCATATGTTGCTACCGGGAAGACACATGTCCTCAGTAATTGTGATTTTACTGCCTTGCTGGTACTGTGCCACATGTTCTTCATGACGTTTAATTTTTATCTTCCTGTTGCTAATCTTCTTTTGATCTCTTTCTGGCAGCCTCCATTGTTAGTTACAACAGGTCCCAGATATTCAAAGTTTATTACAATATCAAGTTATTCACATGTTGATGATAATTTTCGGTTGGCGTTTTGTTTTGCAAAAGGCCATTGTCTAGTTTGCTGTATGTTTAGATATAGGTTTTGTTCTTCACTGTGTTTTTTTCTTAAGCTACTCAATTATCTCATTGAATCCTCTTACTCTGATTGTAAGAAGCTCGTTATCATCAGCGCACCTGAGTTCTGGAATTATGTTGCCATTTATTGTGAAAGAGACGAACTTCTCAAATCCGTCATCGTTTCTGACATTTCTCATGATGTTCTCAACACGTTAAACACGTATGGATAGAGGATGCATCTCATCCTCACTTCTTTTTAACCTTCATACCAATTAGACGTTTTGTCCGCTATTCTGATAGATACCTGCTTGCTGTTCGTGATGTTCGATAAATTGTATTAGGTATGTTGGAAAGCCCATATCTTTCATGATGGTCCACAGTGTCTGATGTTGTACGCAGTCAAAGTCCTTGCTGTAACCTGTGAACCACGCAAGCAGCTCAATGTTGTATTCCCTACACTTCTCAAAGGTTTCTCATGTTATGGTTGTGGTCCTGGATGCATCTACCAGAGTTAAGACGTCGGCCTCTGGACAGGAAAATCTCGGGTTCACATCTCATAGCCATACAGTGCGTCACTCTCAATTTGATTGGTGAGAACCGTTATCAAACCGTATTCTTTTACATGTCTCGTACCATCTTGGTATCGGTGAAATCAAATACCTTGCTCAACTATCTAAAAATTCATATACAATATGTTATGTGTTAGATAAATAAAAAAAAAATGTAGATTAATATCTAAAACCATGAAATTTTGTACTGAAATCTTTTCCGTTGTGTTGATATAAACCTTTCGTGCTGAAAGAGTTAACTACTAAAATTTAATTCATCGTTAAATAATGACTTTATCTACAAATTTAATGTTTTGTGTGTCATGTCACAAAATGAAACCACTTCCATGAATTATCAATTTTACAAGTAAGTGAAATGTACAAGACTCAGGTCATCTTCATAACACGAATACTGCTAAATTTCCATGATTATAAGTAATATATAATAGTAAAATAAAGCAACAAGAAAGGTCTTAGTCTGAATAGTAAGAAAATAGAAGTAATGGCCAAATCGAAGAAACAATCATCACCGTCATGCAGCTAAAGCTTAAAAATAAACGGGACAAATCTGAAACAAGTGCAACGTGTCAAATACTTGAGCACAATAATAACATCAGATTGAAGATGCACCACAGAAATAAAACGCAGAATAGCTCAGGCTATAATAGCATTTCAGAAAATGAAAATCATCTTATGCAACAAATCTATGTCAGAAGTGAGAGAGTTCATCAGTGCCATATAGAACCAAATCTGACCTCTGCGAAACATGTACAGAAAATAAACGAATGGAAAGACAATTAGAGGCCACAGAGATTGGATTTCTGAGAAAAATATTTAAAGCTTCATAAAAAAAAACAGACCAATGAGGAAATTCTCAGAGAGGCCAACACAAAAAAGGGAGCTCCTAAAAAAACATCAGAAAGAAACCATGAACGTTTTTCAGGTGCATCATGGGAAGAGGAAAGTTGGAAAACTTAATTACAACTGGCAAAATACAGGGAAAGACAGATCGCGGACAACAAAGAAAGAAGATACAAGATAGGTTGGTGTCATAGCATGAAAAATTATCAATAACAAAATTGATACGATGCATTGTAGATAAAAAACAAAATTATGGAAGAATATGATCGACTACGCTAACCGGTATGGCACATGATGATGATGATGATAACTAAAATGCCACTCTGGGGTGAGAACAAACAGCTGTGATAAATTTAATCTAATTTTAGCAACAAACTGTACAAATTAAGCACATAAATACAAGCAACAAACAAACTATACAACTTAAACACATAAATACAGCAAATAAACTATACAAATTAAACACATAAATACAACAAACAAACTATACAAATTAAACACATAAATACAACATAACAAACTATACAAATTAAACACATAAATACAGCAAATAAACTATACAAATTAAACACATAAATACAACAAACAAACTATACAAATTAAACACATAAATACAACATAACAAACTATACAAATTAAACGCATAAATACAAGCAATAAAAAAACTATACAAATTAAACACATAAATGCAATCAACAAACAAACTATACAAATTAAACACATAAATACAAGCAACAAACAAACTATACAAATTAAACACATAAATACAACATAACAAACTATACAAATTAAATGCATAAATACAAACAACAAACAAACTATACAAATTAAACACATAAATACAAGCAACAAACAAACTATACTAATTAAACACATAAATACAACATAACAAACTATACAAATTAAACTCATAAATACAAGCAACAAACAAACTATACAAATTAAACGCATAAATATAAGCAACAAACAAACTATACACATTAAATACATAAATACAAGCAACAAACAAACTATACTAATTAAACACATAAATATAAGCAACAAACAAACAATACAAATTAAACACATAAATACAAGCAACAAACAAACTATACAAATTAAACGCATAAATATAAGCAATAAACAAACTATTCAAATTAAACACATAAATACAAGCAACAAACAAACTATACAAATTAAACAAATAAATATAAGCAACAAACAAACTATACAAATTAAACATATAAATACAAGCAACAAACAAACTATACAAATTAAACACATAAATACAAGCAACAAACTAACTATACAAATTAAACAAATAAATATAAGCAACAAACAAACTATTCAAATTAAACACATAAATACAAGCAACAAACAAACTATACAAATTAAACACATAAATACAAGCAACAAACAAACTATACAAATTAAACGCATAAATACAAGCAGCAAACAAACTATTCAAATTAAACACATAAATACAAGCAGCAAACAAACTATTCAAATTGAACACATAAATACAAGCAACAAACAAACTACACAAATTAAACACATAAATACAAGCAACAAACAAACTATACAAATTAAACGCATAAATACAAGCAGCAAACAAACTATTCAAATTAAACACATAAATACAAGCAGCAAACAAACTATTCAAATTGAACACATAAATACAAGCAACAAAAAAACTACACAAATTAAACACATAAATACAAGCAACAAACAAACTATTCAAATTAAACACATAAATACAAGCAACAAACAAACTATTCAAATTAAACACATAAATACAAGCAGCAAACAAACTATTCAAATTAAACACATAAATACAAGCAGCAAACAAACTATTCAAATTAAACACATAAATACAAGCAGCAAACAAACTATTCAAATTAAACACATAAATACAAGCAGCAAACAAACTATTCAAATTAAACACATAAATACAAGCAGCAAACAAACTATACAAATTAAACGCATAAATATAAGCAACAAACAAACTATTCGAATTAAACACATAAATACAAGCAACAAACAAACTATACAAATTAAACATATAAATACAAGCAACAAACAAACTATACAAATTAAACGCATAAATATAAGCAACAAACAAACTATTCAAATTAAACACATAAATACAAGCAACAAACAAACTATACAAATTAAACTCATAAATACAAGCAACAAACAAACTATACAAATTAAACACATAAATACAAGCAACAAACAAACTATACAAATTAAACATATAAATACAAGCAACAAACAAACTATACAAATTAAACACATAAATACAAGCAACAAACAAACTATACAAATTAAACACATAAATACAAGCAACAAACAAACTATTCAAATTAAACACATAAATACAAGCAACAAACAAACTATTCAAATTAAACACATAAATACAAGCAACAAACAAACTATTCAAATTAAATAAAGATACCCAAGGCAGTAAACACAAAACACTGATTGCAGCCTCACTGCCGCTACTTATTGTATTTTCCTTATCATCTCGCCCCGTCTCTCCTCTTACTTCCATTACACCTGGATCAGTGTTTTGAGTTTTCTGGCTAGGATTTATTTGTTCAACTGGAATTGTTTATTTCTTATACCTATTGAAGGTTTTTGCCGAAACGCCACAGTTTGTCTTGTCTTTCTATTAGCTGCTCCATACCTTTTTATATTTATTTACATGTTATTCTATTCTCTCCAACGAACATACTTCACTGATACTGAACTACTCCTCTGTCCGCTGTCTAAATAGTTAAATCACAATTTAAAAAAAAAACAGCATCATTTGGAATACCAAAAAAATAAAATAAATAAAATACAAAACAGACTACTCCATGATTTACGAACTTACAGACAAGAATCTCTCTCCACCCTACATGTTCGTACACAATATTCTGAATGAATACATTTTTAACGTTAAATTTGTCTAATAGGAGATACACAATCATACCATTCTTTCTCTTAACCCTTTGAGGTTATGGTTATGGAGGGCTCCGGTAGCATTGCAAAGGAATTAGAATCCATAATTGCTCAACCGCCCTTACCAGTGGAATCATCCGAATTATTATCTCACCTCCCAAACAAAGAACGGTAGCTGTAGTCCCCATCATAGCAGTAGCAGTGGGTGAGAGAGGGAGAGGATGGGATAGTTGGAGAGAGTGGGGGGGGGGGGGGGGAAACAGAGCACGAGGAATGATCACGAGAAATATGAGTAGAATAGTGTGAGAGGAGGGCAGAAATTTTGTGATTGAGAAGGGTATAAACGTATGGTGAGTAGATGACATAGAGATATTAGATTGGGTTGAAAGGTAGAGGAAATGAGTTTTGATTGGTTATCTATCTATCTATTGACCTTTCGAGCCGTAACCGACCCATAGGGCGTAGACCAAGATACACCTTCTCCTATATGAATTTTTGTTCTAGCAGTTTTCTTTTAAAGATATTTTATTAAATCTCGCCATCTGTCTCTGTTCTGTGCAAGCAGTTCTATCTCATTGAGGGAGCCGATTCCTGCTGCTCTTGCCTCTCTCATCAATGTTCTTCTCAGTGTCTCCCTGGGTCTTCCTCTTTTTCTTTTACCTGTTGTTTCCCATATGAGGGCTTGCTTTGCTATTCGATTATTATCTCTTCTCATCACATGTCCAACGTATGACCATCGTCTTTTCTTTATTACTGAAGATATTAGTGGTTGATTGGCGATTTCTCTAATTTCCTCGTTTGTTTTGAATTCGTTCCATTCTATACCAAGTATTTTCCTTAGACATTTATTTTCGAATGCGTTCAACTTTGTTTCTATATCTCTTGTTGTTTTCCAGCTATTGATTGGTTAGGAGACAGGATATTTAAGTCCATGCACGGGGAGAGAGAGAGAGAGAGAGAGAGAGAGAGAGAGAGAGAGAGAGAGAGAGAGAGAGAGAGAGAGAGAGAGAGCGCTCTTCAGAGAAATTTCACGCATAGGTGCTGAATAGGATCAGCGCAGCCATTAGACGTTAACCTATCGGGGCTAGGAGGGCCCAGCAGTCAGCATTGTTGTTAGGAAATTAGTTAGTATACTTGAGATAGAAATGGACCTGGCAGCACCATTTGAACAGACTTTATGTAGAACACCGTTTATGGCAATGGCGTTCTTTCTTTGCTCGTTTCGATAGTATGTACATCGCCCCGTGAGGGGTACTGTTACTGGTCAGGTGATGATGACGTTGACAAGGCACAAAATGTGTGGTGGCCAACGTGCGCTCACCACACCGTCTCATCCGTGGAGAACGAACGGAGGCTTCATGGAACCAAATGTCCTCTGTCCAGCGATAGTAGAGGTGAAGATTTCTTTGATGTCCAACAAGAGTGAACGAGATGAAAAGGTTACTACGAGAGAATCTTGGTAGTCAAGAAAGATCAAGAACAACTTCGTTTTAAGGAGTCAACTGATAGGAGTGATTGACAGTTGTTTGTCAAGACATCTCATTAAATGATAGGCGATTGACAAGCAATCAGTAAGCGAAACGATAGTCCTGGGACTGTAAGGCGGCGTTTCCATGACAAACCACGCCAGATACCCAGAATGTCCAAGGAATAAGAGGAACCTAGCTAGCAACAAATACGCCAAGCAGAAACTTTCTAAACAATTTGGGCTACTCCTTCGAAGCGTATAGGAGTTACCTTAAAGATGTAAAGTTAGGCTGATTTAGGAACCTGTCTCAATTCAGAGGAGTGTAGACAGCTAGGGAGTTAGGAAGTATTCGAAGTTATCAGCTGATTTGTAGAACCATTAGTATAGTAATAGTCAGACGGAGATATAGAAGCTATCACTGAACTCCAGAACCATGGAGATACTATAAACCAGAGAAGACTTGTCTACAGAATTCCTAAGGATATCGATAATTGAGTTGTGCAAGTCTCAAACTAGATATGATAGAACAAAAGAACATTCACATACGTTGGATACAACACGTTCACTGCGTGGCCGCATTTAAGCCGTCGATTGACTAAGCGGACCCACACAATTCTAATTTAGTACAGCAGAGATATGATTTCATTGCTGTGTGATTTGTTATGTCAAAACTTGTAGACATAAGAATACATGCTGATGTTGATCTTGTACCAATCAGTGTGAGTTATCAATTCATTCAAGAATGTGCTAATCGTAATGTGATATATTATGAGAGTAAAATCGTCTCATGTGATAGTCAAGGACAGACAACTAATAAGGAATCAAGTCAAGTCAGGAGAACAAATGTAAAATACGGCTATATTCACAGAGTGGACATGCTGTAGTTTGGTTTCGTTGTATTCTATTGATGAGGGTGTTGAGTGGTACATGACGGGTTCTCAGGCTGAGAATGGTGGTGTGGTCTCTTATTTTTTGTTGTTGTCATGGGGGTTTGACCTTGACACGTATTTAACAAGATCTCTCCCTGTTTTCCATGGCTCATCCATTCAGCCAATATTATCTACTGTTGGCGATTATCACTTGTTTGGTTGTATTTACAAGAGATGCCTGTGTCAAATTTTCTCTATCTGGATCTTCTCTTAGCTATAGTATCTGCTTATCACCTGGTGTGCTGGAGTGTCCTGGGATCTATTGCATCTCTAGCCTTATGTCATGTGTGTTATATATCTATTGTCTCTGGTGAGTTGTGTGAATTCTGGTTTGTTTATGTTACTTCCGTCCACTCATGGATACAACTGCTTTACTTTTCAGTAGAGATGGCAAAGAATAAAAAAAAGACAGCAGCATGGTTTGTCAGTAATTGTAAAACACACGGAAAACGGGATGTCTACGTAAAATTAATGCAGGTGAGTTGTTATAAACATGCACGTTATAAATGTATGGCTTCTGGTGTCTGCTTGTGTACGGCAGCATCATCCCCCGGGCTACGGATTTGGCTAAATGGATAAACTACGCAGGACAAGTGAAAAAGTTTCCTTTCTTGTTGGCTGACAGGGTGGAGGATCGAGTCAGTCGACTACGGCCTTGAAGGCACAAACTGGAACGGCCTGGTATCAGGCTCAATGCACAACAGGGACCTATGGTGTTATGTGACCAGAACCAATCAGAAAGAACGGCAAACTACTGATTGTAGATTGAAAAAGAGCAATGAACATATATTAAAAGATATAAACATTACAAATAATTGGCATATAAACACCATTCTACAGAGGAAATTAAAATACTATGGCCATGCAAAAAGACACAGCGGGATTAAAAGAACAATAATGGAAGGCATGGTTCCTGGACGCAGTGGCGTATACTGGTTTTGGGGCCTGGGCTACCGCTGACATAATAAAAACATATATTATATTCAGTAGGCTAACATGAAGTAATATTTGCTAATGACATCACTACATTTTAAATTACTAACTTATTTATATGTAAACTCTATCCGTCATGTTTGGGACGAAAATGCCTCTATGGCATTGTTATTGAAAATACTGTTGGGATTGTTTCTAAGTTTCTGAGGGAATGATTTCTCAGTGGACATTAACGCTAAACCAGATAAGCGTTCTTGTGGCTGAGTTGAGCGACAATAAGATTTGACTCTCTTGAGAGCAGAAAAAGTTCTTCCTACAGATGCTGATGCGCATAACTTAGTTATAAATATGTTAGGAAATTCCGGCAATCAGACATAGTTTCACTTTCACTTTGTGAGGCTTCTAATTGGCTAGAGCTAAAAAGAACCCATGAAACAGCATTTTGTATAGGTAGCTCCCGCCCGTATTATTTTCACTGGAATTTTTGAATGTCAAGGTCATTAATACTAAGTCCGATAAAAGAGAACTGTACCGCTACTTATTAGCGGTTTCATGTACTATCTTAGAGTAGTTTCTGTTTCATTCACAAACGTTATAGTGGCCATAGGAAAACATTGTTTTAATAAATGTTAATCAAAGCAAATAAATCATATTGGTCTACGAAATGTGTAATAGAATATTCGAAAATTTGTAATATAATTATTTTTTAAAATATAATAATTATCATTTACTTTTGTATTTCGTTAATATGTTCAGGCTACCGGCGGTAGCTGCGGTAACATAGAGAATACGCCACTGCCTCGACGACACATTAGGAGCAGACCAAGACATCAAAGATAAGTGGGAAATCTGGCTAGAGGCACATTTTTTTTAGACGGGCTGTGGTGAATGCAACTTTCTGCAAAGGACATACGACCTAATGATGATATGTCATGTGAGATACTGATATTGTTAGCTGCTACATCAAATCAAAGCCCAGAAGACCTGTTTCAGGAATATATGTAACATAAAATGTCATTGTCATTCTCTCTATCTCTTTGTTTTGTTTTTTTTTTTTACTTTTTTTCTCATTTACCTTTCAGCTATGTCCTTCTTGTCTTGAAGTTTTCATTGTTTTTCTTCTCTTTGTATTTTTCGACTTTCCCTGTTTTTTCTTTCCTTGTAGGTTCCATGATAAAGTCTGTCTTGTTGTACTGGTATTAGGTTTTCTTATACTGCTTTCATATGTTCCCACTCATTTTCTTTATCCCTAACCACATATTCACACAATATTCTCTCTTTAGTAATTCCTTCAGCTCTATTAACGTTGTCCTTGAGTCAAGGGAACATGTAGCATTGAGTCAAGGGAACATGTAGCATTGAGTCAAGGGAACATGTAGCATTGAGTCAAGGGAACATGTAGCATTGAGTCAAGGGAACATGTAGCATTGAGTCAAGGGAACATGTAGCATTGAATCAAGGGAACATGTAGCATTGAGTCAAGGGAACATGTAGCATTGAGTCAAGGGAACATGTAGCATTAGGCCAAGGGAACATATAGCACTGAGTCATGTGAACATGTAGCATTGAGTGTGTCTTATGTATGGTGTTAATGATAATTCCTGCTATTATTATTATTCTCTACAATGTGTTTTGTTGGGTGAGTGTTGTGCTGGGTGTGTGTTGTGCTGGGTGTGTGTTGTGTTGGGTGTGTGTTGTGCTGGGTGTGTATTGTGCTGGGTGTGTGTTGTGCTGGGTGTGTGTTGTGCTGGGTGTGTATTGTGCTGGGTGTGTATTGTGCTGGGTGTGTGTTGTGCTGGGTGTGTTTTGTCCTGGGTGTGTATTGTGCTGGGTGTGTGTTGTGTTGGGTGTGTGTTGTGCTGGGTGTGTGTTGTGCTGGGTGTGTATTGTGCTGAGTGTGTGTTGTGCTTGGTGTGTGTTGTGCTGGGTGTGTGTTGTGCTGGGTGTGTGTTGTGCTGGGTGTGTATTGTGCTGGGTGTGTATTGTGCTGGGTGTGTGTTGTGCTGGGTGTGTGTTGTGCTGGGTGTGTGTTGTGCTGGGTGTGTGTTGTGCTGGGTGTGTGTTGTGTTGGGTGTGTGTTGTGCTGGGTGTGTGTTGTGCTGGGTGTGTGTTGTGCTGGGTGTATGTTGTGCTGGGTCTGTGTTGTACTGGGTGTGTGTTGTGCTGGGTGTGTGTTGTGCTGGGTGTGTGTTGTGCTGGGTGTGTGTTGTGCTGGGTGTGTGTTGTGCTGGGTGTGTATTGTGCTGGGTGTGTGTTGTGCTGGGTGTATGTTGTGCTGGGTGTGTGTTGTGCTGGGTGTGTGTTGTGGGAAGGGTGGTATAAATTTAATGTTATAAATTTAATACTATTTGTATTCATTAAAGAAAGTTGGAAGGATAACTGTGTTTATGTTTTTGTATCAAGTTTGAATGTAGTTCACAATTTTTATTTTTTTTTTCTTTACAGAAATACATCGATGTCTATGTTTATGGAAAATGCGGTTCTTTCAGATGTGATCGATCTGTCGATGACGTTTGCGAGACTAAGCTGACAACAATGTACAAGTTCTACTTAAGCTTTGAAAATTCTTTCTGCAAAGATTACGTCACAGAAAAGTTCTTCCGGACATTCGAGCATCGTTCTCATATAATTCCTGTCGTGAGAGGAGGATTCGACTACAACAAATATTTTCCAAATGGAATTTTCATCAACGCAGCAAATTTCAGCTCAGCTAAAGATTTAGCTCTTTACCTGAAAGATCTTGGTAATGATCACGAGAAATATGCTCAGATGTTGGAAGAAAAAGACAAATACACGACTGTCAATTTTAAAAACGATTGGTGCGATTTTTGTGAGAAAGTTCACACAGATACAAGAACCAGTGTTATTCCAGACATAAGAGAATGGTCACATAGAAACACATGTCACGAGCCTGCAGATTTGCGACTATGATTTAGGGTTTCTGGTTTGGTTCTATCAGCGATTATTGGAGTGGCCAAGTGATCTTTATCTGGCACGTACACGATAACAGCAATGTGTTGAGAAGTGCATGGAGCACCGTTAGAAAAGTGATTTGTCATGTCTAATCCAAACAGGCAGCTGCCAACATTCCAACAGTCGTGGCCATTTCAGGTTACTGGGTGAAGCAAAGCATGTGACGAGAGAATGAGAAAATGTAGTGCAACTCTTCATCAGGTTTAAATTGGGAATGATGCGGCTCCTGGAAAGTGAACCTCTAGCAGCAGTGTCATCAGTCTTACATATTTTCATCATGTACCATGCCGCTTGGCGTAGGCCATCACGGCCTTCCCCAATTTTTTTATCCACAAGACGTCGTATCAATTTTGCTGTTGATTATTTGTCATGCCATGACACCAAGCTATCTAGTATCTTCTTTCTTTGTCATCCGCGATATCTCTTTCCCTGTTTTTTGCAGTTGTAACTATGTATTCAAAATTGTCTCTTCCCATGATGCGCCTGAAAAATGTTGATTTTCTTTTCTGATGTTTTTTAATTAAGAGCTCCCTTTCTTTGTTGGACTCTGAAAATGTCCTCGTTGGTCTTTTTAGCTGTCCAGGGAACTCTCAAAATTCTTCTGAGAAATCCTATCTCTGTGGCCTCTAATCACCTTTTCCTTTGTTTGTCTACTGCCCATGATACGCTTCCATAGGTTGTTTCTTTTAAGGTTCTTTGTTTCAAGGTTATTTCTTTTAAGGTTATTTCTTTTAAGGTTGTTTCTTTCAAAGTTGTTTCTTTCAAGGTTGTTTCTTCAAGATTGTTTTTTTTTCAAGGTTGTTTCTTTTAAGGTTAGTTTCCATCTCAGAATTATAAACAATACAAGAGAAATATTAGAACGTAATCAAATCAACAGCAAATTATCATCTCTTTGAAATTGATGCACTTAAAAAAAAAAGAGGAAACCAAACCAGGGGAATGGTGTACTTTGTAAAAAAGAACAAACCAAACCAGGGGAATGGTGTACTTTGTAAAAAAGAGCAAACCAAACCAGGGGAATGGTGTACTTTGTAAAAAAGAACAAACCAAACCAGGGAAATGGTGTACTTTGTAAAAAAGAACAAACCAAACCAGGGGAATGGTGTACTTTGTAAAAAAAGAACAAACCAAACCAGGGAAATGGTGTACTTTGTAAAAAAGAACAAACCAAACCAGGGGAATGGTGTACTTTGTAAAAAAGAGCAAACCAAACCAGGGGAATGGTGTACTTTGTAAAAAAGAACAAACCAAACCAGGGAAATGGTGTACTTTGTAAAAAAGAACAAACCAAACCAGGGGAATGGTGTACTTTGTAAAAAAAGAACAAACCAAACCAGGGAAATGGTGTACTTTGTAAAAAAGAACAAACCAAACCAGGGGAATGGTGTACTTTGTAAAAAAGAGCAAACCAAACCAGGGGAATGGTGTACTTTGTAAAAAAGAACAAACCAAACCAGGGAAATGGTGTACTTTGTAAAAAAGAGAAAACCAAACCAGGGGAATGGTGTACTTTGTAAAAAAAGAACAAACCAAACCAGGGAAATGGTGTACTTTGTAAAAAAGAACAAACCAAACCAGGGGAATGGTGTACTTTGTAAAAAAGAGCAAACCAAACCAGGGGAATGGTGTACTTTGTAAAAAAGAACAAACCAAACCAGGGAAATGGTGTACTTTGTAAAAAAGAGCAAACCAAACCAGGGGAATGGTGTACTTTGTAAAAAAGAACAAACCAAACCAGGGAAATGGTGTACTTTGAAAAAAAAGAACAAACCAAACCAGGGGAATGGTGTATTTTGTAAAAAAGAGCAAACCAGGAGAATGATGTACTTTGTAAAAAACAACAAACCAGGGGAATGATGTACTTTGAAAAAAAGAACAAATCAAACCAGGGGAATGGTGTACTTTGAAAAAAAAAAAGAACAAACCAAACCAGGGGAATGATGTACTTTGAGCAAAAAAAGAACAAACCAAACCAGGGGAATGATGTACTTTGAGCAAAAAAGAACAAACCAAACCAGGGGAATGATGCACTTTGAGCAAAAAAAGAACAAACCAAACCAGGGGAATGATGTACTTTGAAAAAAAGAACAAATCAAACCAGGGGAATGGTGTACTTTGGAAAAAAAAGAACAAACCAAACCAGGGGAATGATGTACTTTGAAAAAACAAACAAACCAAACCAGGGGAATGGTGTACTTTGAAAAAAAGAACAAATCAAACCAGGGGAATGGTGTACTTAAAAAAAAAAAGAAAAAACCAAACCAGGGAAATGATGTACTTTGAAAAAAAAAGAACAAACCAGGGGAATGATGTACTTTGGAAAAAGAACAAACCAGGGGAATTATGTACTTTGAAAAAAGAACAAACCAGGGGAATGATGTACTTTGAAAAAAGAACAAACCAGGGGAATGGTGTAATATGAAAAAAGAACAAACCAGAGGAATGACGTACTTTGAAAAAAAGAACAAACCAGGGGAATGATGTACTTTGAAAAAAGAACAAACCAGGGGAATGGTGTACTTTGAAAAAAAAGAACAAACCAGGGGAATGATGTACTTTGAAAAAAAGAACAAACCAGGGGAATGGTGTAATTTGGAAAAAAAATTGCAAACCAAACCAGTGGAATGTTGTTGTTTGCGTACTCCCGGTTTTACATTTTTAGCGAAGTCCGGGGGTTGGTGGGGGGAGAGATTGAATTTGCATGAATATCACGTTTTCCTATTTTCCACACAGGCACCAGTGTGCTCTGGTGTCCCTCGTTGTACAGGCAGATATTCTCTAATTTCAGAGGTACTTTCTTTTTTATTTTTGAACGTTTTACCATTTCTGGTAGATCTTCTCTTTCCCCTACCCCCTGTCCTGTCCCCTAATTATTTTTGCATGGGCTACTCTTTTTTTATTTCCAACTGCCAACGATTCTTTAACGTGCGCGAGTGCACACGAAACATCTTGTTGTCGCCGCAGGCATCGAATCTCACTACCCGCAGAACAGGTGAGGGTAAAGCCACGAAGAAACCACAGATTCGATTACTATATTTGTTGAACAGACCACGTTTTAAAAGGTTTTTAATTGGGTCAAACAAGGGACGGGACTAATGAAAACAGTAATAGTCAAATCGTTAAAGGCTGTCATATATTGTTCCGTGTTCTCTTTGCGTTTTTTTTAAAATCACCCTGGTTTTCTTACATATTTTTAACTATTTGAATATCTATGTCACCAACCTGTCTATAGTATCTTCTTTCTTTGTCGTCCTCGATCTCTCTTTTCCTGTATTTTTCCAGTTGTAACCAAGTATTCCAACTTTCCTCTTCTCATGATGTGCCCGAAAAAAATGTCGATTGTTTCTTTCTGATGTTTTTTAGGAGCTCCTATTTCCTGTTGACCTATGAGAATTTCATCGGTTTTTTTTTAAAGCTATCCAGAGAATTTTCAACATTCTACGAAATCCCATCTCTGTGGCCTCTAATCGTCTTTTCATTTGTTTGTCTACTGTCCATGATTTGCTTCCATAGGCCAGAATTGGCTCTATATAGCACAGATGAACTCTGTTTCTCACTTCTATTGACATAGACTTGTTGGACAAGCCGCTTTTCATTTTTTGAAATGCTATATTGGCCTGAGCTGTTCTGCTTTTTATTTCTTTTGTGCATCTCCCATATGATGTTATAGCCATCTATAGATTTACAAAAGCGCGTGGTCAGAAAATAAAACCGGAAAACCTTCAAACTACAGACGACTGACGTCACTCTACCAACAACCGCCCCTGCTCGGAAAGTTGAAAACGTCACACCGGTTGGAGGTTTTCCCGGAATTTCCTGTCAGCCTGTCGGGCTTTGTAAATCAATAGTAAAATAGATAGCTAGTCTACACATACACACGAAATTATGCAAAGCCTTTTTATTTCAAACAGTTAATATGAAATGACTATTACACATTTACTACATATTTTTTATATGCAGTATGTTATGTGTACATGTCTGGTAAAATAACAATAGAAATACGCATCATCATCATTGAGTGCCGTCTCGGCATCGAAGGTTGGCTACCATGGACCGCCATTCCACTCTGTCTCTTGCGTTGATAGTGTAGGTTGTCATAGGCTGACTTGTCCATCTTTTGATGTTACTCGTCCATGTTAGTCTTGGTCTGTCTCTGCCTCTTTTACCTTGTATTTTCCCTTATTTTTTTTACAGTATGGGATAGCCAGTCCCATGCCCAACCCTTCTTTCTCGCCTCTTACGAACATGCCTGGTAGGGTACAGCGCCGTTATTCTTTACTCCCCTTTCGGGCCCCGGCAGCACACGGGCGATGGCAAGGAATTGTGACCAATTAAATCACTCTAGATTAACTTTAGAATGTTCTAAATGTTTACAAGATGAGTCCACACATGCCACATAGTTCTTTTGTTCCACATAGACAATGTATTAAAATTCAAAAACAACCTTTGAAGGTTATCAAATTGCACTATAAGTAATGACATGTATCCAGTATTCTGGATAAGTATCGATGGTTTTCCTCATCACAGTTCTCATTGATGCGGGGTGAGTGGTTTTATTTCTTCTGTTCTACATTTCTGTACATATGTCTGGGTTTATGTAATTTGTATACAATACTGACAGTCCAGAGGAGTGGCTTTCCCAGCCTACATATCGTTATCACCTGTTATCAGTTACTGACCCACCCGAATGTGAAGAGGTAGGCCATAATAGGAGGATTAGTTTCAGGAGTGAGTTCTCCCTATGATTATATAAAACAGTCATGTAGAATACATTTATTTTAGAGTGAATAATCAAGGCCAGTTCCTTGTCATGGAGATGGTGCTTAATAATCACCAGGAACTGAAAACCAAGACTGGCCAGGCCTTCCTACACCCTATCTATACCACAGTCTGCTCTAGGAAATATAGCTGCTGAAGATGGAGGCAACCAGCTGAAAGGCGCACCACAGCAATCAGGATGCCATGTACTCATGTCAATGGGAAGTATGTCTATAACTGCGAATCGATCTGGCCCTCGCCCTGTGATGGACACTCAGGCAGGTGCAATGCCGCAGCCACGAAAGGACCCAACCTCTATTACTGGATGTCTCTCTCAACTGCGCTGTGGCGTCAGAGGACGGGAGAATAGAGTACTGGCCAATCAAAACTATGATCACTTAAAATAATGTACTGGAATGCTGAAGGCATCAACAACAAAAGGGATGGATACAGTAAAAATATAGAGTTGGAAATTATCCTACATGAAGATCAAGTAAGCATATGCTGTTTTCAGGAAACCCATCTAAACAAAGCCATAGCCAGCAAAGTAAGATGTTACCAGTGTTACCGATTTGACAGAAAAAACAGACAAAAGGGTGGAATATTGACACTTATAAAGAACAACATCAATACATGTCAGCTTGAAGTGTATAAGGATGGGGCTGAATATGACATACTGCATCTGAGGACAGCAAATACAGACTTTCAATTACTCAACTACTACTGTTTGAGCAGTAGACTGAGGGAAATCCATTGGCCCATAGATACACACTGCAGAAAAAACTATATGGGCCACTGGATGAATTACAAAAGGCAGTAAAATTTATACAGGAAACATTGTAGATATAGACAATAGTATGTAAGAAGAATGGCAAACAATCGTATACCCAAACAAATATTGTATGGAGACCAAAGGGCAGACCACTGCTGAGATATAAGGATGTGTGCAGGGCTTCCTTGAGGGAATTTTCTATAAGTGAAAGAAACTGGGAAAAATGTGGCTGCGGATCGTAGCACATGGAGAGCAAACATAAAAAACGGCACAGCAACTTTCGAGCCAGTACTTATGTCAAATCAGAAGACAAAAGACGTGGAAGAAAGGAGACAAGGCCGGGTACCGCGTGCACACCGTGCTCATTCTGTGGATGGATCTGTCTGTCCAAGAATGACAAATTCAGCCACGAGAGAAGATGTTCAGTAAAGCAGCACCCAGTATGAGACACTAATGCTTTACCAAACTACAGACTTATCATGATTGCTTGCTACCAACCGTCCGACGCCAAAGGCCATACTTTAGACAATACTTGAGGCTAACAAAAGATAGATAGACAGCTGCCACCATGAGAAAGACATCAATTTGCCAGATTAAAGCTAAGATAGCACAAGTTGGTGTGGACAGTTGATTTTATCAGAAAAGTTGTGAAGAATAAGGTAATTAGTATACGCCAATTATAGTGTGAGTCTTCAGGTTTAATGCAAGGTAGGCCGACACCTGGAAGTCATCATCCCTTTTTCATCATCATCAAGTGCCGTCTCCGCAACGAAGGTAGGCTACCATGGATCGCAATTCCACTCTGTTACTTGCTTTGAGGGTGCAGGTTGTCGTAGATTTACTTGTCCATCTTTTGATGTTACTCGTCCATGCTAGTCTTGGTCTGCTCTTTTACCTTGTATTTTCCCTTCCAATATTACTTCTAGTAGGCTGTTGTCTTTTAACGTGCACCAAACATTTCATTTGTCTTGTCTTAATTGTATTTAGTAGTTCTCTTTTTATTTTAGTTGTTTTAAAACTTCATTGTTTTCTTTTCTTTCCATCCAATTCTACCTATTTTTCTATAAATCCACATTTCAAAGGCTTCAATTTTCTGTTCTGCACCATACAGGAATATTGAGAAGATGTAACATTTTGCTATTCTTAGTTTCAGCCCTACTGTTTTTTGTTTTGTTAGTATATTTTTCATGGCATTAACTTTTTTCCATACCTATTCTTTTGTTTATTTAAATTTTCCATCATTGGTTATAGTATATCCCAGGTAGTTGTAGCTCTGAACTGTCTCCAGATGTATTCCCTCAACTGTGATATTTACTTGTAGGTCTTCAGAATTTTCTTTGTTTATGATCATAGTTTTAGTCTTTTGGATATTCATATATAGTACATATTTTTTGCTTGTTATGTTTATCACATTAAGCAATTGTTGTAGGTCTTTAGGATTTTCTGCTAGTAGAACAGTATCATCAGTATATCTTAGGTTATTGATTATCTTTCCATTAATGTTTAGGCCTGGTATCTCTGAGATGTTTTTAAAGATTTGCTCAGTGTATAGATTGAACAAGCTTGGCGATAGGATGCATCCTTGTCTTACTCCTCTTTTTATATCAATGGGTGTAGAATTCTCCTTGTTATATTTTATTATTGCTGTTTGCTCCCAGCATCCTTTTTTGCTGATCAGATTACCTCCTGTTGCGAAGCTCTGTATAAAGAGTTTCCTATTATATTTGGTGACAGGTCTTTGCTGAGTTTAATAATTAAAAATACTTATTTCATTACAAAAAAATAATAGTTATCATCACTTTTCCAGCAACATTGTAAATTATAACAATTACACACAACTGTAGCCTGTCAGTACGTACACAGATAACAAGTCAGTATGTACACATATTTATAATAAAACAAACAAAAACATCCAAAGTGTGCCTGTATTTACAAAGATTTAAAAATGTAGCAATCACAGAAAAATGAAACATTTTCACATAGTCAAAATGTACAGATAATAAAACTGTAGCAAACATGAACAATTGAAATCTGTTAAAATATACACAAATTTAATATATAACAACTTAACTTTGTCTGTATAAACTTGTATATAGAAGTAGTGTTTAAAAATAAAATATGTTTGAATAAACAAGGATTATTGTTGATATTAGCTCATTCCGTGCGTTTCGTCGCACTATGCACCAAGACGATTTTGGCTTGGTACGTTTCGTTACACAGTTCATCTCCCTCAATTTGATTAGTGTGAACCATCATCAAATAATATTTTTACACATCTTGTATCATCTTGGTATTGGTGAAATCTAATACCTTGTTCAATTATCTAAAAATTCAAATATAGTATGTTATGTTAGGTAAAGATGTGGATTGATTCTTAACACCATGAACAATTTTTTCTCTGAAATCTCTTATGTTGCATTGATAAAAGTTTCCGTACGAAAAGAGTTTTTTTATATACAAGACCTCACTGACCATCATTTCACTGTAACTACATTTTTCTCGTCACATTGAACATATTCTTTATACTGTTGTTCCATTCCATAATAAAGTTGCTGTATTGATGTATTTTGATGCCAGAGTAGTAATGCATATTTTTATATTGTTACATCTTTTTACTGTTTCTGTCAATGTATTTTTAATTGCTGGTAACAAATTTTTGGTGAAGCAGTTCTCTGGTAATAAACAGTAATGAATAAAATCCACATAAACAAAGCAATAAATTAATAATATTTACTTTTTAAAAAAATAAAATAAAAAAGCATTCCAATCAAACAAGGCTTTTGTGTGGTTATTTTGAATAAATATTCCAAAAACAGAAGATTACAATAACAGTGAGAAGATAATAGCAGCGAGAAGATAATAGCAGCGAGAAGATAACAGCAGCGAGAAGATAATAGCAGCGAGAAGTTAATAACAGCGAGAAGATAACAGCAGTGAGAAGATAACGGCAGTAAGAATATAATAGCGCTGAGAAGATAATAGCGGTGAGAAGATAACAATAACAGTCCTGGGTTTGGTGAAATAACTAAATGATGGCTTTAAAAAAATTATTATAAATTTAATTTAATTTGCGCAGGATCTGAAGTTTAAGATTGATGAACATTTTCAAATACAAATTTATTTGTTTGACTCAAGTGATCTATAGCACAGGTAACTAGAGAAACAATAGCTGCCTTCAATAAATATAGGTGCAAAGGTATCAATTATTGTTGAAGGTATCAGTTTTTTGTTTATATGACTCAAACAAATTATCCAGCTGAATACAAAGTGAAAAAACATAAAAAGAAAGCTCAAGTGATCTTGTGGTTAATACATACTCATACTTAATCTTGTCCATTGATTATGGTTAAGAAACACATTATGAAGTACCTTTACCATTACAAAAGCATTTTTATGAGATCTATCGATATAATCAGAAAAGATATATCAGTGTTAAAGAACATGGAGCACAATGATTAATGGCCAAAAGTAGAAAATTAATAACAAATGTATAAATGTATAGAGGAAATAATCAACAAGAAGCTTTAAAAACAATTTTGATGACATAAGCAAATGTATCTCTCTCTATATATATATATATATATGTATGAATATATATTTATCATTGCAAATGAGGTAGGCAGAGAAGATTCAGAAACTGAAATAATGAGCAACTTAATTCTTCTGACAACCAAATTTCAAAGTATAAACTTTTTCAATTTAGATTGTTAATTATATGAGAATTTATAGAAACAGAGAAAATATTCTATTGAAAAAAACATGTCTGAGATATTCATATGTTCTCTTTACCTACACTTGTATTGCATCTCAACACTCAGTAGATTGTGCAGAGATAAGAGTTGTCTTCATCAAACTAGTCATTAACTGCAAGTGTTTATAACTGCCTTAACATCTGTCAACCACTTTAGCTGGAAGTGTTTATAACTTCTCTAACATCTGTCAACCACTCTAGCTGGAGGTGTTTATAACTTCCCTAACATCTGTCAACCACTCTAGCTGGAGGTGTTTATATAACTTCCCTAACATCTGTCAAGTTTAGTTGGAGGTGTTTATAACTTCCTTAACATCTGTCAACCACTTTAGCTGGAGGTGTTTATAACTTCCCTAACATTTATCAACCACTCTAGCAGGAGGTGTTTATAACTTCCCTAACATTTATCAACCACTCTAGTTGGAGGAGTTTATAACTTCCCTAACATTTATCAACCACTCTAGCAGGAGGTGTTTATATAACTTCCCTAACATCTGTCAAGTTTAGTTGGAGGAGTTTATAACTTCCCTAACATTTATCAACCACTCTAGCAGGAGGTGTTTATATAACTTCCCTAACATCTGTCAAGTTTAGTTGGAGGTGTTTATAACTTCCCTAACATCTGTCAAGTTTAGTTGGAGGTGTTTATATAACTTCCCTAACATCTGTCAAGTTTAGTTGGAGGTGTTTATAACTTCCCTAACATTTATCAACCACTTTAGCTGGAGGTGTTTATAACTTCCCTAACATCTGTCAACCACTCTAGCAGGAGGTGTTTATAAATTCCCTAACATTTATAAGAATAAGAAAGGTCTCAATCTGAATAGTAAGAAAACAGAAGTAATGGTTATATCGAAGAAACAATCATCACCATCATTCAGCATAAAAATAAACAAGACAAATCTGAAACAAGTGCAATGTTTGACATACTTGGGCACAATAATAACATCAGATGGAAGATGCAACACAGAAATAAAAAGCAGAATAGCTCAGGCCAAAATAGCATTTCAGAAAATGAAAAATATCTTATGCAACAAATCTATGTCAATAAAAATGAGAAAGAGTTCATCGGTGCTATATAGAACCAATTCTTACCTATGGAAGCGAATCATGGACAATAGACAAACAAATGAAAAGACGATTAGCGGCCACAGAGATGGGATTTCTCTGAAGAATGTTGAAAGTTCCCTGGACAGCTAAAAAAAACCAATAAGGAAGTTCTCAATGAGGCCAACACAAAAAGGGAGCTCCTAAAAAACATCAGAAAGAAACAATGAACATTTTACGGGCATGAGAAGAGGAAAGTTGGAATTCTTGGTTACAACTGGCAAAATAAAAGAAAAGAGAGATCGCGGACGACAAAGAGAGAAAATACTGGATAGCTTGGTGTCATGGCATGGAAAACACTCAACAACAGAACTCATACGATGCACTGTAGATAGAAGATTGTGGAAGGAGATGATCGCCTACACCAACCGGTACGGCACATGAAGATGATGAACATTTATCAACCACTCTAGTTGGAGGTGTTTATAACTTCCCTAACATTTATCAACCACTCTAGTTGGAGGTGTTTATAACTTCCCTAACATTTATCAACCACTCTAGTTGGAGGTGTTTATGACTTCCCTAACATTTATCAACCACTCTAGCAGGAGGTGTTTATAACTTCCCTAACATTTATCAACCACTCTAGTTGGAGGTGTTTATGACTTCCCTAACATTTATCAACCACTCTAGTTGGAGGTGTTTATGACTTCCCTAACATTTATCAACCACTCTGGTTGGAGGTGTTTATAACTTCCCTAACATCTGTCAACCACTCTAGTTGGAGGTGTTTATAACTTCCCTAACATTTATCAAACACTCTAGCAGGAGGTGTTTATAACTCCCTAACATTTATAAATCACTCTAGTTGGAGGTGTTTATAACTTCCCTAACATTTATCAACCACTTTAGCAGGAGGTGTTTATAACTTCCATAACATTTATAAACCACTCTAGCTGGAGGTGTTTATAATTTCCCTAACATCTGTCAACCACTCTAGCAGGAGGTGTTTATAACTTCCCTAACATTTATCAACCACTTTAGCTGGAGGTGTTTATAACTTCCCTAACATCTGTCAACCACTTTAGCTGGAGGTGTTTATAACTTCCCTAACATTTATAAACCACTCTAGCAGGAGGTGTTTATAACTTCCCTAACATTTATCAACCACTCTAGCAGGAGGTGTTTATAACTTCCCTAACATTTATAAACCACTCTAGCAGGAGGTATTTATAACAGACCTTACATTTATTAACCACTCTAGCTGAAGATGTTTATAACAGACCTTACATTTATTAACCACTCTAGCTGAAGATGTTTATAACAGACCTTACATTTATTAACCACTCTAGCTGAAGATGTTTATAACAGACCTTACATTTATTAACCACTCTAGCTGAAGATGTTTATAACAGACCTTACATTTATTAACCATTATTAACCAATCTAGCTGGAGATGTTATAACTGACCTTACATTTATTAACCACTCCAACTGGAGGTGATTATAACTTCCCTAACATTTATCAACCACTCAAAAGATTTTTGGGCCATGTTAAAAGATACAACAGCCAACTAAAAGTAATCCTGGAGGGGAAAATACAAGGTAAAAGAGGCAGAGGCAGACCAAGACTAACATGGACGAGTAACATCAAAAGATGGAGAACCCAGCCTATGACAACCTGCACCATCAAAGCAAGAGACAGAGCAGAATGGCGCTCCATGGTAGCCAACCTTCGATGCGGAGATGGCACTCGATGATGAATATCTGTCAACCACTCTAGCTGGAGGTGTTGATAACTTCCCTAATATTTATCAACCTCTTTAGCTGGAGGTGTTTATAACTTCCCTGACATTTATCAACCACTCTAGCTGAAGGTGTTTATAACTTCCTTAACATTTATCAACCACTCTAGCTGGAGGTGTTTATAACTTCCCTAATATCTTTCAACCTCTTTAGCTGGAGGTGTTTATAACTTCCCTGACATTTATCAACCACTCTAGCTGAAGGTGTTTATAACTTCCTTAACATTTATCAACCACTCTAGCAGGAGGTGTTTGTAACTGTCCTATCTTTCAACCTCTTTAGCTGGAGGTGTTTATAACTGACCTAACATCTGTCAACCACTTACGTTTCATGAGACCACATTTCAGTTCTTACAACCTTCACATATTTAGTTCACATATTTACATCGTTCTACAAAAGATTCACATGGATTATGGTTGTTTTGTGGACAATATGGGGTATGTAATCACCACATTCAACGTAAGTGCACTGTAAATGTAGCCATAACATTGCTATCATCACATCAAATTGACATCAGTAAAATATATGAGTGCATTTACATCACTCTGTGATAAATTCAGCAGAAAAAATGAGCAAAAAGATTTATAGAAATAGTGTATCTATCTATCTATTGACCTTTCGAGCCGTAACCGGCCCATAGGGCGTAGACCAAGATACACCTTCTCCTATATGGATTTTTTTGTTCTAGCAGTTTTCTTTTAAAGATATTTTATCAAATCTCGCCATCTGTCTCTGTTCTGTGCAAGCAGTTCTATCTCATTGAGGGAGCCGACTCCTGCTGCTCTTGCCTCTCTCATCAATGTTCTTCTCAGTGTCTCCCTGGGTCTTCCTCTTTTTCTTTTACCTGTTGTTTCCCATATGAGGGCTTGCTTTGCTATTCGGTTATTATCTCTTCTCATCACATGTCCAACGTATGACCATCGTCTTTTCTTTATTACTGAAGATATTAGTGGTTGATTGGCGATTTCTCTAATTTCCTCATTTGTTTTGAATTCGTTCCATGCTATACCAAGTATTTTCCTTAGACATTTATTTTCGAATGCGTTCAACTTTGTTTCTATATCTCTTGTTGTTTTCCAGCTTTCACACGCATACGTAAGGGTTGATAGTACATTTGATTTGAATAGCCTAAGTTTTGTGTTTGTGCTGATAAGTTTTGATTTCCACAACTTTTCAAGGCTTCTGAAAGACATTGCTGCTTTAGCTATTCTGATTTTAATTTCTTTGCTCGTATCCCCTTCTCGATCAATGTGACTTCCAAGATAGATAAAGTGATCGATCTCTTCTACTGGTTTGTTTTCCATGTATATTTTGTCACCTGTTGGAATTAAACTAGTCATGACTTTAGTCTTTTCATGATTGATCTCAAGCCCAATTTTGCTGGCTATTGATGATAGTTCATTTGTGTTTTCCTGCATCGTTTTTATCTGACTGCTGATGAGGACTATGTCATCAGCAAAGTCGAGGTCCTCCAAATGGTCTCCTTGTATCCATTCGATGCCTTTATTACCAGTGCAGCATTTCTTCATTATGAAGTCCATAACAATTCCAAATAACAAGGGCGATAAAATACATCCTTGTTTAACCCCAGTTTCTATTGGGAAACATTCGCTCAGTCCTTCCTCTGTTCGAACTGCACATGTGTAACCATCATACATGTCTTTGATAATATTTATGATTTTTGATGGTAAACCATATTGCTTCAGAATTTTCCACAAAGAATCTCTATGAATACTATCAAATGCTTTTTTGAAGTCGATGAAGTTAAGTACAAAAGGTTTTTGCTTTTCAATGTGTTCCTCCAATATAAGTCGTAGAGTGAAAATGTGGTCAATACAGCTTCTCTATATAGTGTATATCAGCAGAAAATAAAGCTCATTAAATAAAAGGTAGGTGTAATTTCACTAAAAATAATTTAATGGAGTGTATTCATTTTAAAACTTAAAGAACTAAAAGATAGTCATGATAAAATTAACAATCAGAAGAAATAAATATTATGATCAGTTAAAAAATTAGATTGATTTGCTTTCTCATTATGTCCATTTCTCTATATGCTTACAAAACATGGAATTTAACAGCAGAACTACATACAAAAAAAAACAAGCACTTGAGATTTTATTAACTGATTTTTAGCATCTCATATTTAACCTTATTATATGTATGTATGTTAATATATATATATATATATATATATATATATATATATATATATACATATATTATGTGGGAAGTGAAGAATAATGACACCGTGACCTTCCAGGCATGTCGTAAGAGGCGACTAAGGAGGTTGATCGATGGCTTGACAAGCTGTCATTGTAAAAAGCATTGTTATGGAAACTGAACCATAGATTTTAGAAGCAGTGATCTCTGCAATATGTGCCACTTTGGCACACAAGGTTTCTGTTTTTGAGATTGTAGTTCTGCCCTATGTGCCATCTTCGGCTCGAAAGGACTATAGATAGATAGATAGATAGATATGTATATATATTATATATGTATATACACATACAGACATACGCTGACTTATGACTGTTTAAGTTATGATTTCACAGTTATAATACGACTTGTGATTGTATTTTATTGCATACTTTTCCTCTCTTTCTGTTTCTTTCTTTGAATAATTTTGTTATTATTATAAAACCATTTAATCATGTACACAATACTTTTTAGACTACTATCAGCACTTTCCAACTTTATTATGGCCACTCATAATCTTACATAAAGCCTTGAATATCACTTTCAATTTATTGATATTTTAGATTTAAGATTAATTTTGTACAATGTAACGATGATTGAATAGGTCAAACACAGAACTCACCAAAACATGTGTCACCACAATGACCAACACTTTATGATGATGTGAAAGCTGAGGTGGTACAATTATAAACCAACTCTTGAGGTCCAGAAAAATCTTTTATTAGGGGAACTGTTAGAGATATAAGATGATGATAGAAGGAAATAGAATAAAAAGAAACAGATAGCTCACAACTTCACCAGCTTTCAGACAGCATCCATTGATGACCAACAAGCAACTTACAAGGTCCCAGGAATAGCAAAGCACGTTTTTTAACCACACAATACTTGCAATACTAACATATATGGATGAGACAGTGATCCACCAAGACTTTGTATAAAAATTAAAAACCTTTGAAAAACAAATGTCTTCATTGGATCTTCACTGGTATTCATGTGGAAACCATCTACTAAAAGAAAACAAGGCAGACTCAGGGAATTGCTATGCAGAACAATTGCTAAGGAATGCTCAACCATTGGGACTAAGAAACAACCAAGAACCACAAGAACTAGAGACAAATAATAATAAATGAATATTATTATAGAGGGAAACTTCCGAGGCGATAATCAGCGAATCAATTCAGAGGAAGAGGTATGTTTATAGCACTCGGAAAAATTAACAAATAATAAAACTGTTAATTATTTGTCAATTTTTCTGAGTGCTGTAAACATACCTCTTCCTGTGAATTAGCCACAAGAACTAACAGCAAATCATCAATCGTGGAGAACTATTACTTTCACCCCATCTCCGATCCTCAGCTTGAGAGGATAAAAAATGAAAATGGAATTAACTGCATTAATGAGAGTCATATGGCATTGTGGTTAGTGAAGTTTCTGCATTAAAGAGAGTCGGATAGCATTGTGGTTAATGAAGTTTCTGTCATGCTGAAGGTTTGTGGTTAAAATGCCAATTGAGGAAAACATTTTTGTGACCTATAAAGTTCTTGGAGTCCACATAGCCTGTTTAAATGGGTATCAGAGATAGTTACAGTTATTCTATGGTTTTGGTTTCACTGCAAACAAATGAAAATCCATAAATGCTCAACCACCTGTGCCAGTGGAATCATCTGAATTAACATCTCATTGAATATCCAAACAAAGAAACGCATTGTAGCAAACACAGCACACGTCAAAAGACATAAGGTGTATCAGCAACGACAGTGATGCAATTGAACTGTGCTTCGTCATACGATATCATCATTCATTGTAAGCAATCTGAATATAGTAACATCTTCCGGATGAAACACACAGCTCATGGTGTGTACAGAGCACTAAACTCAGTAGCTCCGGCAGCAAGCCGGAGTTGGAATATGAGGAAACTACAACAAGGAACACTTTTCAGACAGTACCTCAATAGTTCCTTACCACCTATCCACCACATTGACCGGAAGTCCATACCAAATCTATGGGAAAGAAAGGCAGCAAGGAAAGCAACTGACCATCAAACCTAATGAAGCTAAGGTTTAGAACAATAAAGTCACTAACACTTCATACCCAACAGCAAATGCTATTGGACTACCTTTAGTTCACTACTATTTCAAAGAGTATTATAAGTACAGTAGTTAGCAAACCAGCTTGACAATAAAGAAATCACATGTTCAATTTCAACCAGATATTCTCCAACTGAACTAGCTGGAAAGAATTGGTGCACAACTCATTTCTGCTGGGAAATATTTAGCAGGAATAATCAGTAATGCAATTTTTACATAAAACTCTATGACTTAGTTCAGGAATACTTTAACTTTCATCATAATATTATATTATGTTGGATATGCTGCACATTCTTTATACTCTGCAAGATTTCTTCAAAAATGTTTTACTATAGTCCGTTCAGAATCGTTTGCCGAGATGTTATGATTTATAATTCAAAAAGTTCTTGATGATTTCACATGATTTTTGGCATACGGTGTTAAAATGTCCATGTCACGAGAACATATGTGTTACTCGATGTCTAGCTATAACGGTTTTCTTAAAGCGGCGAATTCCTTTGATCTTTGCCCATGTAACTATTATTTTGACCCTAATCAAAATGTTTTACAGTAATCTAGTGCAACGATGACCCATAGGCGTGTCCATAAAATTTTACTTGGTGGCAAGTATACAAATTTTATATTATATATAGAACTTTTGTTCGTAGAGTCAATTTGATATAGTTCCATGCTCTTGGTGTGAGTTTCCCAAATGTTGTCGCTGCCTTTCAAATACGTACATTTAGTTCCTCATCTAAGGAAAGTGTGGCTGTAATAGTGGATCCAAGATAGCTGAACTTCTGTACTGACTCAAGCAGGCTTCCATTCAAAGTAATGGTTGTTGGTTTGCTTATAACATATTTTTGATTGCTTGGGTGGTCTTGAACAATAAACTGTTTAACAAATCAACTAGGAAATTTTGCAAATCAAACTATTTATCTGTAGACTTAATCAGAGTAATGATCATTCAGAATCAGACGAGTCAAATAGGTCGATTACTGCTTTCGGCTGAACAAACAACAAACCATCCTTTTTCCAATATTCCTCTTCTTGTCGTAACACATGATCCTCACATTTTACCCAGTAGTCTTTATTTATATTTGATAGAGCCTGATTTGTAAGTGTCTCAACATCGCATAATTTGAAAGTTTTATTTGTATATGCTACGTGTCCTTTAACTTTTGCCCAAACTAGTTCTATAGGATTTAAGTGTGCATGATATTGAGGTAGTCTCAAACATCTATGGCCATGTTCTTGTATAAATCTTTATAACAATGTTATGCTCAGTAAAATATTTTGCCTTTATATTCATTCTCACATAGACTTGCAGAAGATAATATGGATAGTGCCGCCTCCTTTCTGTAAATATTGAGATTTGCCTCTGAATTATGACTCGAACTCGAGTCTACGGCCGTGATTTTGACGTCACATAATTTCCGGTTTCGGCTAAAATGTCATTTTGTGCTAAACGGGAAATTTCATATGTAACATTTCTTTATAAAAATTTATAGTGGAAACATAACTATTTTAGGACGGTGCGCATTCAGCCGTGAAGGTCATGCCTATATGTTAAAGAATCAGCTGTGAGATGTAAGCATCTACATAATCCCGCCGGTGTTTATAATATCGATTAACTTTTTTTAATATAGGTTAAATAAGGCATCTTTGAAACTGGATCACATTTCTTTGATAAAAAAATATTTTTATAGCGACATTAGTATTCTAAACCTAACTTCAAAAGATCAATGCAAATGAACAATAAGTTTTTGAAAAAAATAAATTAATGTCTAGGCAAACGAATCTGAACGGACTATAGAAGCGTATCTACATAGTGCTTAATTGTGGGTGTTGTTCGTTATGTGTATTTGCAAACATGAATTCAATTGGTTACAATTAGTGTGGCCGTATTTCTCAATGATTTTGTCAACATGGTACACCTTTTTCTTATTCGTATTCTTCACAAGTTGTAACAATTCGGGTTTTAAATATGTGTCTTCAAATTTGACATTTTCATTCGCAAGCCATGTCCTAATTTGCTCTTTTGTATTTGATGCAGTAGGCACTTTGTCCCATCTTGAATTCCCTAAGGAAGTGCTGATATAGTAAAACAGTAACCTTTTGCATAGTTATAAATTTGCATTTCAAACTCATTGTAATTTAGATATAAATGTTGGTATTTAAAGTCAACAAATTGTCTACTGAGTCTTCACAAAATTAATAAAGATACGCCTTCACTTAGGTAATTAATGCCCAGGCCGTGGTGCGTCATGTCGTTCAATAACAATTCAGTTTTGTGCACGGGATTTTCCTGAACTTAGTGTTTCTGCAATAGCCAAACTATTTTACGTGGAACGACCGCAACAAATTAATGTATATATCCTAAAATGGTGTCAAATTCGAACAGGGTGAATTTAATATAGCCTAAAGAAGAAAACTTTTAAACTAGATCAAATTTCTCAGAGCAAAAAATATTTCTATAACGACATCAATATTATAAGATTACATGCAAAAGTTGAAAGCAAAATAACAAACGGTTATCACGTAAAGCTAATTCAAGTGTGGTTATGAATTTCTGAATGGACTATAACAACATTTTCTGCTATAAAAAAAAAACACACAAGGTGATTCTAGATGTAATATACAAATAATACAATTCCTGTTGTAATGTATCACTAACACTATTTCTGGTGTGAAGTTATTATAATATAATTTATGTTGTAATATACCTCTGTTGCAATATTACAATAACAATATCCTTTCAGTAATGTATCATTAAAATATTGCTGAAATATATCACTATTGAGAACTTGTAAAAATCTCTAAAAATGTTTTTGCTGTAAATGTTCAACTAATGAGATCTTTGCTCTAATGTACAATTAATAAGATCTTTGCTCTAATGTACAATTAATAAGATCTTTGCTCTAATGTACAATTAATAAGATCTTTGCTCTAATGTACAATTAATAAGATCTTTGCTCTAATGTACAATTAATAAGATCTTTGCTCTAATGTACAATTAATAAGATCTTTGCTCTAATGTACAATTAATAAGATCTTTGCTCTAATGTACAATTAATAAGATCTTTGCTCTAATGTACAATTAATAAGATCTTTGCTCTAATATTTCATTAAAAAGATCCTTGCTGTAATAGTTCATTAATAAGATCTTTAATCTAATGTATAAATAATAAGATCTTTGCTCTAATTTACCACAAACAGAACATCTGCATTTTCACTGTGCTGATGCAGTTCCTGCTGCGGTACATTTATCAATGAGATTCCAAAAATAAAGGAATTTTTTATTACAAAAAAAATTTAGCAGTAACAAACAACCTTGTTTCATAGTTCACATGCACTAAGCAAAAGTAGCATTTAAAATAAAACTACATACATCATACCATAAGTAAAGAAACCTTTAGTCAAACTGCAGCGATTTATTAAGATAAAATCCCCAGCATTAAAGTCTGTACAAACATAATTGAAACATGTACAGTCTATACATAAACACTACCCCAATACTTGGTGCACACATACATGTCAACATAGACAAATCTATAGCCTCAAAACTTTAAACTACAAATTGCTCTAGTAAGTTTTATAGTTACAAAGCTATTTTATTGTAAAACAAAAAAGTACTGTGTTTCGTATTGCTAGAACAATTTCTGTAGTAATTTTATCATAAATATAATTTCCATTTTATTTGTAAAAATTAAATGTTGCACTTATTCACTTGAGCTGCAATAGCTCAGTGGTGAGAGAACTGGTCTACAAAGGACAAGAGGTTGGGTTAAATCCTGATAAATTTTTTCTGGGAAAGTAAAGTGGCATGGACGTAATGCCGACCACATTACCCCAAAAATCATGTGCCGAAGGTCTATAATAATTATAGTAACTAACACCACATTCCTTATAATATGCCACTTGGCATGATGGGACTCTTTACTTTACTTTTTCACTTATAAAAGTTTAAACTGTTGTATACGAAGAAAAAGATTAAAAATTACCAAATATTTGGTTACCTCCACACTTGTATGAATTTCCATCTCATGATAAGAAGTTATATATGACAAGTGTGCATGTAATCCTTACAGAATAAGGATAAACATAAATAACAAAAAAATATTACACAGAATAAGGATAAACATAAATAACAAAAAAATATTACACAGAATAAGGATAAACATAAATAACAAAAAAATATTTCACAGAATAAGGATAAACATAAATAACAAAAAAATATTTCACAGAATAAGGATAAACATAAATAACACAAAAATATTACAAGAATTAAAATCATTGAGCTCTTCCAAGTTTCCAGGCTGGCATGAAAATAAAGGTTTCAGCTTGAAATATGTGGTCTAGTTATTTCCCCTGTACTCAAAATAATTAAAGTCAATGAGAAAAGTGGAACCAAACAGTAGCATCTTACTCATCACGTCCATATCAGATAAAACTGAAATGATAGAGAAAAAGAATGCAAGAAGTTAGTGTTAAAAATAGAAGAGAAATACAAAATAGATAACATTTAATGAACTTGCATATATGCGACAAGTACTGTTATGTAGTACCCATATTAAACAATTTTTAACTTGTGGGTAGTTCTATGCTTAGTGGGAGGGAACCTGACAATAATGCGCTAGTGCACTTGTTTGCTGGCGGAGTGGTTGGATGGTCAGCTCAAGGTTGGTGACATATTCATACAGTTTGCTCAAGAATGGGGATTGTGATGGCCACAAGTCTTCTCTGTTCATATGTTGGGCATCTTTATAGCATATGTTTTGCAGTCATTCTATCTGTGACAGTCATATTTATAATAGGTTCTTATCCCAAGGGTTTTGACTCAGTTTGACTCTCATTTGCAGTTAAATTAGTGTGTTCTTGTTTAGTCTGAAGATCCAGGTCTGCTATTATCTTCTGAGCTTGTTTATATTGTCATTTTCTAACTTACACATTTCCTCTCAGTTCTCTCCATTCCATTTTCAAAACTTGTGTCAGAAGGGTCTTTACTTTCTTGGAGCTCTGAGGTCAGTTGTGCTGTTGGATTTTGCCTGCATTTAAATTTCCAGGATATGTATTTGTTGCAGAACTGGTTCTGTTTTCCTGGAAAGCAAGCATACATCACTTTTTATTTCTTGGATGAGACTACATTGGTTCTGTTTTCCTGGAAAGTAAGCATACATCACTTTTTATTTCTTGGATGTGACTACATTGCGTGAGGTTTGATACAGCTTAGAGAACAAACCTTTCAAGACTAATAATGAGTTTTTGGAGTTTGCACCTAGAGTCAAATTGGCTATGTGGAATGTTGTGGCTTCTACAATAAAATGTATGCATCATCATTCAACTGCCTTGATTAATTTGTCTTTCATTGCTTCATCATTCAACTGCCTTGATTAATTTGTCTTTCATTGCTTCATCATTCAACTGCCTTGATTAATTTGTCTTTCATTGCTTCATCATTCAACTGCCTTGATTAATTTGTCTTTCATTGCTTCATCATTCAACTGCCTTGATTAATTTGTCTTTCATTGCTTCATATTCATGTCTGGAACATTACAGCACACAAATCCTTGAACTTTTTATGCTGCTATATATTCTATCTACATATCTCTACTATCCATCTTAACTCTTAGCTTTCCTAGTAACACACACACCAGCACAGTGCCTTTCGTCTTTCACTACCAAATAATGTTCTCTCCAGCTCTTGCAAAATGTCTCGATAATTTCTTCTGTATATGTTTTTTTAAAAAAAAAATATACAGTAGTTCATTGTATAGAAGAGTGGCTTCTCCTGCTGCATATCCACTTCCAAAAGCTAAATTACCCATGTGTTGGGAATACATTCGATTTCTAAAGTGTACCTTGATTTGTAAGTTTTTTTGTGTGTGTTTTATGTTATGTCATCATGAATTCCAATACAAAACGGAAGAAACCCTAGTTCCCTCTGGAATATTTAAAAGACTAGAATAATTGTGAAAAGTAAGTATGAATTAAAGTATGTATGTTCAAATCCAGACTGCACCAGTTTGGATTTAATTTGTGATTTCTCTCTATAGCAACCACTCCTAGTCTCAGCAGCGAGGCTCAGCAAGAAACATCAATTACCCATCAACAGAAAAAAATAAAAGTACCTCCAAAAACAGAGTTATCAGCTTGTGTGGCAAGTGACCCTTGCACACACGGCTGCAAAGGAAAAATGGATTAACATGAATTCATTTCCTAGTTCTCTAGAGATTTCACCAGAGGTGAAAGCTGGCAAACACTAAAAATATATATATATATATAGAAGAAACTGCTGTCACGCCACAGTTGCAGTTGAAGTTATGGTTAGTCGAAGGCCCCGGTATCACTGCAAATGAACTAAAATTCGTAATTGCTCAACTGCCCGTGCCAGTGGAATCATCCAAGTTAACATGTCTCATTGAAGGATCCAAACAGAGGGATTGCTGCAGTCCCTATCATAGCAGCCACAGCACATGTCAAAAGACATAAGGCATATATACACTGAAAGTGAATGCAACTATCTGTCCTCCGGCATTTGATATCATCATTCATCGTAAGCAAACGGAATATCAAACACGATCCGGATGAAAAACACAGCTCACAGTGTGCACAGAACACTAAACTAAGTAGCTCCAGGAGCCAGCTGGACTTGGAATATGAGGAAACTAAAACAAGGAACACTTTTCAGACAGAGGTTCAACAGCTCCTGCTGCCTAACTGCCATATTGACCAGAAGTCAATGCTGCCATGTAAGCCCCTGTTAGAGATAAGCACCTCAATAAGAATTCTAAGAAAGAAACTCCATTCTGGAATTGAGAACATGCTTTACTCACAACCCTTTATTTTGCAAGTGCACACCAAACATTTAATTCCTTCTAACATCATTTGTGAGCACACAAAAAAGAAATGACAAACAAGCAGAATATTTACATCTAACACTGAAATCATTAGCTCCACCAAAGATTTCTCGAAATCCTCCCCAGTGTTTAACAATTTGTGCAACTTCATGTCCTTCACTGTCACCATCAAACACCTAAAGTATAGAATTGAAAATAGGACATTATAATTAGTGTACTACTAATTTGCAGAATAAAAATATTACTATGATTTCCATTCAAATGATATAAATCTTGCAACTCACTTATAATTTTACTAAATAAAAAAAAAAATTTACATTCACAATGATCATGACCTTTTCAGTTCATCCACTAATTTTACAATATATAAAAAACAAAAATAATATTACAATTACATTCTTTATGATCCAAGAATGGAGAGACTCGATCAGAACAGGGACAAGTAGCGAGAACAATGCGAGTCTTGTGAAAAGTCTGATACTTGACAGATAATCATCGGAGATGGAGAATACAAACAGACTGACAAACAGGCAAGTGAATAGATAAACCATTATTCAGTCAGCATGCCATTTGGATTGAAAACTGATTAACAAAAAGTAACCACTGTGACTATCAAACAAGTTAATCTTTTATTATTTAATAAAAATAAAACAGTTAAAATTTGATGTTTCAGCTTTTTGAACAAGGCAAGATTAAATAAACCTAAACCTTGACCCAAGAGGCTTTCATTGGAGGACAAACACATACAAATCAGATTTTAATTAGACAAATTCAAGCAAAGTGAGAAATAAAATAAAAGATGATTCAACTGTATTAATACAAACGTATAGAGTACACAAAACCAAAATAACATGTAACCTGGTGACCTTTGATAATATGAAGAATCGTTTGAAAAATGTGTGTAGAAGATCTCCAAATGTGTACAGAAACTCTAAAAATGTGTACAGAAGTTCTAAAAACATGTACATAAGTTCTATAAAAATAGCACAGAAGTTCTAAAATGTATACAGAAGATCTAAATATCTGTACAAACGATCTAAGAATGAATATAAAAGGAACAAATGAAATGTGAGAAGGAATAAAGGGAAAGAATACATACAAATATAGGTTGGTGTAACATGTATACACAAACATTAAGGATCATTCAAGAATGGAATTAATCACTTTCAGATTCAAAGAAAAAGCTCTTGCTTTGAGTGAATTCACAAGTGCCAACCAACAGTCTTTAGAGGAGGAAGAATGTCAGAAACTTGGATGTCATTGGAGCCAATATAATCTGAAGAATTAAAATGGACTGCAACAAGAGCAAAGGTATCAAGAATACAAGAAATGTCAGGAAGATGCCTGTGGAAAACACATCACTCAAAATGGTGCATTCTCACTAATCTTACGATAAAAGACTAAATGTCTTCCACGTGCAATATTTCCACAGAATAAAGCCCATTAAATGTCAGGACAAAATAACCAACTTAACTGTCCTGCAACATGCTAAGACACCTAACAATCATGTCGATGCTCAGATGTCGAAGACTAAGATGGCTGGGGCACATCCAATGAATGGAAGAAAAACGCATCTCCAGGCAGATACTATATGGTGAACTAATACACGGAAAAAGACAAATCGGCAGACCTAAACTACGATATAGAGATATCTGTAAATCATCTCTGAATGACTTCATCTGTGAAAATGACTGGGAACATCTAGCAAGTTATCGCACATCATGGAGAGCATGTATAAGGAATGGTATAACATCATTTGAGACTGTGCTAAGGCAAAACTTAGAAGACAAAAGACTCATGAAAAAGGATGGAAAATCATGTAGATCAGTGGACCTGAATTCTGTGGCCATTTGTGTTTGTGAAACAGTGGTTAAATTAGCCATGAGAGAAGCTGTTCAACAAAAACAAAACCTAAAAAAAATACACAAGACCGTCTGACAAGACGAAAAGGGCCATAACTAATCTTACATCATTCTTTTTAATTTGAAGCTAACAGCATTATTAAAAAAAACCTTAAGAGGGATATTTTTTTTTTCTTCAAACTTGATAAAGATCTTATTAATGAAAAAAACTATAAACTTGTAGTCAAACTGTCTAAATACCTTTTTTATAACTTTCTTTTTTTTCCATTAATATTGAATTGAATGCCGTCTCTGCATAAAGGATTGGCTATCATAGAGGGCCATTCCACTCTGTATCTTGCTTTGATGGTGCAGGTTGTCATAGGCTGACATGTCAATCTTTTGATGTTACTGATCCATGTTAATATTTGCCTGCCTCTGTTACCTTATATTTTCTCCTCCTATTTCCCTTCCAAGATTACTTTTAGTAGACTGTTGTCTTTCAACATGGCCCAAAAATCTCATTTGTCTTGTATGAATTGTGTTTAGTAGTTCTGTTTTCAATTATAATTCTAAGACTACATTAACAAAAGACATAAAAAGAAATTTGAAGGGTTAGTGTAAGGGAAAGAGTTAGGGTAAGGGTAAGGGAAAGAGTTAGGGTAAGGGGTAAGGGAAAGCGTTCAGGGTAGAGGTAGGGTTAGAGTAAGGGTTAGGGGTAGGGGTTGGCGCCGGGGCCAGGGCCATGGATTACATTTATTCTCTGATATAACTATGATAACTATTCATCCATTAGTTTAAACATAACTTACCTGAAAGATTATATCAGTGCAACATTTACAAAAGAAGATTTCACCTACAATGGTAAAAATACACTGATTTAGTGAATTGTATACTTTGAACTTGGGATGCAAGCAGGTCCAGCTGGAAAAATAAAAATAATACTGCTCAGACATTTAATAATTGTTATGAAAAAAAAAATAGTTAAACTAATGAATAATGTCACCCGTGCACTGTCAGGGCCCGAAAGGGGAGTAAAGAATAGTGGCGCTGTACCCTACCAGGCATGTTCATAAGAGGTGAGATTGGAGAATTGGGCATGGGACTGGCTATCCCATAGTGTAAGAAAATAAGCCGAAAAAACTTCATAAACATGGACAAGTCAAAGAAAAGAATAAAAGTAAATCCGCCATCCAGGTAAGATAAAGGCTCTCTGTCTAAGAGACGTATGACACAAGCCAAAGAAAGGAGTCCGGGTTGCCAACACACCTTCTGTCTTCCAGGAAATCCTCCAGAATTGGCACCTGTAATGTATATACCCTAAACGAACAAGGAAAAGCTGCACAGGTAGCAGCAGAAATGAGAAATTACAAGATAGGGGAATGTTCTGGGAATGTGTGAAACAAGATGGCTAGGAAGAGAAAGAATAAAACTAAATACAGGAGAGATGATTTTATCATCAGGACACCAGGAACCTGGAGCACAACATAGTGAAGAGGTAGCTATAATGTTATCGAGGAATGCACAGAAGACACTCATAGAATGGGAAGCAGTAGGACGAAGACTAATGAGAACAACATTTAAAACAACAAAAAACAAAAAAAAATTACACATTATCCAATGCTATGCACCAACCAATGATAAGGATGATTTAGTTAAAGATTAATTCTATAAACAGTTACAATGTCAGATGGATAAAAGACGAATCAAGTATATTATAATTTTGATGGGAGATCTAAATGCTAAAGTAGGATCAGACAACAGAGGCTTCGAAGAGATTATGGGGAAACATGGACTTGGAGATATAAATGAGAATGGAGAGATATTTGTGAATTTCTGTGCCCTTAATCAAGTGAGCCTAGAAAGAACAATATTCCAACATAAAAGAATACATAAAGCTACATGGGTGTCACCAGATCATAGAACGGAGAATCAAATTGCCCACATATGTATTAATAATAAGTTTAAGTCATCCTTACAGGATGTAAAAGTATATAGAGGAGCTGATGTAGCTTCAGACCATCATCTTCTGATAGCCAAACTTAAACTTAAACTAAAAAGATATACTAAAATGAATAAGGGTAGAAAGTATTTCAATGTAGGGTTTCTTAAAGAACAAGGAATTAAAGATAATTTCGCAGTCACAATATCAAACAAATACCAAGTCCTCCAACAACTAGAAAATACAATAAATATAGAAGATCATTGGAAACAAGTAAAGGATATATGGAAAGAGACATGCGAAGAAACGCTGGGGAAAAGAGAACGCCAAAATAAGGCATGGATGACAGCAGAGACCCTGGATAAAATTAAAGAAAGAAAGAACAAGAAAGCAGACATAAATAAAAGCAAAATGAGAGGTAATAAAGCCAAGACACAGGAAGCTTACACAGAGGTGAACAAAGAAGTGAGAAGATGCATTAAAAGGGATAAGAGGAAATATATAGATGAACTAGCTAAAGAGACAGAGGAAGCAGAAAATAAAGGGAATACGAAAGAACTGTACAACAGCACAAAGAAATTAAGTGGAAAATACAAACAGATCAATGCCTTTATTAAAGATAAGAAAGGAAATCTGCTTAGTAATATAAGGGAACAAATGGAGAGATGGAAAGAGCACTTTGAAGAACTTTTTAACAGACCCGGCTCAAATAATCCTCCAGATATACTACCAGCAGAAGAAGAGTTACACATTAACTGTTGAAAACCAAGCAAAGAAGAAATAATTAAAGCCATCAAGCTATTAAAAAATGTTAAAACCACAGGACCAGATGAAATTCTTTTGGAAGTCATCAAAGCAGATATTAACACCTCTACCAAGATGTTACATAATCTATTAGATACAATTTGGGAGAGGGAAGAAATACATAAAGACTGGAAAGAAGGTTATATGATCAAACTATCAAAGAAAGGAAATTTACAGGAGTGCACAAATTATAGGGGAATTATGCTACTATCAGTGCCAGGAAAAATATTAAGCAGAATCTTTCTGGAGAGACTAAAAAAGGCCATAGAGAAACATTTGAGAGATGAACAAGCAGGTTTTAGGAAGAACAGATCATGTGCTGATCAAATAACTACTCTACGTATAATAGTTGAACAAAGTTTAGAACTAAAATCCCCACTTTATATTGGATTCATAGATTATGAAAAGGAATTTTATAGTTTAGACAGAAGAATGCTTTGGAAGTTGCTGAGTCATTACGGAATCCCCATAAAGTTTATTAACCTGATAAACAACAATGTATGAAGGAATGAAATGTAGTGTGGTGCATGAAGGACAGATTACAGAAGCATTTGAAATAAGAACAGGAGTAAGGCAGGGATACCTCCTGTCTCCATTTCTCTTTCTACTGGCCATAGACTGGATTATGAGAATAACTCAAAACAACAGAAATGGAATCCAGTGGTTACTGACCAAGCAACTTAATGATTTAGACTTTGCTGATGACATAGCTCTCCAATCACACAGCATAAAATGATAAAACTTGATGAGAAGTAACAGCTAGGACTGAAAATTAATAGAGATAAGACCAACATTATGAGAATTAATGCAGTTGGCAATAACCCAATAAAATTAGGAGAAATACCTCTACTAGACGTATAATCTTGCATATATCTGGGCAGTAATATAGATAAAGAGGGGGGAACAGAAAATGATACCAAAATCATCATTGAGTGCCATCTCCGCAACGAAGGTTGGCTACCATAGAGAGTCATTCTGCTCTGTCTCTTGCTTTGATGGTGCAGGTTGTTATAGGCTGGTTTATCCATCTATAGATGTTACTCGTCCATGTTAGTCTTGGTCTACCACTGCCTCTTTTACCTTGTATTTTCCCCTCCAGGATTACTTTAATAGGCTGTTGTCTTTTAACATGGCCCAAAAATCGCATTTGTCTTGTTTGAATTGTGTTTAGTAGTTCTCTTTTCATTTTTAGTTGTTTTAAGACTTCATCGTTTGTTTTCTTTTCCTTGATACTAAAATAAGGATATCAAAAGCAAGAGGAGCTTTTGTTGCACTGGGAAACATATGGAAGTCCAAAGAAATTAAGTTAAATACAAAAATAAAAATTTTCAACTCTAATGTTAAGTCAGTCCTATTATATGGCTGTGAAACATGGAGAACAACAAAATTGACAAACATGAAGATAAAAACTTTCATTAATGGATGCTTACGCAGAATGAAAGGATGGAAATGGCAGGACAAAATCACTAACATAGAATTATGGAAATGTACCAGTTAAATATCAGTGGATAAAGAGATACAGCAAAGACGATGGTGCTGGATAGAACACACACTGCGGAAGCCAACTGAGAGTATTACACAACAGACCCTTTTTTGGAATCCCCAGGGGAAAAGACAAAGAGGAAGACCAAGAAATTCTTTGAGAAGACAGACAGAAGCAGAGATGAACATGGGGAAGACATGGAATGATCTTAAAAAAATGGCAAGAAACAGAATGACTTGGAAAGTGTTTGTTGAAGACCTATGCTCCACTGGGAGCTGAAAGGTAGAAGAAGAATGAATTATGTACTAATTTATGAACAATATTGTTTTATTTTATTTTATTACCAATCACTGGTAATAAAATAAAATAAAAATATTTAATAGCAAAGCAAGCCCTCATATGGGAAACAACAGGTAAAAGAAAAAGAGGAAGACCCAGGGAGACACTGAGAAGAACATTGATGAGAGAGGCAAGAGCAGCAGGAATCGGCTCCCTCAATGAGATAGAACTGCTTGCACAGAACAGAGACAGATGGCGAGATTTGATAAAATATCTTTAAAAGAAAACTGCTAGAACAAAAATTCATATAGGAGAAGGTGTATCTTGGTCTACGCCCTATGGGCCGGTTACGGCTCGAAAGGTCAATAGATAGATAGATAGAATCACTGGTAATGTAAAACTACCAACCATATCAAAGATACTAAAAAACATAACAGCAGGAAAGACCAGTAAAGAAAGAGCTAAAGACCAGAAACAATACCACCTCTTGATGCTGAAAAGTAAATAAGGAAGGAAAGAAGAAGATAAAGAAAACCCATAAAACCATTAGTATACAGAATTTATGGAGTTAATGGATGATGTGGTCAACATATGCCTGGTGATCTAATTTCCCACAGAAACAAATTTTGTAGAATTTTCAGAGATTGAGCCAACTACAAAAGCCATGTCAAAAAGAAGAAAACATTGTCCACAGCTGGTAGCAAACAAAACCACCTGGTAGCCACACCCAACTGCCTGGTAGCCAAACAAAACCGCCTGTGTAGCCACACCCAGTCAACAGGTAGCCAAAACCTAAGCACCCGTGCCAAACAAAACCACTTTGTGACCAAACAAAACCATCTTGTAGCCAAACAAAACCACCTTATGGCCACACCCAACTGCCTGATAGCCAAACAAAACCACCTGGTTCTTCTTCTTCTTCTTTCCTTCCTCATCTGCCTTTCAGCGTCGAGGGGAGATATAATTTGCGGTCTTTTGCTCTTATGTTCGCCTCTGCTGCTGTTATGTTTCCTAGTGCTTCTAATATTCCATCGATCCATCTTTTTCGTGGTCGACCCTTGGGTCTGTTGTTCTCACAACGTTTGTTGAAGGCTCGTTGTGTTGTGTTTTGTTCTTTCTGCCTTGTCACGTGGCCGAACCATTTTATCTGTTGTTTCCTTATATATTCTATGGCTGGGGCTATTCCTAGCTTTTTTCTCAGTTCTACATTTCTGATCTTATCTCTCAGACTGTTTCCTGTCATTCGTCTAACACATTTCATCTCTGTAGAGGTTATTTTTCTTATTGTCCTTGCATCTAGAGTCCAGGTCTGGCATTGGTAGCACAACGTTGGAATGAAGATTGTATTGTATAGTGCTCGTTTTGCCTCCAGAGTTATTTCCTTGTTGGACAATAGTGGTGATAACTGTCCGATGATTTGACAAGCTTTGTTGCATCTTGATTCTATCTCTGCTGTTTGGGAATTGTCGTTTGTCATTAGACTTCCTAGGTATTTGAATTCCTCTACTTGTTTTAGTTGTCTGCCTTCTATAGTTATGTTGATGTTCTGTTTATTTTTGGCGACATTCATGACTTCTGTTTTGTTGATGTTGATTTTCATGTTGTATTTTGTTCCTAAGATGTTGAGTTTGTTTAAGTGTTCTTGTAGGTCTTCTATTGTTTCATGTATTAGTGCCTGGTCGTCTGCAAATAGAAGCTCGTTGATCTCCTCTGTCTCTGATGGGTTGGCTAGCTTGCATATATGGTCCATGTATGTAATAAACAGTAGGGGGGATAGTACGCACCCCTGTCTTACACCTGATCTAACTTCGAAGTGGTCTGTGTAGCCTGTTGCTGTTCTGACCCTGCAGCTGCTGTTGGCGTAGAGACTTTTAATAATGTTGGTTAGATGTTGGCTTACTCCGTATGTTGTTAGTATCTCCCACAGTTGTTCTCTGTTTACTCTGTCGAATGCTTTTTCCTGGTCAATGAAGGCTATGTATAAGTTTTGGTTGTGTTCTGTCGTTTTTTCTGCAAGCTGTTTTAGTGTGAATAGTGCGTCGGTACATCCTCTGTTTTTTCGGAACCCCATTTGAGAATCGCTTAACTGTAGTTCTATTATTGGTCTCAGTCTTTTTTCCAAGATTTTGGCGTATAGCTTTCCTACATGGCTGAGCAGAGATATACCTCTATATTGATTGCAGTCTCTTTTGCTACCTTTCTTTTTCCATATTGGTATGATGATTGCCTGTTGCCAGTCTTCTGGGGCTTGTTGTTGGTGCCATGCTGCATTAAATATTCTGTGCAGCCATTGCATTCCTGTTTCTCCCGCTGCTGCTATTATTTCTATTGGAATGTTATCTATCCCTGGTGCTTTGTTTCTTGGTGCATATTTGATTACTTCTTCTATTTCCTCTTTCATGATGTTGGGTTCAGTATTTGTGAGTTCTAGTGTGGTTTTTGTTGTCTTGTTGGTAGTTGGTATGTTTAACAGGTCTTCAAAATATTCTTTCCATCTCTGTTGCATACATTGGTTGTTTGATATTGGTTGTCCGTCTTTGTCATTTATCAGCTCAGTAGGATCATGGTTTTCTTTTCTCGCTCTTGTGGCTTTTACTGCTTTGTAGAAATCTCTTGTGGCTGTCTTGAAGTCCCTGCTCATGTTTTGTCCGAATTCTGTCCAATTCCTTTGCTTAGCTTCTTTGATCAGCATTTTAACTCTTTTTCGAACTAAGGCATATCTTTCATATTTTTCTTGGTTCTTGTTCTCCCTCCAATTTTTAAACAGTTTCTTCTTTTCTTTAATTGCTTCTCTGATTGTTTCGTTCCACCACGGGGTGCTCTTTTTCCCTTCTCTTGTTCTTAGCTTCGTTCCACAAACTGTTTTAGAGATGTTAGTTACTGTTTCCTTAAATTGTTTCCACTCTTCTTCTACTGTGCCTACTTCGTTAGGGAGTTTCTTGAATTCCTCTCTGAGTTTTTCTTCTAGGGTTTTCCTTGTTTCTTGATCGTTTAATTGTTTTATTTTTATTGTCTGTTTTTTTCGCTTCTTTTGTTTGTTTTTGTGTTTTCTCTTTATTTTTGGCTGTCTTAGTGTGATCATAACCATCTTGTGATCCGTGTCGTCTGTAATATTTGGGATTGCTCTACTGTCGGTTACTCTTTTCTTGTTCTCTATTCTTGTTAGTATAAAATCTATCTGGCTTCTGCATGTTGTGTCATTCCATTTGTACCAGGTGTATACTTGCGACTCTCTGTGTTTGAAGAATGTGTTGGTGATAAATAAATTGTTTTGATTGCATAGTTCCAGCAGTCTGCTTCCGTTTTCGTTTATTTCAGCTGTTTTATCGCCAAAGGGTCCTAAGATGTCACTGTTCTCACTGTTGCGTTTCCCAAGCCTTCCATTAAAATCTCCCATCACTAACATGTCGTCGCTTTCGTCAATCTTGTTAATAATTTCACTCAATGTGTCGTAGAATTCTTCGCTGTCTTTTACATTGTTGTTGCATGGTGCATAGATTTGAATGTAATTTGTTTTTCGGTCGTCTTCTAGTAGTTTAATTGAGATAATTCTTTCTGAATAGTATTTTATTTCTAGAATGTTCTTTGCGTGTTCTGGGTCGATGATAAAACCTACTCCATGTGTTGCTCTTTCTGTGTTGTCGACTCCCGAGAATATTTTCGTGTAGTTCATGTGTGTTTTCTTTATCTGTTGTCCTTTTACTCTGGTGTCCGCTAATCCTAGTATTTTAATTTTCCTTTTTGTCATTTCTTCTATAAGTTCGATTTCTTTATTTTTTATCCCGCATATGTTTATCGTTGCTACTTTGATCTCCATATTCTATGTATTTCTCTGAGCATAAATACAATTATCCCTTACCGACCTGCTAAGTCAGTCGTAAGTTAAGGGCTTAGTTTAAGAGAAACACACGATGGGGGTTTAGCCCGGCTGATGTTTCCCCCCACGTGTGTGATCGCTAAGGTCTCACATGCGATCTTTTACGGTCTAAATATAAAATGCCTGTGTAGCCACACCCAATCAACAGGCAGCCAAAACCTAAGCACCTGTTGCCAAACAAAACCACCTTGTAGCCAAACAAAACCACCAGTCAGCCAAGCCCAACTACCTGGTAGCCAAAGCCAATTGCCTGGTTCATCATCATCATGTACCATACTAGTTGGCATAGGCAATCAAGTCCTTCCACAATCTTCTATCCATTGTGCATCATATCAATTCTGTTGTTGACTGTTTTCCATGCCATGACACCAAAGTAAAGAGCCCCATCATGCCAAGTAGTGTATAGGGAATATGGTGTTAGTGACCATAAATTTTACAGACCTTTAGCACATGATTTTTGGGGTAATGTTGTCAGAATTACGCCCTTGCCGCTATACTTTTTCAGAAAAAATCCCCTTACCTGCCTTGCTAGCATTTGGGGAATATGGTGTTAGTAACCATATTTTTCCATAACCATGACACATTTTTGCGTGATGTGGCTGGTATCACGTCAGGCCACCTTTACTTCCCAGAAAAATCTGAGCCATCTTTAGAGGCAGAGTGAACCTCAGAGCCTTATTGATCCGGAAAAAAAATCTGCCACTTCTGGGGATCAACCCAGACCCTTCTGATCAGGAAATGAGCACACTAACCACTCAGCCATCATGGCTCTCCAGAAACAAGTGCAGTGTGTTAAAAATGTGAATACACAGTAATAACATAGATAGAAGATGCAATATAGCATATAACGGTAAGAAGAAAGAACCTCATCACACCCTGTGGAGTTTAATATGACACACTTTTCTGGGTACTGTGGTCAGGGGTACCAAGTACTGTCTTTGTTTGCCACAAAACTCTGGTGCCCATTTAAAGCCAGGTGAACCTACAAACTACTGATTGGGATTGAACCCAATCTCGAACACACCCATGGACCAACTATTAAAATAATGGATTGATTGAATAGAAGTAACACTTGGAAACATAACAGCAGGGGTAAAAATACAGCAAATTACATCTCCCCTTGAATCTAAAGGCAAATGAGGAAAGAAAGAAGCTCTGGTGGAATTAGTATTCCAAGAAATGAAAGATAGCTAATCTAAGTCAATGAAAACGTAAAAGATAGAAGAACCATAGGTTTCTATTCTGTTCTCCAGAAACAAGTACAGTGTGTTAAAAATTTGAGCACAATAATAACATAGATAGAAGATGCAATAGCATTTAAAAGCAGGAAGAAAGAACCTCAGATAAAAAAAAGTAAAAGATAGAAGATTGAGTACCTAATGATTCAGGTGAAATCAATTTCACATCCGGATGGGATAAGGATAGACCCACTCTTGCATCAAGAAGTGCTTAAGTAGTTGATAGTAGTGCAATTGGGGGGGCATTGAAAACGACAATAACACAACTCAGATTACACAGAGAGACTACACTCAGTCAAATTTTTGTCAAAGGTCAACAACTAATCATCATGTACAATTGTCTGAAAAACAAACACTTGAATATTATCTCTATAATTAGACCTAATGCATTACACTGATTAGTCAGTCAGCTTAACATGATGGTCTGAACACACATTACATCAAATGTCAACAATTTCTTATCAGCAACCAACACCTCACAAATTTGCCAAAAAAATGCCTTTAAATGAAAAATATAAAAACATTGTATGTTTAAACTGCCCATAAAACTATCATATACACCCTCAAGAATATATTACACTTTGTTGTCCGCAGTAAATTTGAAACTGCCCCTATAACACTTGACTAAGTATTGATATAAAATACTAAACAACAGAGCAAGTTAAAAAGCACTTGGATTCAAACAGAGTTTTAAAGAAGAGATAAGCATAAATTAAAAATATCATCATCAAGTACCATGCCTGCTGGGGTAGGTGATCATGTCTCAACTAAAATTTCGATCTTGACAGTTATTTATCATTTCTGTTGTTGACCTTCTGCCAAGCCATTCTCTTAAGCTGTCTAGTATCTCTTCTCTTTGCTTCCCTCTATCTCTTCGTCCCTCAATTTTCCCCGTTGTTACAATATATTCCAGTTGTTCTCTTCTCATTACATGGCCAAAAAATGATTGTTTCTTCCTAATATTGGAAATTAGCTCTCTTTTTGCTTTGACCTCTTTCAGAACGTTTTCATTACTCTTCTTAGCTGTCCATGGTATTCTCAACATTCTTCTGTAAAACCACATTTCTACAGACTCCAGTGATTTTCTTGTCTGTTGTCCTATTGTCCATGATTCACATACATATGTTAAGACTGGCTCTACATAACATTTAAGAACTCTTTTTCTTGTTTCTATTGTCAAAAATGGATTCCTCGTGTTTTGGAAAGCTGCTTTTGCTTTAAGCCATTCTGCATCTCACCTCTGTTGTACATCTTCCGTCCAAGGTTAACAAAGTTTCCAAATATTTAAATTCATTTACCTGTTTTAATATTGTTCCACTTGCTTTATTTTGCACTGATGTGATGTCTTTTTCTTTGTTGTTGCCATTATTTCTGTCTGTTTGCTATTAAGCAAATTAAAAAAGTACTTGGAAGAAAGCATAAAATACGTGGTATCAGGAGAGAACCTAAAGTTCTTGATATGTGGTGAGGACCTAGAAAACTTGGTATGATCTCTATAGTTATGGGTTATGTTGATACAGAAGACCTGGTATTGCATTAACTCTAGACTGGTAAAGATTTAATTGTTTCAGCAGAACCCAGGAACTCAAGAAAGCCACTTCAACTTGCCACTAACTTTAGGCTACAAGAACCAACACTCTTAAACCTATGGCAATCGGAAAATCAAATACCCATCTTGAAATACGTTTTTTTGCTGCTTGTATCTCCATTTTACTTCTAATATTTTTTTTGCATTCACCATACTTCTGGCGAAGTCCCTAGAGGAACTGAATTTTGCATGTTAATCCATTTTTTTCTTGGCAGCTATGTGCACAGGGGTCTATCACCACACAGGCAGATAACTCCATCTTCCGGGGTACTCATATTTTTTCCAGTGATGAGTAATTGATGTTTTAAGCTACACCTTGGTGCTGTGACCACGGGCGGTTACCGCAGAGGGAAATGATAAATAAAAATCAAAACTGGTACAGCCAGGATTTGAACTGACAACCTCTCTGTCCCGAGACCATTGTCCTACCTCAAAACCAACCAGTCGCCCTTCTAATATGACTTTAAATATGTCATTGTGTCTCTTTACATATTACATATTCTAATTACTTCATTTACAATTATTGCACCATGCTTAATCATTCTTTTTTATTTCCAGCTGCTTAAATACTTTGTTATTTGCCTTCTTTTCTGTCCATCCAATTCTTTCCAGCATTTTATGAAATCTCCACTTCTAGGGCTCTGATTTGTTACTTTATTGTCCATGTTTCTGTTCGTTGAATATACATAATTTAGTATTTCTAAATTCATCTCTGGTGTTTCTTTATATGTGGATATTTACAGCTAGTAACTATAAAAGATGAAAAAAAAACTCAGAAAATTTAGCAAGAACAAAGGACAGGTGGAATAATTTATGTTAAGGTTATGGTTAACAGGGTTTCATTGGGCAGATTTTTAACAATTAACTGCAGAGCTTTCTTTAATTTGTACAAAATGCTCCCAGACATGTTTTTTTTTTGCCATTATTTGAGGTGGCTAGACAAAATCTTAGTACCCAGAGACTGGGGAGAGTGAAGCCGTGAAGAACAAAAAATGAAGGTTACGTATATACACTCTGATATCAGTTATTTTTTAATTTCATTGTTTTAGTCATTGAACGTTTAACATTATAACGAGAAAAAATTTTAATATTAAATCAGTCTGAGGTACAAAAGCTAAATATCCAAAACCATTGAGTAGAAAAAAAACCATTATCACACAGATTTTATCTCATTTCTGGGATATATGGAGGGTTGCCAAATGGGACTGGAGAATAAAGGCAGAATATCCAGCGCAGATGCTTTGAGATGTTTTCGTCAGTTTTAATTTCAGCTCTGACAAAAAAATTAGTTTAAATATCTGAGTGATTCCAAATGCTAAAAGATTTCACTAACAAAAGCTGAAGTGCAAAAAATGTGTTTCATGCATTCACCCATTACTTTATCTCATCACATATTTCTGGCAGAGAAATAAACACGAATATTGAATTGAGTAAGTCATGAAATTATTTATTACTAGAGTAAAAGTAATGCCTTATGGTGAATCTAGTGTTACCATCTATGTTGCTCCTTGACCATCAGCTCATATGAGTGATGTGGCCAGTGTCATGACAGACCATCTTATTTTACACAGAAAAATCCCCAGTATTTCAGAGCCTGAGTGAACCAACCCCAAAGTTGTCATTAAAAAAGTTGGGAGCTGAATGTCAGACCATATGCATTCCCTTAATTCAATGTAAACCATTGGTCTACAGGCAAGTGTACCAAATACTTCGTCACTATACTTCCAGTACCTGTGTATCTTTTTGTTTTTATGTTTGACTTTCTTCAAAGTTGCCTTATTTATTAATTAACTTCAAGTGGCGAACAAGTTTGAATTTACAAAAGTATCCTCAACTTTTTTTTCTTATTTCTGATAATATGAATATTAATCTTTGATATTCTTAATTATCTTTTTATGCTGTAAACTCTTTATTCTTATATTGTATATCTCTTGATTATGTTATTAGAAGACACTTTATCTATATGACACTACTACATATATTACGGCTGGAAAGAAAACCATAAGGGGTGGAAAAAGTTAACATCTAAAAAAAATAAAACAAGGAGAGAAATTAACACCTAACAAAAACTGTTCAAGGATGCTCATGTGTAAAAACTAAAACATTTTAAAATTGCTTTTAGCCAAAGATATTGACTGCAAAAGCTGTTTAGAGTATATTTATGTTCATGCTACTTACATAAATTACCCAGAAATGGTTAGTTAAAATGTCTACAACTTATTTATAATGTTTAAACCAAAATAAATTGACAACAACAATGGGCATATCTTTGATTAATTTAATGTAGATACCCTTTTCAAACTGTTCCAGATTTGCTACTGGTTATACAGCAGAACTCTTTATACTGTACAAAAGATGCTGACAAACACCTATACATCCAGTGGAACACCAATTCTAGACAAATCTGGATTTATGCTAACAACAAGCGCAGACATAAAAGCCCGTTGGGCGGAACACTTCAAAGAAATTCTTAACCGTCCACTACCTCACAGTTTAATAGATTTTGAAGCTGAAACACCAGCAGCAGAATTAGATGTAAATTTAGATGACTTCACCTTGAGTGAAATAGAAACCACCTTAAAGCTAATGACCAATAACAAGGCTGCTGGAGAGGATAAGTTAACAGCTGAGATCCTCAAGGCAATTGATAGCCATAATTTAATACATCTCCAAAAAATGTTCAACATCATTTGGAAAACAGAGAAGACGCCTCATAAATGGAAAAAAGGAATCATTGTTAAGATCCCAAAAAAGGGCAATCTTAGAGATTGTAACAATTGGAGAGGCGTGACACTTTTGTCAGTTGCCTCAAAATTATTCTGTAAAATCATCCTAAATAGAATAAAGGATTCAATAGATACAGTAATGCGTGAAGAACAGGCTGGGTTTAGAAAAGGGAGAAGCTGTCTTGACCACATTTTCACTCTACGACTTATATTGGAGGAACACATTGAAAAGCAAAAACCTTTTGTACTTAACTTCATCGACTTCAAAAAAGCATTTGATAGTATTCATAGAGATTCTTTGTGGAAAATTCTGAAGCAATATGGCTTACCATCAAAAATCATAAATATTATCAAAGACATGTATGATGGTTACACATGTGCAGTTCGAACAGAGGAAGGACTGAGCGAATGTTTCCCAATAGAAACTGGGGTTAAACAAGGATGTATTTTATCGCCCTTGTTATTTGGAATTGTTATGGACTTCATAATGAAGAAATGCTGCACTGGTAATAAAGGCATCGAATGGATACAAGGAGACCATTTGGAGGACCTGGACTTTGCTGATGACATAGTTCTCATCAGCAATCAGATAAAAACGATGCAGGAAAACACAAATGAACTATCATCAATAGCCAGCAAAATTGGGCTTGAGGTCAATCATGAAAAGACTAAAGTCATGAAAAGTTTAATTCCAACAAGTGACAAAATATACATGGAAAACAAACCAGTAGAAGAGATCGATCACTTCATCTATCTTGGAAGTCACATTGATCGAGAAGGGGATACGAGCAAAGAAATTAGAATCAGAATAGCTAAAGCAGCAATGTTTCAGAAGCCTTGAAAAGTTGTGGAAATCAAAACTCATTAGCACAAACACAAAACTTAGGCTATTCAAATCAAATGTACTATCAACCCTTACGTATGCGTGTGAAAGCTGGAAAACAACAAGAGATATAGAAACAAAGTTGAACGCATTCGAAAATAAATGTCTAAGGAAAATACTTGGTATAGAATGGAACGAATTCAAAACAAACGAGGAAATTAGAGAAATCGCCAATCAACCACTAATATCTTCAGTAATAAAGAAAAGACGATGGTCATACGTTGGACATGTGATGAGAAGAGATAATAATCGAATAGCAAAGCAAGCCCTCATATGGGAAACAACAGGTAAAAGAAAAAGAGGAAGACCCAGGGAGACACAGAGAAGAACATTGATGAGAGAGGCAAGAGCAGCAGGAATCGGCTCCCTCAATGAGATATAACTGCTTGCACAGAACAGAGACAGATGGCGAGATTTGATAAAATATCTTTAAAAGAAAACTGCTAGAACAAAAATTCATATAGGAGAAGGTGTATCTTGGTCTACGCCCTATGGGCCGGTTACGGCTCGAAAGGTCAATAGATAGATAGATACAAATTGCTGAAAATTTTTTATGGGAGTTTTTTTGACCAAATTACAAATGTAACAATATCCAGAAATGCGGGCAAGATTATCCAGAATTTACAAAGTGTGGATTGCCTGATAAGATTATGTCTTCATAATCTTGATTTATTATTAAGGTCATTCCTTATTTGTAAGAAAGAGGTCCATTAAATGATTGAAAAGTAAATACCTATATCAACAGTAACTAACATTAGCTCTTTGAACTTCCAATGGGACAATGACGTAGGACATGTTTTGATAGTAGTTGGTAACCTTTACTTAGTGACTGCTGCTGGAGTTTGATAAATTAGAGTGGGTATTGATTGAGTTATGTGTGACCTGCACTAAATCTGGTGTTTGAAAAATTAAATGTAAAAGAGATTTAATTGAACAAGTGTTTTATTATACTTAACAACCCTGCTAATTCAAATATATTACCCCAACATTGTGTCATCATCATTAAGTACCTGCTGGTGTAGGTGATCATGTCTCTCCACAACTTTCAATCTCACCAGTATTTATCATTTCTGCTGTTTACCTACTGCCAAGCCATTTTCTTAAGCTGTCTGGTATCTTTTGTCTTTGCTTCCCTCTATCTCTTCATCCCTCAATTTTCACACTTGTCACAATATATTTCAGCTGTTCCCTTCTCATTGCATGGCCAAAAAAATTATTGTCTTTTCCTAATTTTGGAAATTAGCTCTCTTTGCTTTGGCCTCTTTCAGAATGTTTCAACTCTGTATAGTTATCCTTGAAAATAACAGGGTAAATGAAGCAATGTAAAAAAGAAGAATTCCAAACTCATTACAAAATAAGACTATTCTTAAAACTATCACAGGCCCTACGCGATTGTTTTGTAATTAACTCTTTCTGTACAGAAGAAGCCTTTTATCAATGCAACAGAAGAGATTTCAGAGACAAAATTTTTCAAGGTTTTAAGAATCAATCTACATATTTATATTTATCTAACATATAACATATATGTTATATGAATTTTTAGATAATTGAACAAGGTATTAGATTTCACCAATACCAAGATGATACAAAACATGTAAAAAAAATATGGTTTAATGACGGTTCACATTAATCAAATTGAGAGTGATGCACTGTGTGGCGAAACGTATGTGGCCGAAATTTACATGGTGCACAGTGCGTGGAAACGTACGAACGAAAAGAGTTAAAATTAATCTTATTTATAAAGAGGAGAAACATTTTTTTTCACAAGGAAAGCATGTTAATATCTTTGTTTAAAAAATGTATTTAGGTTACATCTTTATTTTAAAAAATGTATTTAGGTTACATCTTTATCTACTGGCAATGCAATGTCAGCGGCAATCTTTTTTATTTGACCATTGGCACACTTATGGGTGATGTGAATATTATGCCAGGCTGTACAACCTTCCGTGAGATACTCTGTTATCCATGATCAGAAACAGGTAGTAAAATATTCCAAAATGGATAGTTAAATATTCAGAAGTGGTAGTCAAGTATTCAGAAGTGATTAGTTAAGTATTCAGTAAAAATATTCATTATCCATACAGAAGATTGACAGGCAGTCTCTGCTGCAGCAGTAGGTCAATACAGCTCCTGGATGACTCTAAATTGAGTGTGGTAACCAGGGTGTACTGCCAGGGCATGCAGGTGTGCACAGCAATTAAAAAGCTGGTTAGCTTGTTGGCAGCTCTAGCACTGAGCAAGACCTGATTCTGAACAAACAGGACATCATCAACTTTGTTTTTCATTCCATTAAGTGAAGAGGAGGAGAATAGCTAAACAAATATATTGAGAGACTGATGAGTTTAGATGTGGAAATTGAGCCTGGTAAATAAGGAGAGCTTTTTTGGAAAAGCAGATGTATCAACAATCAACAACTGACAGGAGCAGTGAGTCTACTTAAGCTTTGAGAAATGCTCAGCAGGTGGTGGAGTGGATAAGAGGATGCTCTGACTGCAATGAAACTAATACCATGAATAGAATAGAATAGAATAGAATAGAATAGAATAGAATAGAATAGAATAGAATAGAATAGAATAGAATAGAATAGAATAGAATAGAATAGAATAGAATAGAATAGAATAGAATAGAATAGGGAGGTATTCAATTATTCAGAATTGTGTGAACTCCAAAACCATGTTGGTTTGAAAAATATTACATTTGTTTACTAAATCTAGAACACCTGAAAAATAGAGGGAGAATTGGAAAAAAAAATGCTTTGGTAAAAGCTTTATGTAATGGATAGACACAAATTTGAATGAGATTTCAGCTCAATAGAAAAATCACATTTATGCATTCATTTGCATTTCTTTGCCTTGACCCCTGGAAATGAGATCAGTACTGATATTTCATTATGGTGATTTATTATTCCAAAGAAACCTGATATATTAAAGTCACTTTATGACTGTTAAATGGAGGATGAAATGATAAGTGAAAGAACAATTCTGAGACTAAGAAAAAGTAGGAAAGTCATGAGGCAAGTAAGACCTGGGACTGAAATAAAAGATCAAATATCTGCGCTTAAATTTTATTTTTTTTTAAACCTCTGGTGAAACATCTTTAAGACAGTGAACTTTTTTCAGGGCCTGAATTTTGCAAGAATATGTTTTCTCCCCAGTACTCACTGGAAGTGTGAATGGATGTCCATCACCACACAAGCAGATATTGGCTGACTGCAGAGGGTATATTTAAATAATTCAAGTCTTAGATTTTGAGCAGATCATCCTAACAATTTTGTCCAGATAGTGGCTGTTTGTCTTACACTTTGAGTAGATCATCCTAACAATTTTGTCCAGATAGTGGCTGTTTGTCTTACACTTTGAGTAGATCATCCAAATAATTTTGTCCAGATAGTGGCTGTTTGTCTTACACTTTGAGTAGATCATCCTAACAATTTTGTCCAGATTGTGGCTGTTTGTCTTACACTTTGAGTAGATCATCCAAACAATTTTGTCCAGATAGTGGCTGTTTGTCTTACACTTTGAGTAGATCATCCTAACAATTTTGTCCAGACAGTGGCTGTTTGTCTTACACTTTGAGTAGATTGTCCTAACAATTTTGTCCAGACAGTGGCTGTTTGTCTTACACTTTGAGTAGATTGTCCTAACAATTTTGTCCAGACAGTGGCTGTTTGTCTTACACTTTGAGTAGATTGTCCTAACAATTTTGTCCAGACAGTGGTTATTTACCTTACACTTTGAGTAGATTCATCATCATCGAGTGCCATCTCCGCAATGAAGGTTGGCTACCAGGTAGCGCCATTCTGCTCTGTCTCTTGCTTTGATGGTGCAGGTTGTCATAGGCTGATTTGTCCATCTTTTGATGTTACTTGTCCATGTTAGTCTTGATCTGCCTCTGCCTCTTTTACCTTGTATGTTCCCCTCCAGGATTACTTTTAGTAGGCTGTTGTGTCTTTTAACATGGCCCAAAAATCGCAATTGTCTTGTTTGAATTGTGTTTAGTAGTTCTCTTTTCATTTTTAGTTGTTTTAAGACTTCGTCGTTTATTTTCTTTTCCTTCCATCCAATTCTACTTATTCTTCTATATATCCACATTTCAAAGGCTTCAATTCTCTGTTCTGTTTTCTTGTCTAATGTCCATGTTTCTGCACCATAAAGAAATATTGAGAAGATGTAACATTTTTCTATTCTTAGTTTTAGCCCTGGTGTTATTTGTTTTGATGTTAGTATGTTCTTCATGGCATTAAAATTATTTTTTGCCATTCCTATTCTTTTGTTTATTTCAGTTGTACATTTTCCACCACTGGTTATAGTATGTCCAAGGTAGTTGTAGTTCTGAACTGTCTCCAGGTCTATTCCTTCAATTTTGATATCCATTTGTGGGTTTTGAGTAGATTGTCCTAACAATTTTGTCCAGATAGTAGTTGTTTGTCTTACACTTTGAGTAGATTGTCCTAACAATTTTGTCCAGATAGTGGTTGTTTGTCTTACACTTTGAGTAGATTGTCCTAATAATTTTGTCCAGATAGTGGTTGTTTGTCTTACACTTTGAGTAGATTGTCCTAATAATTTTGTCCAGATAGTGGTTGTTTGTCTTACACTTTGAGTAGATTGTCCTAACAATTTTGTCCAGATAGTGGTTGTTTGTCTTACACTTTGAGTAGATCATCCTAACAATTTTGTCCAGACAGTGGCTGTTTGTCTTACACTTTGAGTAGATTGTCCTAACAATTTTGTCCAGACAGTGGTTGTTTGTTTTACTCTTTTTAATTTTTACTGCCAAAGGTCCTTTAACATGTGCAGAGTGCAAATGAGACATCCGGTTATTTTGCCTAAACCCAAGAAAGCTAGCCACCAGATCTCACTGCCCAGATATGGGGCAGATGTGCTCAGCAGCAACAGAGCTGAAAGTTGTCAGTGACATATAGTTGGTGGCTTGCACTGGGATCTGTGAACCAGAACTATCCAGGCCCTGCTCCACCTCTTCATGGTGCCCCTATTAACAGACTAACCCATCTTGTATGGCTAAGTGAGCAGGGAAAGCAACCCAGTACTCAAAAATGCCATGATGAAGTCAGATGTGCTGGGCTGAAATATCTCAGTTTTACTGCAAACAACATCAAAAAGCATTTACACCCATTTAACTTCCTTTTATGGGCAGATGGCGGAGAGACATAACTATTTCTTTAGTCATCGGGGGAGATACATACAAATGAACGAACTATCCAGAGACCAAGGGTGGGTAAAGATGCCAAAAACCATTGATTTGAATAGAAAAGTTCCCACCATCTAAGGCAGGATCTGAACCTAGAACCTATGTCCTAACAAGGTCATTGATGTAGACTAGAAAAAGTGTTGGAGATAGTACCCCTCCCTGTGGGATGTCCTGGTGCAGTAAGACCTTCTTACTTTTAAAACCATCAAGCTGCACTCTGGCTCTCCTGTTATGCACAGAATGCTTTCACCCATTTGTACATCCTGCCATTTACTCTGCAATTTTTCAGTTCCTTCAAAAGCTTTTCCTTCCATACCTTATCAAATGCTTTCTTTAGGTCTATCCATGCTGCTAGTACCAGTTTCTTTGCTTGAAACACATCCTCAATTTCCTGGGAAAGATAGGTTGCCTGATCTTCAGTAGAGTAACACTGTCTAAAGCCTGCTTGCTGTGGGACAAGGAGGTTTTCACTTTCCAGGTACCACTACAGTCTGCGATCGATTATACGTTCCATTGTTTTACACAAACAGCTTGTATTGCTGATTGGTCTATAGCTGAATGTTGTTGAACCATCTTTTTCTGGCTTTAGTAATGGTATCATAATTGCTTTTCACCATGCCTGTGACACTCTACCTGTGATCCAGGAAATTATAGATCTGCAGTAGTTTTGCTTTAGCTGCAGTTCCCAAGTTTTTTATCATTTCATTGGACACTCCATCACGGCGTGATGTCATTAAAATTTTTAATTTGGATATTGTCAGCTCTAGCTCTTTGTGCAATGGTTATTTCTATGACTTCATGTATGGTGCCTTCTTGTCTTACATTTTGTTGCTTTAAACGGGTCTCTTGTCATTTCTCTAGGTTAATTTCACTATTATTGTCATTTGCAAAGGAGTCTGCAAAGTGATTTGCTTCTTGCTTACCTGTTAGGATGTCTCCATCCTTCTTCAGTGTAATTTTGGTGTTCCTTTCTGTACCCTCATCATGTCTGATTCAGATAGCTTTTCAGATAGCTGAGATGGCCAAGTGCTCTAGCATTTAGTTTCTCATGGCAAGGCTCTGTGCCAAGGAGTATGGGTTTGATCCTGCTATGGACCACATACTGTTCTTTGTTTTTTTTTCTGTTGTGGAATATTTGTGATTTTCTCCCGAGTGCTGAAAACATCCCTTCTCCTCTGAAATGATTTGCATGTATTGCAGTAACTCTAGGCAGGACAAGCTCCAGCTTCTCCAGAAAAAGCCAGGAGTTCAAGAAAACCATTACAACCTATCATATACCATCTTAGATCCAAGAACTTGGATAAGCACCAACCCATGGCACTAAATCAAGTCAAACTTAAGTTTCAAATTCTTCTTCTTCTTTCCTTCCTCATCTGCCTTTCAGCGTCGAGGAGAGATATAATTTGCAGTTTTTTGCTCTTCTGTTCACCTCTGCTGCTGTTATGTTTCCTAGTGCTTCTAATATTCCATCGATCCATCTTTTTGGTGGTCGACCCTTGGGTCTGGTGTTCTCACAACGTTTGTTGAAGGCTCGTTGTGTTGTGTTTTGTTCTTTCTGCCTTGTCACGTGGCCAAACCATTTTATCTGTTATTTCCTTATATATTCTATGGCGGGGGCTATTCCTAGCTTTTTTCTCAGTTCTTCATTTCTGATCTCATCTCTCAGACTGTTTCCTGTCATTCATCTAACACATTTCATCTGTGTAGAGGTTATTTTTTTTTATTGTTCTTGCATCTAGGGTCCAGGTCTAGCATTGGTAGCACAACGTTGTTTCAAATTGAGTTAAATAAATAAATGTAAAGATTGTGTATATTGACTGGCAGATATTCAACCTTATTTCAAATATATACATTAATTTATACCTTTTGTTATTTAATGTGTTGTGTTCATAGCACTTTAAAAAACATGTTTTTTTTTTAATTGTAATCTGTACTTACACTTGTTTCACTGTACCCTGTAAGACTCCAGGAGGGGATTCTATCTCCATCTCCTGCAACCAGCAGCAACAACACCAAGATGCCTGACATCGGAATGGTCGTTTCATCATCATTAGAGGCTGGCCGTGGTTGTCTGTGACATTCATTACAAAAGGTCTTGCAGTTCCACAAAATTGTCGTGTGCAGCAGTCCGTGTCTGAAAAAGGCCAGTGCATCAATTGCTCATCATAATTCTGAGATATATGATGACTACCAACCAAGGACAGATTTAGGCCTAAGCTAAATAAGTTATAGCGTAGAGTCTCACAATTTGAGTCGGCTTTAAACATATTTGCATTGTAGTAAACTAAGAGACCTTTTGTTGTTAATTTTTTTACAGCAGGCCTCAAAGTTTCATTTAGATGAGTGCAGCTTAGGACATAAATCTGGCTCTGTTACTAACAAACTCACTGGGAAGTTAAAATTAGATATTTTCTTCCATAAAAAAATGAATTGAATAACTTTTCTACAGACATTACATAACAGGAATTGAATAACTTTTCTACAGACATTACATAACAGGAATTGAATAACTTTTCTACAGACATTACATAACAGGAATTGAATAACTTTTCTACAGACATTACATAACAGGAATTGAATAACTTTTCTACAGACATTACATAACAGGAATTAAATAACTTTTCTACAGACATTACATAACAGGAATTGAATGACCATGAAAGGAATCAGAGTACTTATCTCAAATATTGCAGAGCAATTTTTTTTTATGTAAGACTAATAATTTAACACACTAAGATTAAAAATTAATAATTTACCAACAGAAGGATTTCTATTAGGAGCACTGTGTAAGCACAAATAAAGTACATAGAAAAGTATCCACACAAACAATACAAATGTAAGCAGCTAAAACTATACTGGTATATTAATATTTAAATTAACCTAACATTTTAAATTTTAAAATCACATTAGAACTAAATGGGACACAATAAGTATCAAGAAATTCAATGAGAATACTAGATCACAGACAATGAAAAAGGTGCATTATTGAAATATTAGAAACACTAGGGAACATAATGGAAGAGGCCAACAGAACAGCAAAAAGCTACAAACAATATCTCCTCGCAACGGAGAATTGCAAATGAGGACAGAAGGAGAAGAAAAATACATAATTTTGCATGTTTTTTAATGTGCTGATTCAAATAACTACATTTTATATTTTATTTAAATTTGTCTGGCATAAATATTTCTAATGTAATTGGAATTTAAAACTGAAAATAAAGCTAAGAACAAATATATTTGTGCACAGACGTAACCATGTTACCCTTGTGTTTTGATCTTCCTGTTTTTTGGCCACGTGATAAGACAAAGATCAAAATACAACACAACACAACCTTCAACAAAAGCTACAAGAACACCAGGCACAGGTTGATCATGAAATAACATTTATTGATGGAATATTAAAAACATAGCTAAAGAGGCCAAGAGAAGAGCAAAAGATGAAAAACTATATCTTCTCTCAACACAGAATTACAAATCAGGAAGAAAGAAGAAAAACATAATTTTGCAAGAATACAATGTATTATATGTGCTGAATCATGTACCTACATTTGATATTTTTACAAAAGATCACAAATTATATTCCCTTAGATACTGATAGGCAAATGACAGAAGAAAGAAGACAAGAAAATAAATTGCTATAATCATATTTAAAAAAAATGTGCTCTATTTTCAGACAAAACAGATGGAGATGCAATATAAAGATGATGTTCATGTCATGATATCAATGCAAGACATTAGCTCTTAGATCTAGGCAAGTGATGCTGCAATAGGTTTCTTAATTTCTAAGCTTGCGTGTGAAGAGTTACATCTTATCAATCCTTGAAGTACTGTAACACTAGGTTTCTCTATATTAACTCTTTCCACATGAAAGCTTTTTATCAATGCAATAGAAGAGATTTCAGAAACACAATTTTTCTTGGGTTGTGAGAATCAATCTACACATTTATCTAACCTATGACATTATATACACATTTTTAGATAATTGAACTAGGAATTAGTTTTCACCAATACCAAGATGATACAACACATGTAAACAGAATATGGTTCGATGATGGTTCACAGAGATCAAATTAAGAATGATGCACTATGCGGCAAAACATACACGGCTAGTGCATGTACACAGTGCATTGAAACCTATGGAAAGAGTTAAGAGACCCCACCACTGTGGAGACAATGATGGGGTACACTTTATTAGTTAGCCTGTTTTGTTGCAGACTGTTATCAGGGAGTTCTACTTGAAAGAGAAGTGAGTTTATGTTAATATCACCACCACTGCACACCAGATGAACCCATAGGTACTCCAATATCCCCCTTGAGAATCTCAAAAAGTATGTGAACTGAATCTTGACCCACAAGCATGAACCCCATTGCATGGCCTGGAATCCACAGTGCTAGAAGTTTTTTTTTCGGACAATTTTCCCCAGGCAGCTGCCAAATTAATGGCCTACTCTTTTCAAATCTTCCCCAGGCAGCTGCCAAATTAATGGCCTATTCTTTTCAAATTTTCCCCAGGCAGCTGCCAAATTAATGGCCTATTCTTTTCAAATTTTCCCCAGGCAGCTGCCAAATTAATGGCCTATTCTTTTCAAATTTTCCCCAGGCAGCTGCCAAATTAATGGCCAACTCTTTTTAAATTTTCCCCAGGCAGCTGCCAAATTAATGGTCTACTCTTTTCAAATTTTCCCCAGGCAGCTGCCAAATTAATGGCCTATTCTTTTCAAATTTTCCCCAGGCAGCTGCCAAATTAATGGCCTATTCTTTTCAAATTTTCCCCAGGCAGCTGCCAAATTAATGGCCTATTCTTTTCAAATTTTCCCCAGGCAGCGGCCAAATTAATGCCCTACTCTTTTCAAATCTTCCCCAGGCAGCTGCCAAATTAATGGCCAATTCTTTTCAAATTTTCCCCAGGCAGCGGCCAAATTAATGCCCTACTCTTTTCAAATCTTCCCCAGGCAGCGCCTCTTTTCAAATTTTCCCCAGGCAGCTGCCAAATTAATGGCCTATTCTTTTCAAATTTTCCCCAGGCGGCTGCCAAGTTAATGGCCTACTCTTTTTCAAATTTTTCCCCAGGCAACTGACAAATTAATGGCCTATTCTCTTCAAATTTTCCCCAGGTAGCTGGCAAATTAATGGCCTATTCTTTTCAAATTTAACTGCCAAGGCCTTCTTCTTTCTACTTTCTTCACTTCCTTTTGTACCCGTTTTGGTGTTGAGGGAGAGTGATACAAAGTTAAGAGTTTTTACAATGTGCCCATATCCACAGAGTATCTCCTGTTCATTGCTGCTATCTGAGAGAGGGCTAAATATCAAATCTTACAACCCAGAGAATGGTGGGTGGTAAAGCCACGAATATACATTTTTTTCAAAGTGGTCTTGATCAACTTTAGTTCATTAATTCTGCCATGACTACAGTTACCTAGCCAATGCTCTACAAGCCTCATAAATAGAATATTTCTTAGTTAGACAGCTCTGCACTAATGAATATTCTGAACAAATTCTAGCTTTACAGGGAAAACAAAAGAAAAGAACTGACAAGATAACCTCAGTCTGAAATTGTAAAGCTATATAGGAGGAAGCTGAAGCAAATCAATTCACCAAATTTATTTCTAGTCAGGTAATGGTAACAACAAAGAAAAAGACATCACCTCAGTGCAAAATAAAGACAAGTGGAATAATATTAGACGAATATGGCTGACCACCGTGAAAGAGATTGGAGCCTCATCACGTACTAGTCCAGAGGAAGCCATGGAGAGTCGGAGGAATTCAAACTTATGTCGGAGGAAAGATCTTAAAATAAGTACTTGGAACGTTAGAACTCTATATCAACAAGGGAAATTGGAAAATCTGATTCAAGAAGCAGAACGAATAAATATAGATATTTTAGGCATATCAGAGACAAGATGGAAAGAATGTGGGTACATTGAAGACAAAAAATATACATTTATATACTCAGGAAACACAACAGAACATCACAGGGGTGTAGGAATACTAATAAAAAGAGAGCTGCAAAAATATATAAGTAACCACTGGACATACAGTGATAGGATTATACTACTCAAGTTGAAAGCAAAACCATTCGACATAGCAATAATACAGACATATGCACCTACTCCAGACTACACAGATGAACAAATAGAAGCATACTATGAAGACCTAAATAAAGTTATGAAACAAGTGAAATCTTCAGACATCTTGACTGTAATGGGTGACATGAACGCTAAAGTAGGAAAAGGTAGATATAAGACCATTATAGGAAATCATGGTTTAGGAAAAAGAAATGACAGAGGAGAAAGATTAATACAATTCTGTGAAGAAAACAGGCTGGTAATATGTAACACCTACTTTGAGTAAGAGAAAAGGAAACTATACACATGGAAAAGCCCTGGAGATAAGAAGAGGAATCAAATAGATTACATAATGATAAAAGAAAGGTTCCGTAACAGCGTAAAGAAAGCCAAAACCTTCCCAGGAGCAGATATTAACTGAGATCACAATCCTGTAAAGATTAAAATGAAAATCAAACTAAAGAGAAACAAGCAAAAATCTAATTCATCAACAAAGCCACTTGATATAACAGCTGTAAATCAAAAAGATATTAAAGATACCTATACAATACAAGTAAAGAACACGTACCAGAAGCTGCTAGAGGAATGAATTGAACAATACAAAAGAGAAAATCCTGATGAAAAAGTAACAACCAAATGGCAATGTATAAAGAAAAGCATACAAAAAGCCTGCGACACCTTACCCAAAAGAGAAAAGAACAAAAAACAAAAATGGATAACTAACACCATCTTAGAAAAAATGGAAGAAAGGAGACAAGCGAAGAACACTACCCAATACAATAAAATAGATAATGAAATATGCCAAATGTGCAAAAAGGCAAAAGAAGACTGGCTCAGCCAAAAATGTATAGAAATAGAAACTATGGAAAGCAAACAAGACTTAAGAGGAATGCACACAGAAATAAAGAGAATGACTAATAAAAATAAAAAAGCAACAGAAGGTGGATGCATTGCAGACAAAAAAGGAAAAATGCTAACAGACAATAAGGATATTATAGATAGATGGCAGGAATATATAACAGAGCTATTTCATGATCAAAGGGACAAGAAACCAGTTATAAAATGTACATCAGGCTATAAAATCTTAAGATCTGGGGTGGAAAAAGCTATAAAAACAATGAAAAAGGGAAAAGCAGCAGGACCTGAAAGCATACAGATCAGCACTAGAAGATTTTGGCATTGAAGTGATTACAGACATATGCAACGACATATACCATACAGGATACATACCAAATGAACTAAAAACATCAACTTTCATTGCATTGATTAAAAAGAATGGAGCCGTTGAATGCAGTGACTTTAGAACAATAAGCCTAATGAGCCATGTTACAAAAATCTTGCTAAAAGTTATACAAGGGAGGATTCAGAATAAAATCAGTACTGAATTAGATGAGCAGCAATTTGGATTTAGGAAATATAGCGGGACTAAAGAAGCCATATTCTGCATGAGAACATTAATCGAAAAGTACACAGAAGTAAACAAACCAATATATGCCGCTTCATAGACTACACCAAAGCTTTTGATAGAGTACACCACAAACAACTTATAGAATGCCTAAAAGAGATACATCTAGATGACATGGACATACGACTAATATGCTATCTATACTGGGAGCAAACAGCAATAATAAAATATAACAAAGAGAACTCTACACCCATTGATATAAAAAGAGGAGTAAGACAAGGATGCATCCTATCACCAAGCTTATTCAATCTATACACTGAGCAAATCTTTAAAAACATCATAGAGATGCCAGGCCTACAAATTAATGGAAAGATAATCAATAACCTAAGATATGCTGATGATACTGTACTACTAGCAGATATCCTAAAGGTCTACAACAATTACTTAATGAAATAAACATAACAAGCAAAAAATATGGACGATATGAATATCAAAAAGACTAAAACTATGATCATAAACAAAGAAAATACTCAAAATCCACAAGTGGATATCAAAATTGATGGAATAGACCTTGAGACAGTTCAGAACTATAACTATCTTGGACATACTATAACCAGTGATGGAAAATGTACAACTGAAATAAATAAAAGAATAGGAATGGCAAAAAATAATTTTAATGTCATGAAGAACATACTAACATCAAAACAAATAACACCAGAGCTAAAACTAAGAATAGCAAAATGTTACATCTTCTCAATATTCCTATTTGGTGCTAAAACATGGACATTAGACAAGAAAACAACAGAGAATTGAAGCCTTTGAAATGTGGATATATAGAAGAATAGGTAGAATTGGATGGAAGGAAAAGAAAACAAACGATGAGGTCTTAAAACAACTAAAAATGAAAAGAGAACTACTGGACACAATTAGAACAAGACAAATGCGATTCTTGGGCCATGTTAAAAGACACAACAGCCTACTGAAAGTAATCCTGGAGGGGAAAATACAAGGTAAAAGAGGCAGAGGCAGACCAAGATTAACATGGACGAGTAACATCAAAAGATGGACAAATCAGCCTATGACAACCTGCACCATCAAAACAAGAGACAGAGCAGAATGGCGCTCCATGTTAGCCAACCTTCGTTGCGGAGACGGTACTCAATGATAATGATGATGGAACAATATTAAAACAGGTAAATGAATTTAAATATTTGGGAACTTTGTTAACCTCTGACGGAAGATGTACAAAAGAGGTGAGATGCAGAATGGCTCAAGCAAAAGCAGCTTTCTAAAAAATGAGGAAGATTCTATGCAATCCATTTTTGACAATAGAAACAAGAAAAAGAATTCTTAAATGTTATGTAGAGCCAGTCTTAACATATGGATGTGAATCATGGACAATAGAACAACAGACAAGAAAATCACTGGAGTCTGTAGAAATGTGGTTTTACAGAAGAATGTTAAGAGTACTATGGACAGCTAAGAAGAGTAATGAAAACGTTCTGAAAGAAGTCAAAGCAAAAAGAGAACTAATTTCCAATATTAGGAAGAAACAATCATCATTTTTTGGCCATGTAATGAGAAGAGAACAACTGGAATATATTGAAACAACTGGAAAAATTGGGGGACGAGAAGAGATAGAGGGAAGCAAAGAGAAAAAATAACAGACAGCTTAAGAGAATGGCTTGGCAGAAGGTCAACAACAGAAATGATAAATAGCTGCCGAGATAGAAAATTGTGGAGAGACATGATCACCTACGCCAGTAGGCACAGTACTTGATGATGATTTCTAAACAAATGATGAACAACATTTGTTGTCTACTAGTGACATTTGCTGGGAGCCGCAATAGCTCAGTCATTAGTTAACTGGACTACAAAGGGCTAGAGGTAGGGTTAGATCCTAATCAATAGCTTCCAGGTTCACCCAGCCTTAAATGGGTACCTGATTTTTATAGGAAAGTAAAGCGGCACAGGCATAATACAGACCATATTACCCCAAAAATCAAGTGCCGAAGGTCTGTAATAATTATTGACACTAACTACATATTCACTATATGCCACTTGGTGTGACGGGGCTCTTTACTTTTTTTTTCACTGACATTTGCTGCATTGCTCTGCCAACTCTAGGAAACAAAAAGTCTAAGGTTGCAAAGGGTTGCAGTTGACAACAAGCTCTGTTCTGATTTCAGCCCAAGATAACTTCAGCATGGAATGTTTTTAGGGCTATCGTGTCTTTCATATTCAATTCCTTCGCATTTGTTAAAAAAAGGTTAATGTTTCCATGGCACGTAAAAGAAAGTGACGTAGGGTCTTGATCAGCTCTGATTCACACTTGATTGTGACTTCACCAGTCTAATATGGGCTGGTGACTGCTTTCAGTTTATTCGCTGCATGTGTGTGTGGTCACTAAAATTATGAGTTTGCATTAAATATTGTGATCAAATCAATTAAGCTTTTGTCTTGAGACTACATATATCATGAATTAAATATGACATAAGCAAGAGTGAGAGTCCAACTAAGAGAACAGATTGTTTAACTAGCAAGCTACTATAACCATCATAATGTATTTTCTTCACCACTTGACGATTGCTACAATGTACTTCTGGGGTTAGTGAGAGTACAAAGTATTCTATATATTGCATACAACATCTGATTTTAAAAATCACTTCTGATCAATTTGTCACAGTTAAACTGTCAGCATGGGGAACTGGTCGGTCTCAAGGCAAGATGCCAGCCTTGAGACAGAGGTTGTGAGTTCAAATTATGGCTGTACTATTTGGAATTTTTATTTATGATTTCTCTCTGTGGCAACCACCCCTGGTCTCAGCAGTGAGGCCCGGCTTGAATTGTCAATTATTCATCTGCGGGAAGAAACATGAGTACCTCCAAAATCACAATTATCTGTGTGGTGACAGACACACCTGTGCACATGGCTGCCAGGGGAAAATGGATTAACACTCAAAATTCAGTTCCTAGACTCTAGGGGCTTTACCAGAGAGAAAGCTGGTGAATGGGACTGTTTGTAGATTATACAAAATTCACTTTCCATTAATGATTTTCATTTAAACTTGGTTTAACATTTCTGTGAAGCTTAAACTGTTGATATCAGATGACATTAGATCTTACCTTCTTTAGCAAACATGAATTTCTGGCTTTGATTGTTACAAATATCATAACGGTTATTTCGTTCCCAGCCAATGAGAACTGCAAAGAAAAACAGGACATAGAAAGCTTCAAGTGATAAATATCTACTTTCCTTCCTCATTTACCTCTCAGCGTTGAGGGGAGATATAATTTGTGGTCATTTGTTCTGTTCACCTCTGCTGCTGTTATGTTTCCTAGTGCTTGTAATATTCCAACCATCTTTTTCGTGGTCGACCATTGAGTCTGGTATTCTCGCAACGTTTGCTGAAGGCTCATTGTGTTTTGATCTTTCTGCCTTGTCGACCAAACCATTTTATCAGTTGTTTCTTTATATATTCTATGGTGGGGGCAATTCCTAGCTTTTTTCTCAGTTCTTAATTTCTGATCTTATTTTTCAGACTGTTTCCTGTCATTCGTCAGGCTGTCTCAGATTGTTTCAGATCAATATCTGATAGCTTTAATGTTGGAATAAATAACATCTTTGATTTATAAATACACAATTAAGTGAAATATATAATCCATGAAAGGATGGACAAGAACAAGTGCAACTAATGCTGTTGCTAAAGAAACATGCATCTTGGTTGCTGTGAAGAATTCTTGATAAGATAGAAGTTATCTGATAATACCAACAAGTAGATCAATCAATCTCTGGATAATTAGAGGCTTGGTCAACAATTCCACAAAATATGGTGTGGTCAACATTCAAATGAAAGTTATTAGAGGCTTGGTCAACAATTCTCCAAAATATGGTGTGGTCAACATTCAAATGAAAGTTATTAGAGGCTTGGTCAACAATTCCCCAAAATATGGTGTGGTCAACATTCAAATGAAAGTTATTAGAGGCTTGGTCAACAATTCCACAAAATATGGTGTGGTCAACATTCAAATGAAAGTTATTAGACAAGCTATAACAATCAGAGTACCATTAAAACAGACTATAACATCCAGTACCTGCAGGACCACACACAATATTTGTATGTCAATACAAACTTGGTGGCATCCTTTATAAAACCATCAGACAGATAACTAATATCAGTAGCCAACGAATCTCAATATCTGCTGATCATCATTATATCTATAATTAATATGTGCTGCTAGTGTACAATTCTCGCTTATTTTTTATGTTAATGTGTCACGCCACAGAAAGGACTGTAACACCAATGCCTTTATAGATACAATGTTCTGCGACTCATCTTCAGATTCTGCCACTGCGGCTGTGTTCTTGCTTGACCCGTTTCGCTGCCTCGTTGACTTGGGCCGCCCGCTGTGCTAATTGTTGGCCCCTGACAAATCTTGCTTGTCTGGACTCGTGATTTACTTATTGACAACTGCCCAACTAGACTGAGACGGCAGCTCTTGAATGGCCAGGAAAACTGACTCAGCTTCCATTCGTGATCTTTTTATGTGGTGTACTTCGCGATGATTTTCTGATATAACAGACCTGCAGAAATCTGCGAACAGTCTTCTCCACAACCCTGACGTTCGTACTTCACCACACTGTCTACAACCACACACTGACGATAATTTACTGTTCACAATGTCCACTCATAATATGAACTTGAGTTTATTAACAGGTAACTTGTTAAGTAACACAATGGTGAAAAGAAAGCAAACCGTCGACTTACACTGCGCTCGGCTGCTCACACACACGAAATGTCCTGTAGGCACTGTTCTCTACAACCATGCCACCACCAACACTCGCACTCTATTTGTCCACACTAAAATTCCGCTTAATCTGGAGCTTAATCTAATCCCTAATTGAACACAATGTTGTCTCGATTTTACCACGAGACTTACGTCTATTCTAGTCTAATGTTTAGACACTCTTTGGACTAACTCTTAGTCCCGCTTGGCCTCCATGAGCCATTGGCCTACCGCCTAATCTAAAATTAAGGTTTCTCCCACAATCGCCTCCCCCGGCCGTCCGCTTGAGTCAACTCTTCCTACCTAACCTTGTACTTTGACTATATTTTTCACCTCCAACCAATCACAAATCCCCTTACATCCTCTGCCCATTTCTAACTGAACCCTCTTTACCATCACGAGAACTCCGTTATTCTGTCTGAGCTCACTTCCCCACTTTCCTCACGTGAAGTGCTCACGTGCTCCTCATCACTCACCTCATTGTTACACATTTTCACCTCCACTGTTACACTAGTTAGTAGTAGTAGTCTCCGTCATTCATGGTTAATTATGGATTTTTCAGCGCCCCTATAAATATTTTCTTTTCTTTTGCTGTATATTCTCTTTTTCTATGAATCTGTTTACTTCTTGCTTTAGTTGGAGCTTTAGAAATTGTGTCCAAAGATTGCGGTCTGCAGCTATTTCTTCCCAGGCTGCAGAGTTTATATGTTCAGAGTCTTCATGTCACGTTGACACACGTCTACAAATCGACATTTCTGGTGGGGCCTTGTCCTTTTACCATCTGCTAGTTGTCCACAGAGTATATCTTATCGTATGCGGCCATCTTTCATACGGTGTACGTGGCCAGGCCAGCATAATATACGTTGTTTGAGCATCGTGTAGATATGTACAGGAGGCCTGTGCGAGTCATGACCTCCACATTTGTCACTTTATCCTTCCAGGTGATACAAAGAATACAGCACAGACATCGCATATGGAATGCATTTAGTCTGTATCCTTGGCTGCTAGCTCATTCCATCATTATTAATGAGTTATTAATAGTTTTTAATAATTTGTTTTAAAAGTTCTAAGACAGTTATTTATAAGCTCACTTTTAGCTAGACACTTTTTGGACAAGACCTAACTATTCTTTTCATCTCATAGTTGTTTTCAAATAAGAGGAGGGTCCATCTCAGGTATTTTTCCGCTTGCCAACTTTTCTTTTCCGCATGCCAAATCTCTGAATGATATATTTGTTAGATTCCACTATTATTTTAATAGCATAAAGAACATAAGAGACACAATCATCATAGACAACACAGAGGAAAAAGGCACAAAACTAGAATTTCATCAAAAGCATAACTTCCCCTTTTTTTCTTCTTTTCCTCTTGCATCCATTCGGGTGTTGAGATAAATACAAAGTTCTGGTTATCGCCCTTTTTATGGCTTCATTCATTGCCAATTGATGCTGTAGTGTTTCTTAGATGTGTGTCCATCTTACTCTGGGTCGGCCTCTTGGTCTTCTATCTTCTCTTTAAATATGTGCTTTGTATTGTAATGAAACACAGGTTTCTAGATGGTCAAACCAGTTTATTTGTAGTTTCTGTATGTAACTTAGCATTGGTTCACTGCATTTATACAAAGTAAACAAAGGTACACCCACTTCTTTAGAGAAAGCCACGAAATTGGAAAAGTCATAATTTACGAGTCGAATCTGATAAAACAATTATGGCAAGCTATTTGTAAATAACAACAGCAAAACAAATCAGAACATCAACAAGGAGACGTAACTCTGAACACTAACCTTCAGCAAGCTCTACAATCTGGTGGATTTTGATCTCGTTCAAACTGGCAAGGTAACCCAGCCCCGGAGGTAGCCCTGCTGGCAGCAAGATAGTGGTTGGTGGCCCCATCATCATGGCGCCTGTCAATGGTGAAAAAATAATGTTCCCATACATGCCAAAATGACAGTTTTAGGGGGAAAAAACTACACACAAATTTAAAATAAAAAACAGGAAATGAAATATATATGCCAACACTTATTTTCTATTTCAAAATATAGTGTTATTTTACATTAATAAACCAAGAAATATATCAAATCATGCAAAGGCGCTAGGATACATTTTTGGTGCCCTAAAGAACCCTCAACAAAGGAAAAGACGATTAGAGGCCACAGAGATGAGATTTAACAGAAGAATGTTGAAAGTTCTCTGGACGGCTAAAAAAACCAATGAGGAAATTCTCAAAGAGGCCAACACAAGAAGGGAGTTCCTAAAAAAAACATCAGAAAGAAACAACATTTTTTGGGCACATCATGAGAAGAGGAAAGTTGGAATACTTGGTTACAACTGGCAAAATACAGGGAAAGAGAGATCGCGGACGACAAAGGGAAAATACTAGATAGCTTGGTGTCATGGCATGGAAAACAGTCAAAAACAGAATGGATACGATGCACGGTGGATAGAAAATTGTGCAAGGACATGATCGCCTACGCCAACCGGTATGGCACATGATGAGCCTGTGACAGGATTTGAACCAGGGACATTTTACAACGAGACCAGCAACATATTTTAAACAAATGAAATGGTTTGGTCCAGTAACACGATAGAAACACCAACAATCTACAACACAAGTATCAACGAACACCACGAAGCTGGGTCCTCAAGAAAGAGGACAAACTGAATAATAGAAACACGGAAACTTGATAACAGATATGGCCAAACACTCGGAAACTTGATAACATATGGCCAAACACTCGGAAACTTGATAACATATGGCCAAACACTCGGAAACTTGATAACATATGGCCAAACACTCGGAAACTTGATAACATATGGCCAAACACTCGGAAACTTGATAACATATGGCCAAACACTCGGAAACCTGATAACATATGGCCAAACACTCGGAAACTTGATAACATATGGCCAAACACTCGGAAACTTAATAACATATATGGCCAAACACTCGGAAACTTGATAACATATGGCCAAACACTCGGAAACTTAATAACATATATGGCCAAACACTCGGAAACTTAATAACATATATGGCCAAACACTCGGAAACTTAATAACATATATGGCCAAACACTCGGAAACTTAATAACATATATGGCCAAACACTCGGAAACTTAATAACATATATGGCCAAACACTCGGAAACTTAATAACATATATGGCCAAACACTCGGAAACTTAATAACATATATGGCCAAACACTCGGAAACTTAATAACATATATGGCCAAACACTCGGAAACTTAATAACATATATGGCCAAACACTCGGAAACTTAATAACATATATGGCCAAACACTCGGAAACTTAATAACATATATGGCCAAACACTCGGAAACTTAATAACATATATGGCCAAACACTCGGAAACTTAATAACATATATGGCCAAACACTCGGAAACTTAAGAACATATATGGCCAAACACTCGGAAACTTAATAACATATATGACCAAACACTCGGAAACTTAATAACATATATGACCAAACACTCGGAAACTTAATAACAAATATGGTCAATCAAAGAGCGCAGTGTCCCCATTGATGCGGAGGAGCATGTGAGAGGAGGGAAATATGTTTTGTTTAGAGATTTAAAAACTGAATGTAAAACCGGAGGATAAAGACATAGCATTGCATGTATGGATATACTGTATGTAGGTACATAATAATGCATATAGGTACATAATAATGCATGTAGGTACACAATAATGCATGTAGGTACGTAATACGAAGCTGCTGTAAATCTGACGATGAAGGGGAAAGGGAAAAAAAGGTTTGATTACAGTTAATACACGAGTGAATGACAACACAATCAAACTAGGTTTCAGTTTAATAGGCCCCTAGCGGGAATGCATGTTTCCCACTGTTCCTGCTGAAGGCCCAGTAGGCCGCAACGCCGTTCGATTGCGTTGTTCACTCACGTAAAGCTGTAAACATACCCTTTGTTCCTTTCATTTGAATGTAAAACCCCTCTCAGACAGCTGAAGATAATAAACACGTCATTGCACAGACGAATGAACATTGCGCGGACACTCCGAAGATGCTGTGAATGTTATATAACTAAAAGCTGTTTAAGAAAGCAAAACAAAGGGAGTGCAACACGACATTTAAACATCACCTTCTCAACTAGGGCGCGACAGACGTAATTGTGGAGAATTTAAGTATATGAAGATATGACCGGTCAACCAGAAAAATGAGTACTGTAATAATCTTATAATTTTTTTAAAGTTGGAATGGTGTGGTTACGACTGGCAAAATACAGGGAAAGAGAGTTCGCGGACAACAAAGAGAGAAAATACTAGATAACTTGGTGTCATGACATGGAAAACAGTCAACAACAGAAATGATACGATGCACGTTGGATAGAAGATTGTGGAAGGACATGATCGCCTACACCAACCAGTATGACACATGATAATTTTCGATCATTTTTTAAAATAAATCCTGAGAATGCAGTAAACAGCAGAAGGGATAATGTGAACATTCAGCACCTCTCATGCTCTCTATTCAGGACAGTTTACCCCTTGACAGCAACAAAAAGCGTTGCTCATCCGCTACTGTATGCTCTACTGCCCAACCAAAAAAGGCATACACGGCGTCGATTATTCGTAGGCGTTGGTGAAAATATAGCCAGGTCGGACTATCCACATCCTTGTTTATGAACAAGCAGTTACATTGGACTCGAGTGACGTCAACTGTGTCAGACGATGAACAGGGACGGGAAATTACCAGGGGGTGGTTTTTTTTTTTTTTTTTACATCATTAGGTCTGTGTTTGACACGATTGTAATATTCGGTCTAAGAGTTAAAATAGCGTCGATCTTACTTTTGTATCAAACGATCTGGAGACTTTCTGAAATCACTTTCAAACGATATACCAGAGAGAGGAACACGTTTTAACATAAAACAGTGTCAGCTTTACTAGGGGTGTTTTAAAAAAAATAACTAAACGTTTCGACCACATGCCTTCATCAGTATCTATTTTTTTTTATAGCGGCCTCGCATAATGTCACATACTGGTGCGTATTTCCGAAATACTAGACGTGCTTAAACCGACCATCAGCTGCTTCGACATGATCAATACGATGGTCGTCCAGATTGTAACTGAGGTCGACGTCGAGAAACCTTTCTGCCGCAATTCTGGTTCCAATACAAAAGGAGAATCAGTAGAGGTGTCAACAAGCCTGTTCTGCAACCCTTCGTTCGTTCGTTGCCACACCGAGACTGAGCACCACACCGAGACTGAGCACCACACTGACTCAAATTATTGAACAAGATAATGTATTCATAAAATAGGCCTCAACTTTATTCAGATGACAACATACCCACTCTGCTACTCGAGTGGATACAGTTACGCTCCCCTTGCCCACTTAGGACTTGACAATGTTCAATTCCACAAACACAATTTCTGTAAGCACGCACCCTTGCGCGCTCAGAATGAACTAAATATGTCGACCTCTCGCTCTCACATAATGACGTAGACAAATGTTCAATGTCACACAATTATAACTGCTTCATTAACAAGCCTCCAGCTCACTTCAATTGCCCAGTGAAACTCCAATGTTCATCACAAGTAGACTAAATATGTCGACCTTTCAACCTCACATAATGAATTAGACAACTCTTCATTTTCACACAATGTAACTGCATCATTAACAGGCCTCTCGCTCTCACATGATCACGAAGATAAATGTTCAATGTCACACAATGTAACTGCATCATTAACAAGTCTCTCACATGATCACGTAGACAAATGTTCAATGTCACACAATGTAACTGCATCATTAACAAGCCTCTCACATGATCACGTAGACAAATGTTCAATGTCACACAATGTAACTGCATCATTAACAAGCCTCTCACATGATCACGTAGACAAATGTTCAATGTCACACAATGTAACTGCATCATTAACAAGCCTCTCACATGATCACGTAGACAAATGTTCAATGTCACACAATGTAACTGCATCATTAACAAGCCTCTCACATGATCACGTAGACAAATGTTCAATGTCACACAATGTAACTGCATCATTAACAAGCCTCTCACATGATCAACAAGATTACTTGTCAATTTCCGACAAATATACCACCATGGTGGCGAGCTCCTCGGCTCACACAGAATGAAATCATCACAAGTAACTAGCTCTTCACAAAAGCTGAAAAACGTTAGCGAGACCATTGCTCATCCCTCAAGAAATGCAACATGTTCACTTTTTCACCACATTCAGTCCAGGGCCAAATCAAATGGCCTCACAGTAAAATAGTTGTAACTACTAAACTAGACAATTTAACTTTAAGATAGCCCAAAGTGGTCACACATAAAGATATCCCAAAGTGGTCACACATAAAGATAGCCAAAGTGGTCACACATAAAGATAGCCCAAAGTGGTCACACATAAAGATAACCCAAAGTGGTCACACCTAAAGATAGCCCAAAGTGATCACACATAAAGATAGCCCAAAGTGGTCACACATAAAGATAACCCAGAGTGGTCACACATAAAGATAACCCAGAGTGGTCACACATAAAGATAACCCAAAGTGATCACACATAAAGATAGCCCAAAGTGGTCACACATGAAGATAGCCCAAAGCGGTCACACATAAAGATAGCCCAAAGTGGTCACACATGAAGATAGCCCAAAGTGATCACACATAAAGATAACCCAAAGTGGTCGCACATAAAGATAACCCAAAGTGGTCACACATAAAGATAGCCCAAAGTGGTCACACATAAAGATAGCCCAAAGTGGTCACACATAAAGATAACCCAAAGTGGTCACACATAAAGATAACCCAAAGTGGTCACACATAAAGATAACCCAAAGTGGTCACACATAAAGATAGTCCAAAGTGGTCACACATAAAGATAGCCCAAAGTGGTCACACATAAAGATCGTTTATATAAAATAAAGAACTTTTCCCTCCAATAGTTACAAGACAACTTTTCCCTCCAATAGTTACAAGACAACTTTTCCCTCCAATAGTTACAAGACAACTTTTCCCTCCAATAGTTACAAGACAACTTTTCCCTCCAATAGTTACAAGACAACTTTTCCCTCCAATAGTTACAAGACAACTTTTCCCTCCAATAGTTACAAGACAACTTTTCCCTCCAATAGTTACAAGACAACATTTCCCTCCAATAGTTACAAGACAACTTTTCCCTCCAATAGTTACAAGACAACTTTTCCCTCCAATAGTTACAAGACAACTTTTCCCTCCAATAGTTACAAGACAACTTTTCCCTCCAATAGTTACAAGACAACTTTTCCCTCCAATAGTTACAAGACAATTTTTCTTTCAATTAGTTACAAGACAACTTTTCTCTCCAATAGTTACAAGACAACTTTTCTCTCGATTAGTTACAAGACAACTTTTCTCTCGATTAGTTACAAGACAACATTTCTCGCCAATAGTTACAAGACAACTGTTCCCTCCAATAGTTACAAGACAACTTTTCCCTCCAATAGTTACAAGACAACTTTTCTCTCCAATAGTTACAAGACAACTTTTCTCTCGATTAGTTACAAGACAACTTTTCTCTCGATTAGTTACAAGACAACTTTTCTCGCCAATAGTTACAAGACAACTGTTCCCTCCAATAGTTACAAGACAACTTTTCTCTCGATTAGTTACAAGACAACTGTTCCCTCCAATAGTTACAAGACAACTTTTCTCTCGATTAGTTACAAGACAACTTTTCCCTCCAATAGTTACAAGACAACTTTTCTCTCGATTAGTTACAAGACAACTTTTCTCTCGATTAGTTACAAGACAAATTTTTATTCATATTATAACTGCGAGTTTACTTCATTAAAAATATATTGACAATTGTTTAAAAAGTTGCATACATTTTATGGCAAAACAAACAATTAACAATAATAATAAGCATCAATGTGTAACAATGAACGATATGTAGATTAACTTCTAATGATAAAATAAAATATCAACAAAATAAATGATATTTCTGATTTTCACCATTATAACAACGGTTACAATTATTTTGTTAATACATTTTTGGTTTAACATACGTAAAATGGAAAATGGACTGTTTGGCGCCATTCTCTCTCTATGTATGTGCGTGTGAGAGTATGTGCTTATGCATGTATGTAGTATATAATTGCATATATATATATATATATATATATATATATATATATATATATATATATATATATATATACACACACACACTCCTATACACTCTCAGGATATAATTTCCATTCCACATATGATATATTTCTATATACATGTCTTCTTTTTCTTCTTTCCTTCCTCATCTGCCTTTCAGCGTCAAAGGGAGATATAATTTGCGGTCTTTTGCTTTTGTGTTCGCCTCTGCTGCTGTTATGTTTCCTAGTGCTTCTAATATTACATCGATCCATCTTTTTCGTGGTCGACCCTTGGGTCTGGTGTTCTCACAACGTTTGTTGAAGGCTTGTTGTGTTGTGTTTTGATCTTTCTGCCTTGTCACGTGACCAAACCATTTTATCTGTTGTTTCCTTATATATTCTATGGCGGGGGCTATTCATAGCTTTTTTCTCAGTTCTTCATTTCTGATCTTATCTCTCAGACTGTTTCCTGTCACAGTCTGAGAGATAAAATATATACATGTAGTATGTTCACAATCACATATGGAAGTGAAGACTATAAATCTGCTCTAGAAAAAAAGCCTAACTGCCTCAAAAAATAAACGTTCTGAAGTCTCAAACTGGGAAGAATGAACAAAATTAAACTATAAGATAAGACATGAAATAAGAATACTTATCAAACTATATACTTCCTAGTGAAGATTCCCATACGAGGCTTTCACGTGAATGTAACTGACTGTTTACCTACTCTATTGTAGCCGGTCTTCCCATCATGATGTTACGTATAGGCAACGATGTGATATGCCCAGCATCATTTGAACAGACTTTATAAACAGTCCAATGTGGTATACCGTCTTTGGCAACGGCACTCTTTCTCTGCTCGCGTCGATAGTACACACGACTCGTGAAGTGTACTGTTACTGGTCAGGCGATGATGATGATGTTTGATGAGGTACATGAGCCGTGCTAAGGCAACCGCACGCTCACTCCCCGTATCAGCTGTCAGGTTTCCCATGTACTCAGCTCGTACTTCGGTTGTAGTCTGAACTTCTCGAACTGTCTTCTTTAATCACCGCCTTATGTGTGCCGCGACGACTTCCAATTCAGTCCAACGCCTTGGCGTAAATAACGACAGTTAGACAAATAAATGGCTGCACACTGCTGATGTTGAAAAGGTCATAGATCTGTATTTCGACAGCCCTAACAATGGCAACTATGTATAATTATTCACAGCGGCCAGCAGTCAACACATCTCGCTCGGCCAGTCACACACCGCATCACAGAATTCACATCTCTACTGGATAATCTCGCATCTAGTCTTCTGTCTCACTAGCCTTACTAAGAATGTTCTTGCATCTACAAGGCTCCTAATAACGTGGCTCCTAACACTACTATCAACGACGACTTCTGCTCAATGAGCTCTCCCTCTGACACTTGATCTGACCGTCGTCCCTAAGGTCCCCTACGGGTAATATTTTCAGGACCTCTCTACCACTAACTAATGCACTGTCTCTTTTATACACTAGAGACCCTCTTATATCTCGAATCTAACTAACTACTCTGCTACTAACCATGCTGACTGTTGGGCTCTCTTAGCCCCTACAGCCTCCCGCCTAATTGCGGCACCAATTTTGTTCTTCACCTGAGCGTGAAATTTCTCTGAAGAGTCTCTCTCCGTGCATTGACTCGAATATCCCGTCTCCTAACCATTCAAAACTCATTTCCTCTACCTCTCTACCAATCAAACTACATCTAAGTCATCCACTCACCCCTATGTTTATAACCTTATCAATCACGAGACTCCTGTTTCCCCTCTAACCCTATCCTACTCATTTTTCTCGTGATCGCTTCTCGTGCTATTCTTCCGCCACTCTCTCCACTATCCCTTACTCTCCTTCTTTCCCTCTCTCACCCACTGCTACATGGACACCGGGCGACAAAAGAAAACAAGGAAGACAACAAGAAACATTTAGACGAGGAATTAACAGGGACAGCTCAACTATAGGCTTAAAGAACAAAACAAAACCTAGCAGTGAATCGCCGGATACTGAGAATTACAGTTTATGTCCTACATGTTGTCTTTGGCTTAAGAGGAACTGACTAACAGACTTGCCAATTGACTACCGTATTTTGCTGAGACGTTTTAGTTTGTCCTGTCTGTCTATTAGTTCAGCTGTCCCATACCATTTTATGTTTATATGTTCTTTCCAGCCCTACTCGCAGCCCCACATAGTTTATATTTTGTATGTTTGATATTTGTGCAATACAACATGAAAATCAACATCGACAAAACAGAAGTCATAAATGTCGCCAAAATAAACAGAACATCAACATAACTATAGACGGCAGGCAACTTTAACAAGTAGAGGAATTCAAATACCTAGGAAGTTTAATGACAAACGATAATTCACAAACAGCAGAGATAGAATCAAGGTGCAACAAAGCTTGTAAAATCATTGGACAATTATCACCACTAATGTCCAACAAGGAAATAACTCAAAACGAACATTATACAATACAATCTTCATCCCAACGTTGTGCTACCAATGCTAGACCTTGACCCTAGATGCAAGAACAACAAGAAAAATAACCTCTACTGAGATTAAATGTGTTAGACGAATGATAGGAAACAGTCTGAAAGATAAGATCAGAAATGAAGAACTGTGAAAAAAAAAAGCTAGGAATAGCCCCTGCCCCATAGAATATATAAAGAAACAACAGATAAAATGGTTTGGCCAAGTGACAAGGCAAACCGATTAAAACACAACACAACGAGCCATCAATAAACGTTATGAGAATACCAGACTGAATGGTCGACCACGAAAAAGATGGTTGGATGGAATATCAGAAGCACTAGGAAACATAACGGCAGCAGAGGCGAACAGAAGAACAAAAGACCGTTAATTATATCTCCCCTGACACTGAAAGGCAAATGTGGAAGGAAAGAAGAAGAAGAAGATATTTGTGCTTATCTGCAACAACCCGTATATGTCGGCACATGAGACGCACTTTTTGCCTTTTAAAATAGGTAGGAAAAAGAGAGTCCGTCGTATACGCCGACACTCAAGTTGTGATAACTCTCATTTCTGGAAACTGTCTCTGTCCGAGTTACGTGAATTCTTCCTTGCTGTGCGTGAGAACATGATAGTTACGTCAAGGTCAGTAGATGTGTATACGCTGTCATCGACGATCAACAGTGCTCTACTTTCCAGTTATCGTGAACGATTTTAAAATGTGTTACATTCATCATCACTGAGTGCCGCATCGAAGGTTGGCTACCATGGAGCGCTATTCCACTCTGTCTTTTGCTTTGGTGGTGCAGATTGTCATAGGTTGACTTGTCCATCTTTTGATGTTACTCATCCATGACAGTCTTGGTCTGCCTCTGCCTGTTGTTATGTGTTACATTACTGTTGTTGGGTTTCCTTAAATGTGTTGTAAAGTTATGACTAAAAAATAACGTCACTGCCAAAACATAACAAAGCTACGTGTGAATGCGTATGATAAAATAAATGGGGAAACAGGGCTGGAGAGTGGCAATACGGGCCTTCCCCAACAGAGAAACGATAAGACCGTGGCAGTATCAGATAAGTTTATTAAAATGGAGGGGGAAAAGGGAGGGGGGTGGAGAGACTCACAAAAAACAACTTCCGGAGCAGAACTGCAAAATGTCCAGAACAGGTAGTGTTGAATATGATTATAAGCCACGGAAAAGCGGGGCTTGCAGTGTCTAAAATAAAATGAGTATTCATCTAACGACAGCGGTTAACAGAGAAATTGTTGATTTTACTGGATCAATGTCATGCTATTCAAGATTCATAAAGAGGGCCCAGACATGTCTGAGGTATAAAGAGGGACTAGCTATATCTGAGGCATAAAAAGGGACCAGCTATATCTGAGGCATAAAGAGGGACCAGCTATATCTGAGGCATAAAGAGGGACCAGCTATATCTGAGGCATAAAGAGGGACCAGCTATGTCTGTGTGTATGTTTATGTTAGTCATATCTCATATCTTTGTGTGTGCATGTCTGTGTATGTCACATCTCATATCATTGTGTGTGCCTATCCATGGTGGTCATATCTCATATCTTTGTGTGCATGTCCATGTTAGACATGTGTAATTTCTTTGTGGGTGCATGTCTATGTCAGTCATATCTCATATCTTTATGTGTATGTTTATGTTAGTCATGTGTCATATATCTTGATGTATGTCAGTGTTAGTCATGCCTCGTATCGCTATGTGCATGTATGTGTTTGTCACATCTCATATCTTTGTGTGTGCATGTCTGTGTTAGTCACCTCTAGTGACTCGGGCAGATGGTGCTCGTAAACCTGGGAGGGCCGACCATCTAAGGGCAGAATCCCCCTACAGAAAAGATCACCTGCTGCCTTGCAGGAAGATTGGGGACAATCAAAGGCTAGGGAAAGCAAACCTGAAAAAAATGCTGGCTGAAATCGGATGCACTGGGCCACTGGCGCAGAACACAGTGCAACGTTTTTAACGGGTGTTCAATCAGAGTGGATCTGGCAGACTCTAATTGTGATGTTCTGTTTGTAACACACCTAACCTGACAGCTGAGTTCATGTGAGGAGCTTGAATTCTACTCTGATTGGGTCCTGATCGCAGAGAGAGAGAGAGAGAGTATGAAAGAATTGACAATTTAACAGCATGTATTCAATTCATAATACAAAGGTCATGATTCGTCTCTCTGGAAGGAAACAAAGTTGATATTAATTGCTGTGGACAAATGTCACTTCAAATTATTAACTTGCAAATATTTCAATTAAATACTATTTTATGTTGTTTATATTTTCATCATTATCAAGTACCGGGCATGCTGGCGTAGGTGATCGTGTCTCTCCACAACTTTCGATCTCGACAGTTATTTATCATTTCTGTTGTTGACCTTCTGCCAGGCCATTCTCTTAAGCTGTCTGGTATCTTTTCTCTTTGCTTCTCTCTATCTCTTCGTCTCTCAATTTTCCCGGTCGTTACAATATATGCCAGCTGTTCTCTTCTCATTACATGGCCAAAAAAATGATGATTGTTTCTTCATAATATTGGAAATTAGCTTAATTTTATATAAAGAGCTCTCGTTTATACTTTTTACTAAATAATTCAGTAATTTCTATTTCAACAATCCATTCAAAATGGCAATCAATAAATTCCTAAATATAATTAACTAAGAAAGCAATTTATACTTGATGATCCTTGGAATATGAAAGTAAACACACAATATTTACAATTTTTAAGCAAGAAGTAGGTTATACTCATACCGTCACGTAATTACATGGCCTTGTCTCCAGACACAGCGTTTTAAGTTCAACGATTTCACAATGTCACAGTGTTCTTTCATCTTCTTTTCTCTTGTCACTGATACCTAAAAGGTGTCGTGGTTTATATCATTTGTCGTTCTTGAGCTGCTCGAATTGTCTGAATTAGTGATTTTCCTTTGTTGTTACATGTCTCTGTCACTGCATCTATCCATCTTCTTCTTTTCTCTTTTCACTGATACCTGAAAGGTGTCGTGGATTTATATCATTTCTCGTTCTTGAGCTGCTCGAATTGTCCGAATTAGTGATTTTCCTTTGTTGTTACATGTTTCTGTCACTGCATCTATCCATCTTCTTCTGGGTCTTCCTCTTGTCTTTTTCCATGCATTCTCGAGAAGAACGCACTTGATGGTGATTGGTGAGGATTCATTCAGTCCAGGTGGCCAAACCATTTAAGTTGTTGTTCTATATATTCTTGGCAGGGTTTTGTTCCTACCATTTTTCTTATGATTTCATTTGGTATTTTATCTCTTCTTGTGTTGTTTGTTACTTTTCTCAAGCATCGCATCTCACATGTTTAGATCTTTCTTAATTGTGATTTAGAAAGGGTCCATGTTTGACTTTCATAGCGCAGAGTTGGTATGAAAATGCTATTTATCATTTGTTGTTTAGCTGGCATAGAAATGTTTGGATGTCTTAGCAATGGTGAAAGCTGGATTGTATCAGCATTTGCGTTGTGTGTTTTATAGTCAATTTCTCTGTCTTGTTTTCCATCTTCTGTGAACATTGTGCCCAAATACTTGAATTCTTGTACTTGTTTTATTTCTTTATCTTTGATCTTAATGTTTAATGGTTGTCTTAATTTGCTTATTCTCATGGCCTCTGTTTTTGCTGTGTTAATTTTCATACTGAAGGTTATGCAACTTTTATCTAGAGATGTTATATGCTGTTGTAGCAGAGGCTTTATTAGTTTTTACGCTAATTGACGCATTCAATCTTGAACGTTCTCTGTTGTCTTTATATATTCGGGAGTCTCTCGTGACATGACGCGCTGAATTTGCTTGAGTTCTTTAGTTGTGAACTTATTGTTTGCATGCATTTGACTTGTCTCGATAATGCTTTCACTTGAGTTTTTATGATAACTTGCTATTTCCAGTTCTTGATCAGTTGTCTGGCTTGCATAGTCAATACTAACTTGAATATATATATATATATATATATATATATATATATATATATATATATATATATATATAACTTGCTTATTCCTTGCAATGAACTTCTTTTCTCGCTATTTGATTTACTTCTTAAGTTAGATACAATGTCAACCTTTATATTTAAAAAAAAAACTATCTTTACGACACATAGTACCATTGCTGGTGTATGTCGGGGGCAACGATAGAACCAGAGGGATAAAGGCCGCTTGGTCAAGTCGTCGCCACGGCGTGTGCGGCTCAGGATTTTTATTTCACCCCCGATAGAAAAAATCCGTTCTGTCTACCGCGGGCTTCGAACACCGTACGCCGGCTTTTCAGCCAGCGGAACAGTGGTTTTAGCCGCACGACCACGGGCACCTCAACCTTTATATTGTTAATATAATTTCGTATTTTCTTGATATCATTGTTTGAATGTTCTTGACAGCTTGATTCTTGAGGATTTTTGTAGAAATGTTTCTTCATATAGCTTGATATCTTTCACATTCCAAATGTAGTAGTGAAGTATTTGACTAATTCGTTATACTTAAAGTAGTAATAATAGTTCATTAACAACTTCCTAAGGTTTACCAAGCACTTTTTTAGACGAAACTATCAGACTCGGTTTTCACGGAAACAAATGATGTTTGTGCCTAAAAATTATTTCGCTGATTTATGTCTCTCATTTTTTGGTCTTCGTTCGCTAGCTTTTACCTCCAACGAAGTCCCTCGATACTAGGAACTGAATTTTGCGTGTTAATACATTTTTTCCCTGGCAGCCGTGTGCACAGGGGTCTCTCGCCGTACAGGCAGATAACTCCTACTTCGGAGGTACTCATATTTTTTTCGTCGATGAGTGATTGACGTTTCAAGCCGGGCCTCGCTGCTGACACCCGGGGTGTATGCCGCAGAGAGAGAGAAATCATAAATAAAAATCCGGTGTAGCCGGGATTTGAACCCACAACATCTCTGTCTCGAGGCCGGCGTCTTGCCTCGAGACCGACCAGTCATTTGAAGACCACGCTCTTGTAGAAAACATATCTAATAGCCACGACATCAAAATGAAGTTAGCACGACACCAAACTAAATTTTGTGACTGATTCATTATCACACTTGGTTTGCATGGCACCAAACTAAATGTTGTGACTGATTCATTATCACACTTGGTTTGCATGGCACCAAACTAAATGTTGTGACTGATTCATTATCACACTTGGTTTGCATGGCACCAAACTAAATGTTGTGACTGATTCATTATCACACTTGGTTTGCATGACACCAAACTAAATGTTGTGACTGATTCTTTACCACACTTGGTTTGCATGGCACCAAACTAAATGTTGTGACTGATTCATTATCACACTTGGTTTGCATGACACCAAACTAAATGTTGTGACTGATTCATTATCACACTTGGTTTGCACGACACCAAACTAAATGTTGTGATTGATTCATTATCACACTTGGTTTGCATGGCACCAAACTAAATGTTGTGACTGATTCATTATCACACTTGGTTTGCACGACACCAAACTAAATGTTGTGACTGATTCATTATCACACTTGGCTTGCACGACACCAAACTAAATGTTGTGACTGATTCATTATCACACTTGGTTTGCATGACACCAAACTAAATGTTGTGACTGATTCATTATCACACTTGGTTTGCACGACACCAAACTAAATGTTGTGACTGATTCATTATCACACTTGGTTTGCATGGCACCAAAATGAAGTTAGCACGACACCAAACTAAATGTTGTGACTGATTCATTATCACACTTGGTTTGCATGACACCAAACTAAATGTTGTGACTGATTCATTATCACACTTGGTTTGCATGACACCAAACTAAATGTTGTGACTGATTCATTACCACACTTGGTTTGCATGACACCAAACTAAATGTTGTGACTGATTCTTTACCACACTTGGTTTGCATGGCACCAAACTAAATGTTGTGACTGATTCATTATCACACTTGGTTTGCATGACACCAAACTAAATGTTGTGACTGATTCATTATCACACTTGGTTTGCACGACACCAAACTAAATGTTGTGATTGATTCATTATCACACTTGGTTTGCATGGCACCAAACTAAATGTTGTGACTGATTCATTATCACACTTGGTTTGCACGACACCAAACTAAATGTTGTGACTGATTCATTATCACACTTGGCTTGCACGACACCAAACTAAATGTTGTGACTGATTCATTATCACACTTGGTTTGCATGACACCAAACTAAATGTTGTGACTGATTCATTATCACACTTGGTTTGCACGACACCAAACTAAATGTTGTGACTGATTCATTATCACACTTGGTTTGCATGGCACCAAAATGAAGTTAGCACGACACCAAACTAAATGTTGTGACTGATTCATTATCACACTTGGTTTGCATGACACCAAACTAAATGTTGTGACTGATTCATTATCACACTTGGTTTGCATGACACCAAACTAAATGTTGTGACTGATTCATTACCACACTTGGTTTGCATGGCACCAAAATGAAGTTTGTTACTTAAAAATTATTTTTTGATTATTTTATTGAATTATTATTGATATATATTTCCCTCACTTGAAAGGTCCTCGTAGATAGCTACTGTCTAATTGCCACGGCACTTAAATGAAGTTTGTGCTAGGATGGTTCAATGTCTATAATTGAGAATAATAACTTCATCAGATCTTAGTTCTAGGTAGCGTCAAAATGGAACATCGCAACAGTTGTAGGCACAATGACAGACAACTCCACTCAAATTTCAAAACAGTTTATTACAATATAACAGTCACATCTACAGCCACAATAAAATCCGTTTATTCTACTTACACTTGATCCATTAAAGGCAGTAACTATCGACGTCTTAAATAGATGAATTGTTAGGCTTCTGCCGAACTTGATAATTTCATCTTCTTTATACATATCTATAGTTCGTTCAGAAATTCGTGCCCACCGAATTTATTAATTATCTCGGAAACTGTTTGATGTATTTCCGTAATTATTTTTCAATAAATCTTATTATTTCACCGACCTTAAGTCTGATTATTTTGCCCCACTGTCATTCATTTAGGAAAGATTTTTGTTTCTTTGAGGTATATAAAAATATGATTTTATTCGCTGTCCTAATTTTTAGAAGTTTACAATGCCCACATTCGTTGTAATCGACTCATCTTTTAAAAAAGGAAATATCAAGTGTTCTCAACACAATCCTAACACCATTTCACACTTATTGAACCGTAAATTGTAAGACGCCGTTCAGAAAGTAGTTTTTTTTTGTTTCCAATTTCTTGTGAGAAAAGATCATAGGCGTATCTTGACAAAATATTTACTATTTTTTTATAATCCTTTATATGTGATAATTTGTAAGTTACCATGAAGTGATAACTTGACTTTTAAGATCAACAGTTATTTATTATTTCAGTTGTTGACCTTCTGCCAAGCCATTTTCTTAAGCTGTCTGGTTTCTTCTCTCTTTGCTTCCCTCTATCTCTTCGTCCCTCGATTTTCCAGTTGTTACAAAATATTCCAGCTGAACCCTTCTCATTACATGGCCAAAATATGATGATTGTTTCTTCCTAATATTGAAAATTAGCTATGTTTTTATCTTTGGCCTCTTTCAGAACGTTTTCATTACTCTTCTTAGCTGTCCATGGCATTCTCAACATTCTTCTGTAAAACCACATTTCTTTATCCTACAGTGATTTTCTTGTTTGTTATCCTATTGTCCATGATTGACATCGATATGTTAAGACTGGCTCTACATAACATTTAAGAACTCTTTTTCTTGTTTCTATTGTCAAAAATGGATTGCACAGTGTCTTCCTCATTTTAAGGAAAGCTGTTTTGCCAGAGCCATTCTGCATCTCGCCTCTGTTGTACATCTACTATCTGAAGTTAACAATGTTCCCATATATTTAAATTTATTTACCTGTTTTAATATTGTTCCACTTGTCTTTATTTTGCACTGCGTTATGTCTTTTTCTTTGCCGTTACCATTACTTCTGTCTTTTTGCTATTAAGGCTGAGTCCTTATTTTTGCTTTCTTTCACTATAATGTCTAACATTTCTTGTAATTCATTTTCACTCTTAGCGATTAAGACTGTATCATTAGCATGCCTTAGATTATTTATACTATGACCTCCGATTGTTATTCCATGTATGCCCCTAATGGATCTTAAAATAATCTCACTATACATATATTATATCAGTTATAGTACTGTAAAAAAAAAAAAAACAGAAACAAAGAACACGGACAGCTGTAAGTATAGATAGAAAGTCTTTCAATCGATGGATAGGACAGAACTTTGAATCTGCAGAGGCGACGGTCAAGCAAGGAAGATAAATTAAAGTTGATGATTTTGAGAAAGATGTAATTAGACGTGAGATTTTGTAAATGTTTAAATCAAATCAACTTGTTACACTGCGCGAATTTAAGGTTCGACAGCAATTAGAATGTGATATTAAAATCTCAAAAACGACTTTTTGAAATATCGTAAGAGGCGCTGGTTTCACTTTTCGAAAATCTGCTAGTGGTAGAAATATTGTTTGTGATTGCTGCCCGAAGCAAATACCCGAGGGAAATCCGTGAGTGACGAAGGGAAGGCTACGATATAGTACATTTGGATGAAACATGGGTCAGTGCTCATATATATATATATATATATATGAGAAAGAATGGCAATCAGTTCACAGAGAAAATAAAAGAAGCATTCCCAGCAGCAAAGGACAACGCATTATATTGGTACGTGCTGGCAGTAGAGAGAATGGTCTTGTTAATAACTTATTTTTCATTCAAAGTCTACAGACGGTATGGATCTACCAGACTGAAATGAATGGACGAATTTTTAGAGACTGGATAGAGAACACTATACTCCCCATTCTGAATAGACCTTCATGTCTTGTGATGGACAATGCATCCTTTCAAAATGGAGGACACCAATGGAGGACAAAGTTCCTAATTTGTGAAGCACAAATTATTAAATCATCACATGGATCAGAAATGAAAATATTTCCGTTAATGGACCCATTAAAACTAGAGTTGTTGCAACTTGTTAGACAGACAAAGTAAGTATTCTTATAGGTCTTCTATTCTCCATGTATTAGTGCCTGACAGCCTGCAAATAGAAGCTCGTTGATCTCCCCTGTCTCTGATGGGTTGACTAGCTTGCACACCTAGTCCATGTATGTAATAAACAGTAGGAGGAATAGTACGCAAAACTGTCTTCCACCTGATCTAACTTCGACGTGGTCTATATTAGGTATGGCTGCGCTTATTTATCCATATTACGAGTATATCGTAGTGTTTCCACTTTACACATTGCAACACACTCAGCATAGTCAAATAAGCGAGTATGTACGATGTAGCCATTCCAAATATATATCTTTACAGTCGGTGTTCAGCCTGAAATGTCGTTCTGCACTTTGAATGTTTTCAGTATCTTCCGCGTAGTTAAGCAGATCTAGGCTAAGTACATATTGTGGATAAACAAGATCCATATTTCACAAATGCCAGATATGTCTGCCTGGTTTAGTTTGCGGTTCAAATAAATAGCTTTCCAGCTTGTTGTCACTGTGACACTGAATTTAATTAATTAAGAAAATAGAAAAGGAGCGGAGGTGCCTGTCAGTGCAGGACTGAAAGCTATCAGCAACTCATAGATGATTGATTGCGCTAGAACACTGAACCAGAACTATCTATATCCTACCCCAACTCTTTGTGGTGCCGTTAGTAGCAGACCTAACAATTTTGCCAAACGAGTATAGATCAAGAGGGAAGGCAATACTTTACTAAAAATGTCACGCTGAAGACGGATGTGTTGGGAATGAAAAAGCGCAAATATCGCAGTTTGCTGTTATCTTTAAAACAACGCAACTACATCCACTCACGTCCATCTTTAGACATAGACCTGCTCTCAAACCTGCTAGCGTGACGTCACCGGTCTGGGTTCAGCTTCACGGGCAGGAATGGTTGTGAGTTAGACTACCAGCCACAGCTTGGCGGGCAGGGGTGGTTGTGAGTTAGATTGCCAGCCACAGCTTGGCGGGCAGGAATGGTTGTGAGTTAGATTGCCAGCCACAGGCGGGCAGGAATGGTTGTGAGTTAGACTACCAGCCACAGCTTGGCGGGCAGGAATGGTTGTGAGTTAGATTGCCAGCCACAGCTTGGCGGGCAGGAATGGTTGTGAGTTAGATTGCCAGCCACAGCTTGGCGGGCAGGAATTGTTGTGAGTTAGACTGCCAGCCATCTAAACTTCGCAAAGGTGGACCTTTAACGATGACGTTAAACTAGCAGGGCTGCAGGAAGGCCTGTATCTAAAGATGGCGGTACTCCCAAACAACGTCTTTTTAAGAGCAGACAACCGAAAAGAGCAGCTGCCAGGTGAACTCAGAAAATGTGTAAAAGGATAATATTTTTGTAACATAAATAGATATGGACATGCCGAACACAATACTGTAAGTTAGTAAAAATAAAAAGTAAAGAATCCTCGTCACGCCAAGTGGTGAATAGGGAATTTGATGTTAGTGATCATAAATTTCACAGACCTTCGGCACATGATTTTTGGGGTAATGAGATCGGTATTACGTCTGTGTCGCTTTACTTTCCCAGAAAAAAATATTTAGTACCTATGTAAGGCTTGGTGAACCCGGAGACGTCGGTTGGAATCGAAACCCTACCGCTTGTCCTTTGTAGTCCAGTTCACTAACCACTGAGCTATCGCGGCTCCTATTCTGTAAGTCAGGTTTGAATTAAATGTCCTGAGGGTAGGCTAATACTTTTGATTGGAGAATAGAGACAGGAAATAGACTGTCTTGCCGCTTCTACCACCAAGATCCCTGTTGAACACAGGCCTCCAAAAGTATCCAAGCTATACGGACTATTGCCACAGCTTCAGTCCCATTTTTGGACGTGAAGGGGATATCTTGGGGCTGGAGAATAAGGGTCGCATGCTCAGTGAAATTACTAGGAGGTGCTCAGGTCAGTGGTAAACTTGCAACCCCTAAAAGGTGGTTAAAGTGGGGGGGGGGGTGGGAGGAGGAGAATTCCTGGAGTCATTCAAACCTGAGTTCACTTCATCAGGTAAAGGACATGTTTTTATCAACTGGAACGCCCGTTAAACATCCACACTGACACCAGCTAACTTTCTACACTACCACCCGCTAAACATCCACCCTGCCACCAGCTAACTTTCTACACTACCACCCGCTAAGCGTCCACCCTGCCACCAGCTAACTTTCTACACTACCACCCGCTAAACGTCCACCCTGCCACCAGCTAACTTTCTACACTACCACCCGCTAAGCGTCCACCCTGCCACCAGCTAACTTTCTACACTACCACCCGCTAAACGTCCACCCTGCCACCAGCTAACTTTCTACACTACCACCCGCTAAGCGTCCACCCTGCCACCAGCTAACTTTCTACACTACCACCCGCTAAACGTCCACCCTGCCACCAGCTAACTTTCTACACTACCACCTGCTAAACGTCCACCCTGCCACCAGCTAACTTTCTACACTACCACCTGCTAAACGTCCACCCTGCCACCAGCTAACTTTCTACACTACCACCTGCTAAACGTCCACCCTGCCACCAGCTAACTTTCTACACTACCACCCGCTAAACGTCCACCCTGCCACCAGCTAACTTTCTACACTACCACCTGCTAAACGTCCACCCTGCCACCAGCTAACTTTCTACACTACCACCCGCTAAACGTCCACCCTGCCACCAGCTAACTTTCTACACTACCACCCGCTAAACGTCCAACCTGCCACCAGCTAACTTTCTACACTACCACCCGCTAAACATCCACCCTGCCACCAGCTAACTTTCTACACTACCACCCGCTAAACGTCCACCCTGCCACCAGCTAACTTTCTACACTACCACCCGCTAAACGTCCACCCTGCCACCAGCTAACTTTCTACACTACCACCCGCTAAACGTCCACCCTGCCACCAGCTAACTTTCTACACTACCACCCGCTAAACGTCCACCCTGCCACCAGCTAACTTTCTACACTACCACCCGCTAAACGTCCACCCTGCCACCAGCTAACTTTCTACACTACCACCCGCTAAACGTCCACCCTGCCACCAGCTAACTTTCTACACTACCACCTGCTAAACGTCCACCCTGCCACCAGCTAACTTTCTACACTACCACCTGCTAAACGTCCACCCTGCCACCAGCTAACTTTCTACACTACCACCCGCTAAACGTCCACCCTGCCACCAGCTAACTTTCTACACTACCACCCGCTAAACGTCCACCCTGCCACCAGCTAACTTTCTACACTACCACCTGCTAAACGTCCACCCTGCCACCAGCTAACTTTCTACACTACCACCTGCTAAACGTCCACCCTGCCACCAGCTAACTTTCTACACTACCACCTGCTAAACGTCCACCCTGCCACCAGCTAACTTTCTACACTACCACCTGCTAAACGTCCACCCTGCCACCAGCTAACTTTCTACACTACCACCCGCTAAACGTCCACCCTGCCACCCGCTAACTTTCTACACTACCACCCGCTAAACGTCCACCCTGCCACCAGCTAACTTTCTACACTACCACCTGCTAAACGTCCACCCTGCCACCAGCTAACTTTCTACCACCTGCTAAACGTCCACCCTGCCACCAGCTAACTTTCTACACTACCACTCGCTAAACGTCCACCCTGCCACCAGCTAACTTTCTACACTACCACCCGCTAAACGTCCACCCTGCCACCAGCTAACTTTCTACACTACCACCCGCTAAACGTCCACCCTGCCACCAGCTAACTATCTACCACCTGCTAAACGTCCACCCTGCCACCAGCTAACTTTCTACACTACCACCCGCTAAACGTCCACCCTGCCACCAGCTAACTTTCTACACTACCACCCGCTAAACGTCCACCATGCCACCAGCTAACTTTCTACACTACCACCCGCTAAACGTCCACCCTGCCACCAGCTAACTTTCTACACTACCACCTGCTAAACGTCCACCCTGCCACCAGCTAACTTTCTACCACCTGCTAAACGTCCACCCTGCCACCAGCTAACTTTCTACACTACCACCTGCTAAACGTCCACCCTGCCACCAGCTAACTTTCTACCACCTGCTAAACGTCCACCCTGCCACCAGCTAACTTTCTACACTACCACCTGCTAAACGTCCACCCTGCCACCAGCTAACTTTCTACCACCTGCTAAACGTCCACCCTGCCACCAGCTAACTTTCTACCACCCGCTAAACGTCCACCCTGCCACCAGCTAACTTTCTACACTACCACCCGCTAAACATCCACCCTGCCACCAGCTAACTTTCTACACTACCACCCGCTAAACATCCACCCTGCCACCAGCTAACTTTCTACACTACCACCCGCTAAACATCCACCCTGCCACCAGCTAACTTTCTACACTACCACCCGCTAAACATCCACCCTGCCACCAGCTAACTTTCTACACTACCACCCGCTAAACATCCACCCTGCCACCAGCTAACTTTCTACACTACCACCCGCTAAACATCCACCCTGCCACCAGCTAACTTTCTACACTACCACCCGCTAAACGTCCACCCTGCCACCAGCTAACTTTCTACACTACCACCCGCTAAACGTCCACCCTGCCACCAGCTAACTTTCTACACTACCACCTGCTAAACGTCCACCCTGCCACCAGCTAACTTTCTACACTACCACCCGCTAAACGTCCACCCTGCCACCAGCTAACTTTCTACACTACCACCCGCTAAACGTCCACCCTGCCACCAGCTAACTTTCTACACTACCACCCGCTAAACGTCCACCCTGCCACCAGCTAACTTTCTACACTACCACCCACTAAACGTCCACCCTGCCACCAGCTAACTTTCTACACTACCACCCGCTAAACGTCCACCCTGCCACCAGCTAACTTTCTACACTACCACCCGCTAAACGTCCACCCTGCCACCAGCTAACTTTCTACACTACCACCCGCTAAACGTCCACACTGCCACCAGCTAACTTTCTACACTACCACCCGCTAAACGTCCACCCTGCCACCAGCTAACTTTCTACACTACCACCCGCTAAACGTCCACCCTGCCACCAGCTAACTTTCTACACTACCACCCGCTAAACGTCCACCCTGCCACCAGCTAACTTTCTACACTATCACCCGCTAAACGTCCACCCTGCCACCAGCTAACTTTCTACACTACCACCTGCTAAACGTCCACCCTGCCACCAGTTAACTTTCTACCACCTACTAAACGTCCACCCTGCCACCAGCTAACTTTCTACCACCTACTAAACGTCCACACTGCCACTAGCTAAACAGTCTACACTACCATCTGCGAAACGTCCACCCTGACACCACCAAGCTTTCCGCCCTGCCATCAACAAACGCTCCACCCTGCCATGAACAAACGCTCCACCCTGCCATGAACAAACGCTCCACCCTTCCACCATCAAGCTCTCCGCCCTGCTATCAACAAACGCTCCACTCTGCCACCACCTAACGCTCCACCTTGCCACCAGCAAACGCTAAAAAAAGGACATGTAGTAAGACAAGAAGATGATATAAGCATATAGAAATGCAATATAAGAAGATCGGCAAACTGTGGTCTAGCAGAATGTGACACAAAAAAACTATAGAAAGACAGTACTTTTGATAGGAGAGTAACATCAAGACATGGAAGATCAAGTAGCCAAGAAAACAACAGAAACAAAAAATACAGGATAAAGGAAACATCCATAACTATGATCTCCTGTATGTATCAAAAGAGATTTCCAACTCCCTCCCCTCTCCCACTACCATGAGCATATTTATTACATAATTACTAATAATTATCTCAATGGAGAAATCAGGGTTTGGTATAGGAAAGTAAAATCAGGAGTTGGACATATAACTCACTGTACAGTAGAATGTGACACCAAGAGTTAGACATTGTAGAAGAGTTGAATGTGACACCAAGAGTTAGACATTGTAGAAGAATATAATGTGACACGAAGAGTTAGATATAGTAATAGAATAGAATAAAATGTGACAGCAAGAATTAAACATAGCAGAAGAGTAAAATGTGACACCAAGAGCTAGACATATAGAAGAGCAATATAATGTGACACCAGAGGTAGACATGTAGCAGAGCAATATAATGTGACACCAGAGGTAGACATGTAGCAGAGCAATATAATGTGACATCAGAGGTAGACATATAGCAGAGCAATATAATGTGACACCAGAGGTAGACATGTAGCAGAGCAATATAATGTGACACCAGAGGTAGACATGTAGCAGAGCAATATAATGTGACACCAGAGGTAGACATGTAGCAGAGCAATATAATGTGACACCAGAGGTAGACATGTAGCAGAGCAATATAATGTGACACCAGAGGTAGACATGTAGCAGAGCAATATAATGTGACACCAGAGGTAGACATGTAGCAGAGCAATATAATGTGACACCAGAGGTAGACATGTAGCAGAGCAATATAATGTGACACCAGAGGTAGACATGTAGCAGGGCAATATAATGTGACACCAGAGGTAGACATGTAGCAGAGCAATATAATGTGACACCAGAGGTAGACATGTAGCAGAGCAATATAATGTGACACCAGAGGTAGACAAAGTAGTAGCGTGATCGAATGTGATACCAGAGGTAGACAAAGTAGTAGCGTGATCGAATGTGACACCAGAGTTACAAATAGGAATAAAGTAAAATGTGACATCTAGAATTAGACTTAGTAGAAAAGTAGAACGTGATACAAAGTTGAATGGATATCAGCATTTACACTGCAAGAAAGCACAACGGTTAATGCCTACGTAACCAAATTTGACACCAAAACTAAGTACAGAGAAGGTTGTGTTTGTGTGTGCTTGCGTGTATGTATGACACACATATATATATATACACACACACTAATGGGGCAAAAAATGTATAAACGTCTTAGAAGAGATGTTATCAGTGGACTTTTTAAAAGTTTAATCTAATTACGATATTCAAAGTTCTATATATAGATATCGTTAATCATACGATTGATAGAGTATTTACGTTGAAAAAAGTTTTTTTTTTTATTCATTTGGTTTCGTGGTGTATGTTTCCTTTATGATCCCTAATATACAGAAGAAAAGATTACTGTCACGCCATGTGACGTATAGGGAATATATATATATATATATATATATATATATATATATATATATATATATATATATATATATTTGTTCATAGACCTTCGACACATTATTTGAGGGGTCATGTGTTGTGAGTCGTGCCGCTTTACTTTCTCAGAAACAAAAATAAAAAAACTGGTATATGGTATTTAAGGATGGGTGAACCAGGAAGCCGTCGATCAGAATAGAACATCTTATTCTTTGTAGTCCAGTACACTAACTACTGAGCTATCGCGACTCCCTCTTTGCGTGTCTGCATGACGTATGTATGTGTGTAAAAAAAAAGTATTGAGCCTCATCACGCCAAGTAGCGTATAGGGAATATGATGTTAGTGACCATACATTTTTACGGCCCTTCGGCACATGATTTATGGGGTAATGTGGTCGGTATTACGCCCGTACCACTATACTTTCCCAGAAAAAAACCTTCTTTCTTCTTCTTGGTCTACTGCTGATGCATCGCACAGTAACCACGACCTTCCATTATTGTTCTGTCCAGCCTACAGTGTCTTTTGACATGACCATAGTATTTTACAGAAGAGTGGTTTTACATTCTACGGTTTTACAGAAGAATGTTGAAAGTACCATGGACAGCTAAGAAGAGTAATGAAGATGTTCTGAGAGAGGTCAAAGCAAAAAGAGAGCTAATTTCCAATATTAGGAAGAAACAATCATCATTTTTTGGCCATGTAATGAGAAGAGAGCAACTGGAATATATTGTAACAACTGGAAAATGGAGGGACGAAGAGATAGAGGGAAGCAACGAGAAAAAATAACAGACAGCTTAAGAGAATGGCTTGCAGAAGGTCAACAACAGAAATGATAAATAGCTGCCGAGATCGAAAGTTGTGGAGAGACATGATCACCTGCGCCAGTAGGCCCGGTACTTGATGATGATAGTATTTTAATTAGCTCAGTAGAATGGTGTCTATAAGCCAGTTTCTTTTAATATTTAAATCTCTTAATATGTTTTCATTGTTCTTTTTTTTATTATCCGAGATATCTTAAAGGATTATTATGTAGCATTTTGTTTCGAATTAATCGATTTTCTCCCCTGCTCTTTGCTATCTATATGTTGCTATCCGGAAGATACATGTCCTTGGTAATTATAATGTTACTGTCTTGCTGGTATATTGCCACATGTTCTTCGTGGCGTTTAATTTTTATGTTGCTACAATAATAATAATAATAACCCGGTATAATGCATAGAATTATGGAAATGTACCAGGTAAACACCAGTGGATAAAGAGATACAGCGAAGACGATGGCGCTGGATAGACACACACTACGGAAGCCAACTGAGAGTATTACACAACAGGCCCTTTTTTGGAATCCCCAGGGGGAAAAGGCAAAGAGGAAGACCAAGGAATTCTTGGTGAAGACAGATAGAAGCAGAGATGAAGATGATGGGGAAGACATGGAATGATCTTAAAAGAATGGCAAAAAACAGAGCGACTTGGAAAGTGTTTGTTGAAGACCTATGCTCTACTCGGAGCCAAAAAGGTAGAAGAAGAAGAAGAAGAAGAAGAAGAAGAAGATAATGCGTGGAGGGTTTTCTTTCTACATACGCCTATAACCGGATAGGTAAAATAAAGTAACGGTTCCCTCCATGTCTTGCTCGGCGTATGGGGAATATGGTGTTAGTGACCATATTGTTCTATGTCCACGGCACATTTTCCCGTGATGTTCTCGATATCACGCTAGGTCGCCTTTACTTCCCAGAAATAAAATCTCAGGTACGCATTTTTAGAGGCTGGGTGAACTCTGGTCTTTGTCTGAAAAAAACAAACTCTGCCACTTCTGAGAATCGAAGCCTTCTAACAAGGACGTGAGCGCACTAACCACTCGCCGAGGCTGAAAGAAAGAAACTGGAGTTAACGTTGAAAAACAAAATGGCATTGACAAGTTATATCTGGATAAACTTACGTATACATTCTTAGGTCATGAGGCCTTCGACTTGTCTGTTTACTTATAACAAAACCACCCACTTTAGACACTTCAAACTATTGACTGAGTGTGAAACGTGATATAGGGTCAGACAAGTGGAGTCGCAGAGAGGACACATCATGACACACTGCTGTAAAATAAAAAATATATCTTTATTGCATTTTCCCAATACTGGGGTCTGCTGGGTGTACTTATCTGGCCGTAGAATAACTCAAGTTATGCAGTAAAAAGTCAAGTACTCCCGTCACGCCAAGTGGCGTATAGGGAATATGGTTGTAGTGACCATAAATTTTACAGACCTTCGGCACATGATTATTAGGGTAATGTGGTCGGTATTACACTCGTGCCCCTTTACTTTCCCATAAAAAAATCCGGTACCCATTAAAGACTGGGTGAACCGGAAGCCGTCGGTTGGGATCGAACCCTACCCCTTGTCCTTTGTAGACCGGTTCACTAACCACTGAGCTATCGCGGCTCCCAAGTTATGCAGTGACTGTCTCAATCTTTTTTTCTAATACCTATTTACATAAATCTTCTTCATCTTTCCTTCTGCGGTTTTCCTTTCAGCGTCGAGGAGAGATATAATTTGCGATATTTTGCTCTAGTGTTTCTAATATTCCATCAATCCATCTTTTTCGTGGTTGGCTTTTGAGTGCGGTGTTCTCGCAACGTTTATTGAAAGGCTCGCTATGTTGTGTTTGGGTGCTTTCTGTCTTAGAGATGAAGCACGAGACTTGAATCGGCGTCTTAGCACACTAGTTTTCACCCATATGTGCTCGGCCGCCAATCCAGAAGTGTTCGGAGACTTCTGGATAGTGTCGCCTCAAACATCCAAACTCACAATGCGAGGCGGCATTCCTCACCTTCCCAGAGTTCTACTACCCTAATACCTATTTCTGCAAGCGGCTGGGTCGACCGCAGGGGTATTTTTTTTTTCCAACCACAAATACAACTCACACTGCTCCCAGCGGGAATCGAACACGGGTTGTCCGAACGTCGGTAGCCCAGTCGGGTGGTTTTCCCAACAAGGGAAATCCCTTCCCCCCCCCCCCCTCTCCCACCTTCCCCTTTCTACCTGGAAAGAAAAATTAATTGTTCTCCTGCATTCGATCGACCAAATTAATTCTTCACTTGCCTTCGACCAACCAAATTAATATTCAAGGTGTCTAGATTTGAAAACATCTCGCAGCAAGACAGAGCAGACATGTTTACAATTTTACACCGCAGGGGAGATTACTTCAAACCAGTTCACACATTCAACCCTATACACAGAAATAAATCTCCCCAAAATCCCTTTTCAGCAGATTCGGTTTAAACACGTCCAAAATTGACTAGTATGAGGCCACGCATGCCTGCACTCATAAAGGGGAGAAAACAACAACATATATTCTTTATGGCCTCGATTTCAGAAGTGGGGCAGAAAAACAAAGTGGTTTTCTGTTTTATTCAACTTATCGCAACATATACAGACTTGTATAATGATGGTATTATGAGGCAAATAATTAATCTGTTATTATAAGATAATATATGTGGGAGAAGAAGAAACAAATTAGGCATAAGATACAAAGATGCATGCGAGCTTCTTATTCTTATTCTTTCCTTCTTCATTTGCCATTTCAGTGTCGAGGGGAGATATAATTTCCGGTCTTTTGCTCTTCTGTTCACTTTTGATACTGTTTCTAGTGTTTCTAATATTCGGTCAATCCATCTTTTTCGTGGTTCGTCCTTGGGTCTGGTGTTCTTGCAACGTTACTGAAGGCTCGTTGTGTTGTGTTTTTATCTTTCTGCCTTATCACGCAGCCAAACCATTTTATCTGTTGTTTCTTCATATAAAAGAAAGTGAAAAGATAGAAAATGTGTTTCTAACGAACGAATATATAAGTTTTTGGTTGTTTAAAGTTGTGTCAAGTTGTTTAAAGTTGTGTCAAGTTGTTTAAAGTTGTGTCAAGTTGTTTAAAGTTGTGTCAAGTTGTGTCAAGTTGTTTAAAGTTGTGTCAAGTTGTGTCAAGTTGTGTCAAGTTGTTTAAAGTTGTGTCAAGTTGTTTAAAGTTGTGTCAAGTTGTTTAAAGTTGTGTCAAGTGTTCTGTTGAAGGAGGAGGACAAGATCAGATAAGTACTTTTAAAATGTAACCAGCTACAAAAATGACAGTTAGATCACATGTGACACAATCTAGCACGTGGGGATACATTTCTGGGCTACCTCCAACGCGTGTTTTTATGTTAAGCCCTTAACTTAAGACAGCCTCAGCAGGTTGGTAAGGGATAAATGTTTTTATGCTCAAAGAAATCCCAGAAAAATGCATGCGACCAAAATTATTAAATGTAAAAAACAATGTTAGTTCTAATAATAAAGTAATATAAACATAATTAGGCTGCAGATAATTATAATAAGTTGGGGAATTTAAATACATGGAAAGTCTTGGAAGCAAGAGAAGCCTTCTTTGTATTAGGAAACATATGGAAATCCAAAAAGATTAGGTCAAACACATAAATAAAAATTATCAACTCAAATGTTAAGTCATATGTCTGTATATGGCTGTGAAACATGTAGAAGAAAACTTACAATCACGAACATACAGACCTTCATTAATGGATGCTTGCGCAGAATTAAAGGAAGGAAATGGCAGGGCGAAATCACTGACGTAGAATTATGGAAAAGTGTCAGGTATATACCAGTGGACAGATAGATACAACGAAGACGATGGCACTGGATGGGAGCCAATTGAAAGTATTACACGGCAGGCCATTATTTTTTTTTTTAATCCCCAGGGGAACGGACAAAGAGGAAGACCAAATATTCTTGGAGAAAACAGGTGGGAGCAGAGATGAAGATGATGGGGAAGACAGTGAATGATCTTTTAAAAATGACAAGAAACAGAACGGCTTGGAAAGTGTTTGTTAAAGACAGATGCTCCACAAGGAGTTGATAGAGGAGGAGGAGAAGTCTAGTGAAAAGCGATAAGTCACAAGCAGCAAATCAAGGTGTAGCAAGGTTTGTCAAATCATCTGACATCACCGCTATTAGTCCAGGAAGGAAATAACACTAGAGACAAAACGAGCACTCTATAACATAATTTTCATTGCAACCATAAAACGCGGAAAGCGATATTGCACTTAATAGCGGACACACAGGTGTATTAATAACGGACACAGAGGTGTATCCAGGGTGGGTGTAATTAAAAATTGAAGTTATAGGTCAATATCATCAGACTGTGTGGGCGGACAAAACAGAGTCAACAAATATTTATATTGTTAACAGACACCTGGGTGGATAAACACGTATGCGGGTAAAAAGGGGGTGCCCAGCGTATATAGAACAAACACTGTCAGACCCCGAGAGACATTATAGAAACATCATAGAAAAATAATAGAGACATTAGAAAATGACAGAAAGAGAGAAAGATGGAGATAAGCATGGAGGCTACGATATTACTAAAGAAAAGTTATTAATTAGCAGATGTAACATATACAACAAATCTATGTCAATAAAAATAAGAGAGTTCATCGGTGCTATATAGAACCAATTCTGACCTATGGAAGCGAATCATGGACAATAGACAAACAAATGAAAAGACGATTAGAGGCCACGGAGGTGGGATTTCTCAGTAGAATGTTGAAAGTTCCCTGGACAGCTAAAAAGACCAATGAGGAAGTTCTCAAAGAGGCCAACACAAAAGGGAGCTCTTAAAAAAACATCAGAAAGAAGCAATCAACATTTTTCGGGCACATCATGAGAAGAGGAAAGTTGGAATACTTGGTTACAACTGGCAAAATAAAAGGAAAGAGAGATCGCGGACGACAAAGAGAGAAAATACTGGATAGCTTGGTGTCATGGCATGGAAAACAGTCAACAACAGAACTGATACGATGCACTGTAGATAGAAGATTGTGGAGGGACATGATCGCCTACGCCAACCGGTATGGCACATGATGATGATGACTCAGTCCACAATAGGACTAGTGTTTAGACATCTAGAAATGTGTTCTGTGATTGACTGATTCCAGGACTATGTGTGTCTTGTAGTTAACTAGCCCGCCCGATAGTTTGATTATAATATGACTGACTGTACTTTATCATGTGATAATATAACTTGTTACTGTAGAAATGTAATAATAGTAAGTGAATAAATATTTTTTTTTAAATGATAGAACATCTCAAGAGTTTGTGTGACCATCAAAAATAGATGTTATTGGAATGTGTTAAATATACGAACGTCCTATATGAAGTACGAACAGGCACAGCATGAAAGATATTATATTATATTTACAAGTTCAAATTAGAAGATAACCAGTTGTCGATTAAACGGCGTAAACCAGCCGTTGTAATATAATAAACAAAAGCTTCTCATTACAATGATGCAGTAAACCAGCCGTTGTAATATAATAAATAAAAAGCTTCTCATTACAATGATGCAGTAAACCAGCCGTTGTAATATAATAAATAAAAAGCTTCTCATTACAATGATGTAGTAAACCAGCCGTTGTAAAATAATAAATAAAAAGCTTCTCATTACAATGATGCAGTAAACCAGCCTTAAGATCAAAGTGAAAACACCAAACTATTTTTACACAACGTTGTGCTACTAATGCCAGACTCAAAAACAATAAGAAAAATAATCACCACTGATATGAAATGAGTTCGTTCTATCTAATCTATCTTATATATCTATCTATCTATCTAATCTATCTAATCTATCTTATCTATCTATCTATCTATCTTATCTATCTATCTGTCTATCTGTCTGTCTGTCTGTCTGTCTGTCTGTCTGTCTGTCTGTCTGTCTGTCTATCTATCTAATCTGCCTATCTGTCTAATCTGTCTGTCTGTCTGTCTGTCTGTCTGTCTGTCTAATCTGTCTGTCTGTCTGTCTGTCTGTCCGTCCGTCCGTCCGTCCCTCCCTCCCTCCCTCCCTGTCTGTCTGTCTGTCTGTCTGTCTGTCTGTCTGTCTGTCTGTCTGTCTGTCTGTCTATCTATCTATCTATCTATCTATCTATCTATCTATCTAAACTATCTATCTAAACTAACTATCTATCTATCTGTCTGTCTGTCTGTCTATCTATTGACCTTTCGAGCCGTAGCCAGCCATAGGGCATAGACCCAGATGCGCTTTCTTTTATCTAAATTTTTATTCTAGCAGTTTTTAATCCTTGTAAAGATCTTTTATCAAATCTCGCCATTTGTCTCTGTTCTGTGCAAGCAACGCTATCTCATTGAGGGAGCCGATTCTTGCTGCTGTTGCCTCTCTGATCTTCTTCTCAGTGTCTCTCTGGATCAGTCTCTTTTCCTCTTACCTGTTGTTTCCCACATGAGGGCGTTGTTGTTTTCCATCATGGCCTTTTGTTGTTTTCCATCTCTCACATGCATACGCAAGGGTTGATAGGGTGATAGTACGTTTGATTTGAATAGTCTAGGTTTTATGTTTGTGCTGCTGAGTTTTGATTTCCACAACTTTTCAAGGCTTCTGAAATAGCTGCTTTAGCTATTCTGATTCTAATTTCTTTATCTGTATCCCCTTCTCGATCAATGTGACTTCCAAGATAGATAAAGTGACCGATCTCTTCCACTGCTTTTTTTTCATGTATTTTCTGTCATCTGTTGGAATTAAGCTTCTCATGACTTTAGTCTTTTCATGATTGATCTCAAGCCCAATTTTGCTTGCTATTGAAGATAGTTAATTTGTGTTTTCCTGCATCGTTTTTATCTGGCTGCTGATGAGAACTATGTCATCAGCAAAGTCAAGGTCCTCCAAATGGTCTCCTTGTATCCATTCGATGTCTTTGTTACCAGTGCAACATTTCTTCATTATGAAGTCCATAACAATTCCAAATAACAAGGGCGATAAAATACATCCTTGTTTAACCCCAGTTTCTATTGGTAAACATTCGCTCAGTCCTTCTTCCTCTGTACGAACTGTACATGTAATGTGTAAAAAGTGCCCCCCGTCACGCCAAGTGGCGTATAGGGAATATAGTGTTAGTGACCATAAATTTTACAGACCTTCGGCCAATGATTTTTGGGGTAATGTGGTCGGTGTTACGCCCGTGCCGCTTTACTTTCCCAGAAAAAAAATCCGGTAACCATTAAAGGCTGGGTGAACCCGGAAGCCGTCGGTTGGGATCGAACCCTACCTCTTGTCCTTTGTAGTCCAGTTCACTAATCACTGAGCTATCGCAGCTCCCTACATTTAATGTGCACTTGAACAAACAAAAAAAGCGAAAAAAGATCAGAAGTGGAAAAACAAGGAAATTTGCAGGGAATAATTACCGTCATTGAATACTCTAAGAGATACAATTCTTTGGTCACATGATAAGACAAGGCAGAAAGATCAAAATATAACAAACAAGCTTCAATAAATGATACAAAAACACCAGACTCAAGCCCCCTGCAACAACAAAGATGGATTGATACAACATGAGAAGCAAACAAAAGAGCAAAAGACCACAAACTTTATCTCCACTTTACACTAAAAATCAATTAATGTATTTTTAAAATATTCTGAGGATAGTAATGTATATATAGCAAAAATAAAGGACTCGGCCTCAATAGCAAAAAAGACAAATATAATGGTAGCAACAAAGAAAAATACATCAACGCAATGCACATTAAAGACAAGTGCAATATTTACCTCAGATGATAGATGTACAACAGAGGTGAGATGCAGAATAGCGCAGACAAAAACAGCTTTCCAAAAAATGAGGAAGATACTGTGCAATCCATTTTTGACATTAAAAACAAGAAAAAGAGTTCTTAAATTTTATATAGAACCAGTGTTAATATATGGAAGGACATCGGGACAACAGACAAGAAATCTCTGGGCACTGTTGAAGCGTGGTTTTATAGAAGAATTTTGAGAATACCATGGACAACTAAGAAGAGTAATGAAAATGTACTGAAAGAGGTCAAAGCAAAAAGGGAGCTAATTTCCAATATTAGGAAGAAACAATCATCATTTTTTGGCTGCCATGTAATGAGAAGGGAACAGCTGGAATATATTGTGACAAGTGGGAAAATTGAGGGACGAAGAGATAGAGGGAAGCAAAGAGGATAGATACTAGACAGCTTAAGAGAATGGCTTGGCAGAAGGTCAACAACAAAAATGATAAATAACTGTGGAGATCGAAAGTTGTGTAGAGACATGATCACCTACGCCAGCAGGCAATGTACTTGATGATGATGAATGTATAAATAATATTATTTAAAAAGAAAACAAACAAACATGTATCAATAAGTTCAGGAAATGCATAAAAATCAAAATATTAACTATAGAATTTATGTTACCTAAGATTTCAATATCTACAAATATAGTTAGTATATTTAATTATTAAGTATACGCATAATTGTGATCCATTATAGTATTAATATTTATATATGATATTGAATATAATATGGCTCAGATTTTTATGACATGTCACATTTTTTTCTAACATATATATTTTTTTTTAATCCAAGTTAATTTCAACATGTCTCATGCCTTTCTGGACAGTCTAACGCTATTTTTATTGGTTATGTAAATGCATCATTTGACCATACTTAAGGTTTAGGTCACATTTTGACCAATTTGGAGGTATAAATGCACAGTTTTGGTTATATTTTATCGTCATTTTTAAGGTACAATAAAGCTTTCATTTAGATGACACTTTATTTAGCAGAAAAAATTGGCTTTGTAATTTCATTGCTAAAAAACATTTTGCCTGAATAAATACAATGTGTCTATAACTCAGACAATTTAATTCAAAATACATATTTAGATGGAAAATTAAAGACCACTTTTAGTTGATTTACTTATGCCAGGATAAACGTTTGAAGTTCATTTGGCCCAAACACCGCACCGTGCAGCAGCGCACAGAAGTGACAGTACGCTTAATGTCAAGAAAGTTTGTTTTGAAGTGAGACTTCAAACAGCAATACTATCACAAGCGGTTTCACTGTTTGAAGTGGAGACAACGCAGTCAGACACCCCGTTGGTGTGAAAGTAATTGCATAAAAACATTTTAAAAAGTAAAGATACCCCATCACGCCAAGTGGCGTATAGGTGTTAGTGACCATACATTTTACAGACCTTCAGCACATGATTTTTGGGTAATGTGGTCGGTATTACGCCAGTGCCGCTTTACTTTCCCAGAAAAAATCCGGTACCTATTTAAGGCTGGGTGAACCCGGAAGCCGTCGGTTGGGAGGAAACTGTCGGTTGGGAGGAAACTCTACCTCTTGTTCTTTGTAGTCCAGTCCAGTTCACTAACCACTGAGCTATCGCGGCTCCAAAATGTGTTTTTAAAAATTGGGGAAAAAAAAACAAACACATTTAAATCAGAGAGATTCTCTGCCTCAGAAATTACTCGTCAGCAAAGACATGAAAGCAGTGTTTGATGCTGAAGATGTAGACGCCTTAGCGAATAATTTGACAGATCATCTCTGTATAAAGAAAAATGAAAGATAAGGCCAATTATAAAAAAAAAAATAATGTACAAGAAAGCTATTGTAAAGATAGATAATTTACATAATTTTTAGTAACAAATGAGTAATTAATTTAGGTCATATTTTAGTTTATTTTTCAATTTTAGGTCATAGTTTGTAATCTTTAGATGATAAGTGCAAACATATTTCGATGATTTTTAGGTTACATTGACATTTTTAGGTCACATTTGACATTTTTAGGTCACATTTGACATTTTTAGGTCACATTTGACATTTTTAGGTCACATTTGACATTTTTAGGTCACATTTGACAATTTTATATCACATATTTAAGTGTCCTAGATATCAATATTCAGTCTAAGATAATATGAACAAATGCCCTCTCTCACTGATCTTTGCGAGGCAAATAGGCTGCATATCACCACTGGGGAAAATAATATGGATTCTACCATTACAGCCATTAACAACATAAAACTTAGCCAAGAGTGGCTTCAAACAGTGTCAAGGCCATTCATTTCACCTACCAAGAGAACAAAATATTGAGGGATAAAGTATAACAACTGAAATTATGACCCGTATCGTGTCGCCATCAAGTGCCTTTATTAGGTTTACAAGTATTTGGAGATCGAAAGTCCTTAACAAGCACACGAAAGCACTGTTCACCTATTGTGTGATACCTGTGCTAACACGTAGATGTGAAAGCTAGAATCTACTAACTCTGGAAAAGAGACTAATTAATTAAAAAAATAAATACATCCAAATATTCTTAAACATACATTGGAAAGACTACGCGATAAAAATACAACAAATCTTCTTCTTCTTTCCTTCCTCTATTGTCGTTGGCGTCGAGGGGAGATACAATCTGCGATTTTTTGCTCTTCCGTTGACCTCTTCTGGTGTTATCCCTCCTAGTGACTCTAATATTCACTTTAACCATCTCTTTCTCGGTCTTCCTCTTAATCCGGCGTTTTCGTAGTGTTTGTTTATGGTTCTTTGAGTCATTGTTAGTTCTTTTTGGCTTGTTATGTGGCCAAACCAATTAATCTGTTGTTTCTTTATGTATTTGATGGCTGGTTCAATTTCGAGTTTCTTCCTCAGGTCGGTGTTTCTTACTCTGTCCCTTAAGCTGTTTCCTGTCATTCTTCTGACACATTTCATTTCGGTGGTCGTTATCTTTCTTATTGTTCTAGAGTCCAGAGTCCAATTCTGGCACTGATAGCACAGAGTTGGTAGAAAAATTGATTTGTATATTGCCCTTTTTGCTTCCTTAGTTATTGCTTTGTTTTTCAATAGTGTTGAAACTCAGCCTATAACTTGGCATGCTTTGTTACACCTTATATCTATCTCTGTCTCTTGGTTATTGTCTTGTGTTAACGTGCTACCCAGATATTTAAAATTGTCTACTTGCTTCAAAGACGTATTATCTATTATGATGTTTAGTTTTTCTTTATTTCTCGCTGTTGCCATTACTTCGGTTTTATACATCATATAACAAATGAGCTTTAAAAAAATATACGAGAACACCAGACACAAGGCCGACAACAAAAAAAGAGGGAATATTAGAAATTCTATAAAACATAACAACAGGAGAGGCCAAACGAAGAGCAAAAGACCACAAACTACATCTCCCCTCGATGCTAAAGGTCAATGTATGCAAATAAATATTCTTAGGATAGTAATGTATAGATAATATTTAAAAATAACATGTATTTCAATAAGTGCAATAAGTTGTATTTAAAAGACGAAAAATGTTCACTAGAGCACTATGAACGATCAGGATGATCAGTTGATGGGACGAGTGTGGAGCAATTATGAAAATGTCCCGCCTACAGCGATGCCATTCCGCTCTAAAGTGTAAAGTCCCTAACTGAAATGAAACTATAAAAAAAGAAACCACACAAGAATACATGTCAAGATGTATACGGAGAAGATGCTGGAGGTATAATGGAGAAGATGCTGGAGGTATAACGGGGAAGATGCTGGAGGTATAACGGAGAAGATGCTGGAGGTATAACGGAGAAGATGCTGGAGGTATAACGGGAAGATGCTGGAGGTATAACGGAGAAGATGCTGGAGGTATAACGAGAAGATGCTGGAGGTATAACGGGGAAGATGCTGGAGGTATAACGGAGAAGATGCTGGAGGTATAACGGGGAAGATGCTGGAAGTATAACGGAGAAGATGCTGGAGGTATAACGGAGAAGATGCTGGAGGTATAACGGAGAAGATGCTGGAGGTATAACGGAGAAGATGCTGGAGGTATAACGGGGAAGATGCTGGAAGTATAACGGAGAAGATGCTGGAGGTATAACGGAGAAGATGCTGGAGGTATAACGGAGAAGATGCTGGAGGTATAACGGGAAGATGCCGGAAGTATAACGGAGAAGATGCTGGAAGTATAACGGAGAAGATGCTGGAGGTATAACGGAGAAGATGCTGGAGGTATAACGGGGAAGATGCCGGAAGTATAACGGAGAAGATGCTGGAAGTATAACGGAGAAGATGCTGGAGGTATAACGGAGAAGATGCTGGAGGTATAACGGAGAAGATGCTGGAAGTATAACGGAGAAGATGCTGGAAGTATAACGGAGAAGATGCTGGAGGTATAACGGAGAAGATGCTGGAGGTATAACGGAGAAGATGCTGGAAGTATAACGGAGAAGATGCTGGAGGTATAACGGAGAAGATGCTGGAGGTATAACGGAGAAGATGCTGGAAGTATAACGGAGAAGATGCTGGAAGTATAACGGAGAAGATGCTGGAGGTATAACGGAGAAGATGCTGGAGGTATAACGGAGAAGATGCTGGAAGTATAACGGAGAAGATGCTGGAGGTATAACGGAGAAGATGCTGGAGGTATAACGGGGAGATGCCGGAAGTATAACGGAGAAGATGCTGGAAGTATAACGGAGAAGATGCTGGAGGTATAACGGAGAAGATGCTGGAGGTATAACGGAGAAGATGCTGGAGGATGCTGCTATTGGTCTTATGATTAGAGCGGACGAAAGAAGAATCTAGCGCCAGACCTGAATGTGGAAGAAGAAAGCAAGGAAGACTCTAAGAAGATCAATTAATGAAGAGGTCTCAATTATAGGCTTTAGAACCAAACTTCTGGTCAATATGGTGGATAGGCAACAGGAACCCATTGAGGTACTGTCTGAAAAGTGTTCCTTGCTGCAGTTGCCTCATATTCCAAGCCCGGCTTACTGCTGGAGCTACTGAGTTTAGTGCTCTATGCACACCATGAGCTGTGCTTTTCATCCGGATCGTGTTTCTATATTCAGATTGGTTACAATGAATGATAATATCGTATGACGAAGGACAGTTCAACTGCGTTCACTTTCGGTGTCGCTTGGCCTTATGTCTTTTGGCGTGTGCTGTAGCGGTTATGATAGGGACTGCAGTTGCCTTTCTTTGTTTGGATATTCGATGAGATGTTAATTCGGAAGATTCAACTAGCATGAGCGGTTGAGCATTTATGGATTTTTATTCGTCTGTCAGTGATACAAGGGCCTTCGGACAACTATAAACTAGAATAAAACAAAACGTAGCAGTGAATAATAAGACATGAAGTCTTATAGTTTGAGTCATAGATGCCGTTGTATATGAAACAATAAATGACCCAATACATCTTCCAATGATTTGTCATAGATCTCTTAAATAAATGACCCAATACATCTTCCAATGATTTGTCATAGATCTCTTAAATAAATGACCCAATACATCTTCCAATGATTTGTCATAGATCTCTTAAATAAATGACCCATACATCTTCCAATGATTTGTCATAGATCTCTTAAATAAATGACCCAATACATCTTCCAATGATTTGTCATAGATCTCTTAAATAAATGACCCAATACATCTTCCAATGATTTGTCATAGATCTCTTAAATAAATGACCCAATACATCTTCCAATGATTTGTCATAGATCTCTTAAATAAATGACCCAATACATCTTCCAATGATTTGTCATAGATCTCTTATCTATCTATCGTCCTTTCAAGCAGATGATGGGAGATAAGGCAGAAATGTAAAATCACGAAAACAGCATCATCAAGTACTGGGCCTGCTGGCGTAGGTGATCATGTCTCTCCACAACTTTTGATCTCGACAGTCATTTATCATTTCTGTTGTTGACCTTCTGCCAAGCCATTCTCTTAAGCTGTCTGGTGTTTTCTCTCTTTGCTTCCCTCTATCTCTTCGTACCTCAATTTTTCCAGTTGTTACAATATATTCAGTTGTTCTCTTCTCATTACATGGCCAAAAAAGGATGATTGTTTCTTCCTAACATTGGAAATTAGCTCTCTTTTTGCTTTGGCCTCTTTCAGAACATTTTCATTACTCTTCTTAGCTCTCCATGGTATTCTCAACACTTTTATGTAAAACCACCTTTCTACAGACTCCAGTGATTTTCTTGGCTGTTGTCCCTATTGTCCGTGATTCACATCCATATGTTAAGACTGACTCTACATAACATCTAAGAACTCTTTTTCTTGTTTCTATTGTCGAAAATGGATTGCATAGTATCTTCCTCATTTTCTGGAAAGCCACAAAAACATAGAAAGCTCTAAACGTGCGACGAATCTGTGTTGTTATCCTTCTAGCACTATTAAGCTTTGCACAGTGTTTTGCCATCCATCAAAGTTATGGACAGGCCTCTCTATCGCAGCAAGGTAATTGATGTCCACTGTCATTGCCACTCTTATCGGTGTTCTTCCGAATGTTTCTCTTGGTTGACTGCTCTTACTTAAGCCTGCTGTTTTCCATGAATTATCCCCACTTTTCCATGTTCTTGTTGTATCTTCTCATCATTTGGCCAACATATGCTGACCTACTTATTATTATTCTATTACACAGACTTCATCATCATCATCGAGTGCCGTCTCCGTAATCGAAGGTTGGCTACCATGGAGCGCCATTTCGCTCTGTCTCTTGCTTTGATGGTGCAGATTGTCATAGCGTGACTTGTCCATCTTTTGATGTTACTCGTCCATGTTAGTCTTTGTCTGCCTCTTTTACCTTGTATTTTCTAATATTATATATAAAACGTTTGTTTTCTTTTCTTTCCATCCAATTCTACCTATTCTTCTATAAATCCACATTTCAAAGGCTTCAATTTTCTGTATGTTTTCTTGTCTAATGTCCATGTTTCTGCACCATACAGGAATATTGAGAAGATGTAACATTTTGCTATTCTTAGTTTTAACCTAGGTATTATTTGTTTTGATGTTAGTATATTTTTCATGGCATTAAAATTACTTTTTGCTATACCTATTCTTTTGTTTATTTCAGTTGTACATTTTCCATCACTGGTTATAGTATGTCCCAGGTAGTTGTAGCTCTGGACTGTCTCCAGATGTATTCCTTCAACTTTGATATTTAATTGTAGGTCTTGAGAATTTTCTTTGTTTATGATCATAGTTTTAGTCTTTTGATATTGATATCTAGTCCATATATTTGCTTGCCATGTTTATTACATTAAGTAATTGTTGTAGGTCTTTAGAATTTTCTGCTAGTAGAACAGTATCATCAGCATATCTTAGGTTATTGTTCATCTTTCCATTAATGTTTAGGCCTGGCATCTCTGTGATGTTTTTTAAAGATTTGCTCAGTGTATAGATTGAACAAGCTTGGTGATAGGATGCATCCTTGTCTTACTCCTCTTTTTATATCAATGGGTGTAGAGTTCTCCTTGTTATATTTTATTATGCTGTTTGCTCCCAGTACAAATGACATATTAGTCGTATGTCTGTGTCATCCAGATTTATATCTTTTAGCAGTATAATTTGATTATGGTGTATTCTATCAAAAATATAGCAGGCATATATTGGTTTGTTTACTTCTATGTACTTTTCAATCATTGTCCTCATGCTGAATATGGCTTCTTTTGTCGCACTGTTTTTCCTGAATCCAAATTGCTGCTTATCTAATTCAGTATTAATTTTATTCTTAATTCGTCCTTGTATAACTTTTAGTAAAATTTTGGTTACCTGGCTCATTAGGCTTATTGTTCTAAAATCACTGTATTCAAATGCACCATTCTTTTTAGGCAATGCCATGAAAGTTGATGTTTTTAGTTCAACACCACCTTGGACATGTTTTTTTCTCCCTTTCTCTTCCCAATTTTCTTCTCAGTTGTTAGAAGGAATATCATGTTCTAATTTTTGCTTTTCTGAAGACATGCATTGTTGTATAAGCTGCTGCAGAGTCTCCATCAAACTGACATTACATACACTATGAGTCTGCTTCAAGCTTTGTTTGACCCTTCTCCTTTTCTTAATATGACCAGTATGGTATGACTTTGTGGTACAACTTGTATGGGTATTACATGTATGGGTATAACTTGTATGGTATGACTTGTATGGGTATAACTTGTATGGTATGACTTGTATACATATAAATTGTATGGGTATAACTTGTATGGTATGACTTGTATATGTATAACTTGTATGGTATGACTTGAATACATATAAATTGTATGGGTATAACTTGTATGGTATAACTTGTATACGTATAACTTGTATGGTTATAACTTGTATGGTATGACTTGTATACATATAACTTGTATGGTTATAACTTGTATGGTATAAATCACTGGAGAGCTCTTTTCTAGTATGTAACTATTTTCAATGGGAGTGCTATTCATAACCTTGCTTATGCTATGGAAACTGGCATAAAAATGCATTAAATAAATGGGAAAGAGTCGCAAAAAAATTAAAATATAAATAAATAAAAGCTTAAATATAAATTGTAAAAAGTAAAAAAAAGAAATGCCACATACATATGGTAAAGCTATAACCATTAGTTCTTTTTTTTTTATTCTCTCCCACAATCCTACTCTTATTGCCAGCTTGGCAATAGTGTCCATGTTATATTTTAGCCAATGATCCACAACTACCAATTATAAATGTAAACATTTATTTTCTTATAAAAACACATGAACCAGTCTAGCGAGGTCTAGTAACTATTTGGCTATTTATGTTGAGTGACTAACATTTTTCATTTCTGCTATATGTTGATGTACTTAGTTTGGATGATAACAACAAACAAGTACTGCCTTGCTGAAACAACCATTGACAATGAAAGACTATGAAGCATTCTTCAACAAATGCTTTGGATCATATGGTGCAAAAAAAGTGCAACACAACCCTAAGATGGGACATGCGATTTGTGTTTGACTGCAAATCCACCACCTGCTGAACTACAATCGGATCAAGTATTTTATCAAATTAGAGGTTTGGTTTCATCTGTTCTATCTATCTATTGTCCTTTTGAGCCGTAGACGGCACATAGGGCAGAACCACATTCTCAAAAACAGAACCTTGCGTGCCAAAGTGGCACATATTGCAGAGATCACTGCTCTAAAATATATGGCGCTGTTTCCATAACAATACTTTTTACAATGACAGCTTGTCAAGCCATCGATCAACCTCCTTAGTCGCCTCTTACGACATGCCTGGAAGGTCACATTGTCACTATTCTTTACTTCCCTTAATGAAGGCCCCGGTAACACACAGGAATTTCATCTGTTGGGACAGTGATTTTGGGGGGGACACTCATAGATCACAAGTTTATATTGATTTGGTATGGGCACATGATAGTCATACTGCATACATGATAGTCATATAGTGATGGTCGTTACAGTCACCTAGGAGTGTGCATTATGAGCTGTGCCCCTTTGTACAAAAATGCAAACACATTCCATTCACTAGAGCAGGATGAATGATCAGGATGACCAATTGCTGGGACAGGGGCTGAGCAGAAATGAGAATGCCCAGTCTGCAATGATGTCATTCTGTTCTAAATGTAAACTCCCTATGCCATTCTGTTCAAAATCTAAACTCCCTATGTCATTCTGTTCAAAAATCTAAACTCCTAACTCAAAGTTGCCCTTTTAATTCTTATTTTGAGCCAGTCATTTATATATGTCCACCTTCCTATAAACTGTATGCATTTTATTTATTTGTATATCTAATCTGCATGAAGAAGATAAGAGGAAGACAAGATATTCTTTGAGAAAAACAGATGGAAGCAGAGATGAAGATAATGGAGAAGACATGGAATGATCTTAAAAGAATGGCTAGAAACAGAACGACGTGAAAAGTGTTTGTTGAAGATCTATGCTCCACAGGGAGCTAAAGTGTTTGTTGAAGACCTAGCTCACAGGGAGCTGAAAGTGTTTGTTGAAGACCTATGCTCCACAGGGAGCCGAAAGTGTGTTTGAAGACCTATGCTCTACAGGGAGCTGAAAGTGTTTGTTGAAGACATATGCTCCACAGGGAGTTGAAAGTGTTTGTTGAAGACATATGCTCCACAGGGAGCTGAAAGTGTGTTGTTGAGACATATGTTCCACAGGGAGTTGAAAGGTTTGTTGAAGACCTATGCTCCACAGGGAGCTGAACATGTTTGTTGAAGACCTATGCTCCACAGGGAGCTGAACATGTTTGTTGAAGACATATGCTCCACAGGGAGCTGAAAGTGTTTGTTGAAGACCTATGCTTCACAGGGAGCTGAAAGTAGAAGAAGAAGAATCTGCTTGAAACTATTAACCCTGTTCTAATTCAAACTACACTCCTGTAACTTTAACCAGTCATGTAAAATTTAAAAAAAGTGAATAATAATTGTGTCTATAAATATATTCCTGGATTAGAAAAAAGGCCTAATTCTTTATCAATCAGGATAGAATAAATAATTGACTACCCAGCAGGTTTACCTTTTCTTTGGGGTAAACAGCTAGCAGATTTAATTCGGTATGTTTACCTAGAGATGAGATATTGTGTTAAAGGTTAAAGGTCAATCTTGTTCTAGCTGCTTAAGATTTTCTTTTTTATGTACTCTTGTAAGTTAGAAAGCAGGAATTACTCATAAGAGAACTAATAAGCTTGAAAAAAAGTGGACAAAATAATAGAAGAGACAAAATTATGAATAAGATCAAAAGAGATAGAAACGGACATAGACCTAATTTTGAAATACATAAAGCAACAACAAATAAAATGGTTTGTACATTTGAAGTGAATGGCGATAATATTATACCATTACAGGCATATATAATATAAGGTAAAAGAAATAATCTGAGGTAGGACCTTGAGTGAGATAGAGAGGCAATATAATTTAAAAAAAAAAAGGTCAGATAAAAAAAAAAAACATAAAACTTTCTATCTACCTCTACACCCGATGAGGCAGTACAAGGATTGAAAACAAGAAAAAAAGGAATTATATATATTTTTTTCAAATGCCAGCCTCCAATACTCATTTCTGTTTATTACTCCATTTTTCTCCCAGTGATCGCTGATCTCAGAATATGAGATCATTGAATACTAGTCTTACTTGAGACAAACAATAACAATGAAACCTTCAAATTAAGCTCAAAAATTATCATTGGGAGATAAAATAACCAAAAAAAAGCATCTTGTGTGCTATGTTTGGTAAAAACTTCTGAGCATATATATTAATTCCTAAAGAAATGTCTACCCCAGGAACCCTCTGAGTAGCTGATTTCAACCCAGGTGAAATGAAAATCCACATTCACCATCAGTATGATAAATTACTTGCACAATAAAAACATCACGCTGGCAAAAATTCTGGCATTTTTAATACATTAGCATAGTGATTTTCACAATATTAAATCTCTATTAATAGTATTTTAAATTCTAAATGTGTTCATAGTTTACAGATTTCAGTAAAATTGCTGAAGGAAAGAATGTTTTAAAAACACAATTCAAAAAGACAAATTTATTGATGCAATTATACTATATCTGGTAACCATTTTGAAAAAAATAGCTTGTTTTATGATTTATTTTGTTTTAATACTTTAATTTCATTTTTGTAAAGATTACAAAGTAGCATTACAAAAAAGTAAGGAAAAAGGACAGTAAAAACTTGAGTAACACTTAAGAGCAAATCAAATGTTAATTTTGACTTTTTAATCTTGCATACAACAGCTATCACCACTTTTGTCCAACAAGGAAATAACTCTAGAGGCAAAATGGACACTCTACAGTACAATCTTCATACCAACGTTAAGTTACAAACCTGGACCTTAGATGTAAGAACAATAAGAAAAGTAACCACTACGGAGATTAAATGTATTAGACAAATGGAGGAAATAGCCTGAGAGATATGATCAGAAATAGAACTATGAAAAAAGCTTGGAAGAACTCTTGCCATAGAGTACATAAAAACAACATATTGAATGATTTATAGTCACATGATAATGAATAAAGATCAAAGCACAACACAACAAGCCTTCAATAAACATTGTGAGAACACCAGACCCAAGGGCCAGCCATAAAAAAGATGGACTGATAGAAAATTAGAAAACACTAGGAAACATAACAGCAGCAGAGGCCAAACAGAAGGGCAAAAGACAGCAAACTATATCTCCTCTCAGCGCTGAAGACAAATAAGGAAGGAAAGAAGAAGAAAAATCGTACACAGAAACTCTTACCTGGATAGCCACCCACACCATATTGCTCCATTCCAGGCTGAACAACAACTGGGTATGTGTTCATCTGCATTTCTTGATGCTTTCCTTCACTGGGCTGTGAGATGACTGTACCACTTGACATTTTCGTGTTTTATTTTAAAGAGCACCCAGTTGTAGAACTGTATCTTAATAAAGAATTTCCTGTAATGATAAATAAATCAACAGCTATAAAACTGATGAGAAATTTTACACCAAAAATAATCCCTTTTTTTCACCATTTTGTAACACAATACAACTACCATTATCATTTTCCTTTGCTGTCTCTGTACCAAAGGGTTTGCTACCATGAAGTACCATTTCTCTGATTTTTGCTTTGATGGTACATGGCATCACAGCTCAGGTCAAGGGAAAAACTGTGGAAGAGGAGAGCGGTGCTTTCATGGTAGCAAGTAGGATGACCACGAGATCATAGCATAACTAAAGTGATGGCCTGGCTCGAAGCAACACCTTTTACTCATGTGTGTTTTCTGAGTGACTCGGTGAGCATGCTCAGGAAGATCAAAAGGGGCTGTGTTCAAAGACAGTGGTTGGTGTTCCTAAAGAACTCAGCACTGACTGGTATATGTTTAATTTTAGTTCCTGGACATTTAGTCAAGAAAAGAAATGAACAAGCTGACATCCTGACTGGAATGGCTACCATGGATGCTGGATGTGCAATGGACCAGTCTAACATTCTGAATGCTCTGAGCAAGGTAGGGCAATCTAATAATTCTGTCAATGATCATGAGTTTACAACCATGTCCAGATTGTGTGAACATCAGGTCAAAACTAGAGATGTCAGAAAGGAGAGCTATGTGGGAAGACATAGAAGAATAACACATCAACACAGAACTGGAGTTGTCAGTCTCCACACACTGGGGAGGAATTCTGAGCACTTATGGACTTGTCTGATGTATATGGCCCTTTTCGTCTTATCAGGCAGTCTAGTGGAGGCTATTGTGTATTTTTTTGAGGTTTTGTTTTTGTTGAGCAGCTTCTCTCATGGCTAATTCTACCAATGTTTGACAAACACAAATGGCCACAGAATGAACAAGTCAGGCCCACTGATCCACAGGGTTTTCCAAGCTTTTTCATGACTCTTTTCTTTTCTAAGTGTTGCCATAGCCTAGTCTCAAATGATTTTATACCATTCCTTATACATGCTCTTTCTTATGTTCATACATGCTCTCCTAAACTAATCATATTATTTGCCAGTCTCTTGATGCTACAAATCCACTTTAGTATTTGTTTGTCTCTCTCATCTACCTTGTTTTTTTTCCCATTCAAAATGTCTTTCAGTAAGTAACTGTGTCTCTGTAACCAAATAATGTAATTTGTCTTATTTGAACTGTGTTAAAAGTTATTTCTGCATGTTCAGCTGTTTCAACACTTCATTATCTTCTTATGTCCATTATAGAATATAAAAATAGAACTTTATATTTTCTTGATACGAATACTAGGGAGTAAAGAATACCTCACCTGGGCATAATTCCAGACTATGAGATGGTGTTGTGGTTAGTGTCTTAGCTTCATGATCCAAACATAATTGGTTCACTGTTTGTCAAACACCGTAACTCATATCTAAAAATGAGTTAATATCTCAGCTTAAACAAACTCAGCAAACATAAGCAGACCAAACTATTCAGACTCAGAATTGGTCATTGTGGCCTCAGAGCACACCTACACTAGATAGGACTCAGTGATGTTGCAACATGTGACTGCGGAGCATTCAGACAAACTCCAAAACATATATTACAGGGTGGCAGCACTCCAAATATCATAAGAACACAAATATGGCCCCACAGAAACAACCCTGCATGACAAGTTATGGAGAATTGGTGATGACCTTAAGCGCATTGACTAGTTCATGACCAAATTTGATATAAATGTTTATACGCATATATCATATATCAGCTACAGCTGATTACTGGAGAAGAAGAGTTTGTGACCCAAGCTGGTCTAAATGTTGATATGCATAGCAACAGCTGATCGCTACGGAAGAATATGCTGGTATCGGGTACATAAAACTGAGGAAGGTAATAAGAAGAAAAATTCTTCAAACCCACCTTCCCCCCCCCCCAAACCACAATGATGTGGCTTAGTACAAAGACTACAAAACCTAAAATACTTCACCTATATACATCATTACATGCCATGTCACATTCAAGCTAATTAATAACTTCTTCTTCTTCCATTCAGCTCCCTGTGGAGCATAGGTCTTCAACAAACACTTTCAAAGTCGTTCTGTTTCTTGCCATTCTTTTAAGATCATTCCATGTCTTCCCCATCATCTTCAACTCTGCTTCTATCTGTCTTCTCCAAGAATTCCTTGGTCTTCCTCTTTGTCTTTTCCCCTGGGGATTACAAAAAAGGGCTTGTTATGTAATACTCTCAGTTGGCTTCCATAGTGTGTGTCCTATCCAGTGCCATCGTCTTCGCTGTATCTCTTTATCCACTGGTATTTGACTGTACATTTCCATAATTCTATGTTGGTGATTTTGTCTTGCCATTTCCATCCTTTTATTCTGCGTAAGCATCCATTAGTGAAAGCCTGTATCTTCATGATTGTCAGTTTTGTTGTTCTCCATGTTTCACTGCCATATAATACGACTGACTTAACATTGGAGTTGAAAATTTTTATTTTTGTATTTAACCTAATTTCTTTGGACTTCCATATGTTTCCCAGTGCAAAAGCTCCTCTTGCTTTTGATATCCTTATTTTGGTATCATTTTCTGTTCTTCCCTCTTATCTATATTACTGCCCAGATATATGTAAGATTGTACGTCTAGTAGAGGTTTTTCTTCTAATTTTATTTGGTTATTGCCAACTGCATTAATTCTCATAATGTTGGTCTTATTTCTATTAATTTTCAGTGCTAGCTGTTGTGATCTCTCATCAAGTATGCTCATTTTATCCTGCATCTGTTGATGGCTGTGTGATAGGAGAGCTATGTCACCAGCAAAGTCTAAATCATCACGTTGCTTGGTCAGTGACCACTGGAGTCCATTTCTGTTATTTTGAGTTATTTTCATAATCCAATCTATGGCCAGTAGAAAGAGAAATGAAGACAAAAGGCATCCCTGCCTTACTCCTGTTCTTATTTCAAATGCTTCTGTAAACTGTCCTTCACGCACCACACTACAATTCATTCCTTCATACAATACTTTTATCAGGTTAATAAACTTTTCCACTTTTGTGAAGTTTTTATGGCTTATATTTTTACAGTATCAGATAGCCAGTCCCATGCCCAATCATCCTTTCTCGCCTCTTACGAACATGCCTGGCAGGGTACTGCACCACTATTCTTTTCTCATCTTTCGGGCCCCAGCAGCGCACGGGCGAATAACTTCTTAAGTTCTGGTATTTGCCCTTAATGACACAGTCAATGAATACATCTAAAAAGCCACTCCCCTTGGCTTTTCATAGGAAAACTTTCAATGTCACTTGACACTGTATTCATATTTAAAGAGTCCTAATATCCTTGTTACTCCGTGCAAGAACCATAAATTTTAACTCTTTCAGTACGGAAGCTTTTTATCAGTGCACTGGAAGAGATTTCAGAGACAGCATTTTTCATGGTTTTAAAAATCAATCTACATATTTATATTTATTTAACATATAACATATTATATGCAAATTTTTAGATAATTGAACAAGGTATTATATTTCACCAATACTTCGATGATACAAGACTTGTAAAAAGAATATGGTTTGATGATGGTTCACACTAATCAAATTGAGAGTGACGCACAGTGCGGCAAAACGTATGGAAAAAGTTAAATCTAATTTTTAAATTTGTAGTTGAGAAGCATTAAAATTTAATTTGAGTAGGGTGTTAGTTAATTTTTCTTTTAAGAAAAGTTGCAATATCATTTACATGAAGCCAATGGACAGTGATGGAAAATGTAAAACTTAAATAAACAAAAGAATAGAAATGGCATAAGAGTGACAATACACAAGCTTGCCTAACACCCTGTTTTATTGTTGAAACATTCCTAATTGATTTCCAGTTCTCATGGCCGCTGTTTGTTGCCAGTACATGTTCTTTATTATTCTTAGATCTTTGCTGTCTACATTTTTTAATATTTATAGTGAAATTATTTTATGATCCATAATGGGCATGCCTGGAATAACAATCGGAGTCCATAATATAAATAATCTAAGGTATACTGATGATACAGTCTTAATCGCTAAGAGTGAAGATGAGTTACAAGAAATGTTGGACATTATAGTGAAAGAAAGCAAAAATAAAGGACTCAGCCTTAATAGCAAAAAGACAGAAGTATTGGTAGTAACAAAGAAAAAGTCATCACCGTAGTGCACTATAAAGACAAATGGAACAATATTAAAATGGGTAAATGACTTTAAATATCTGGGAACATTATTAACCTCAAATGGTAGATGTACAACAGAGGTGAAATGCAGAATGACTCAGGCAAAAATAGCTTTCCAAAAATTGAGGAAGATTCTATGCAATCCATTTTTGACAATAGAGACAAGAAAAATTGTTCTTAAATGTTATGTAGAGCCACTCTTAACATATGGATGTGAATCATGGACAATAGGACAACAGACAAGAAAATCACTGGAGTCTGTAGAAATGTGTTTTTACAGAAGAATGTTGAGAATACCACGGACAGCTAAGAAGAGTAATGAAATATTCTGAAAGAGGCCAAAGCAAAAAGAGAGCTAATTTCCAATGTTAGGAAGAAACAATCATCATTTTTGGCCATGTAATGAGAAGAGAACAACTGAAATATATTATAACAACTGGAAAATTGAGGGATGAAGAGATCATCATTGAGTGCCGTCTCCACATCAAAGGTTGGCTAACATGGAGCGCCATTCCACTCTGCCTCTTGCTTTGATGGTGCAGATTGCCATAGGCTGACTTGTCCATCTTTTGATATTACTCGTCCATGGTAGTCTTGGTCTGCCTCTGCCTCTTTTACCTTGTATTTTCCCTTCTAATATTACTTTTATTAGACTGTTGTGTCTTTTAACATGACCAAAAAATTTCATTTGTCTTGCTCTAATTGTGTTTAGTAGTTCTTTCTTCATTTTTAGTTGTTTTAAAACTTCCTCGTTTGTTTTCTTTTCTTTCCATCCAATTCTACCTATTCTTCTATAAATCCACATTTCAAAGGTTTAAATTTTCTGTTCTGTTTTCTGGTCTAATATCCATGTTTCTGCACCATACAGGAATATTGAGAAGATGTAACATTCTGCTATTCTTAGTTTTAGCCCTGGTGTTATTTGTTTTGATGTTAGTATATTTTTCATGTCATTGAAATTACTTTTTGCCATTCCTATTCTTTTATTTATTTCAGTTGTACATTTTCCATCACAGGTTATAGTATGTCCCAGGTAGTTGTAGATCTGGACTGTCTCTAGATGTATTCCTTCAACTTTAATATTTAATTGTAGGTCTTGTAAATTTCCTTTGTTTATGATCATAGTTGTAGTCTTTTTTTATATTCATATCTAGTCCATATTTTTGCTTGTCATGTTTATTACATTAAGTAATTGTTGTAGATCTTTAGGATTTTCTGCTAGTAGTACAGTATCATCAGCATATCTTAGGTTATTGATTATCTTTCCATTAATGTTAAGGCCTTGCATATCTGTGATGTTTTTAAAGATTTGCTCAGTGAATAAATTGAACAAGCTTGGTGATAGGATGCATCCTTGTCTTACTCCTCTTTTTATGTCCATGGGTGTAGAGTTCTCCTTGTTATATTTTATTATTGCTGTTTGCTCCCAGTACAAATGACATATCAGTCGTATGTCTGTGTCATCCAGATTTATATCTTTTAGGCAGTCTATAAGTTGCTCATGGTGTATTCTATCAAATGCTTTGGTGTAGTCTATGAAGCAGTCATATATTGGTTTGTTTACTTCTGTGTACTTTTCAATCAATGTCCTCATGCTGAATATGGCTTCTTTTGTTCTACTGTTTTTCCTGAATCTGAATTGCTGCTTATCTAATTCATTATTAATTTTATTCTGAATCCTTCCTTGTATAACCTTTAGTAAAATTTTGGTTACCTGGCTCATTAGGCTTATTATTCTAAAATCGCTGCATTCAAATGCACCATTCTTTTTTGGCAATGCTATAAAAGTTGATAATTTTAGTTCCTTTTGTATGTATCCTGTGCGGTATATGTCATTGCATATGTCTGTGATCACTTCAATGCCAAAATCTTCTAGTGCCTGTATCATCTCTATCTGTATATTGTCAGGTCCTGCTGCTTTTCCCTTTTTCATTGTTTTTATAGCTTTTTCTACTTCAGATTTCAGGATTTTATAGCTGGATGTACATTTTATAAATGGTTTTTGTCCCTTTCGTCATGAAATAATTCTGTTATGTATTCCTGCCATCTATCGATTATATCTTTGTTGTCTGTTAGCATTTTTCCCTCTTTGTTTGCAATACATCTGTTTCCTGCAGTTTTTTTGTCTTTAATAGTCATTCTTTTTATTTCTGTGTGCATTTCTCTTAAATTTTGTTTACTTTCCATAGTTTCGACTTCTAGACATCTTTGGTTGAGCCAGTCTTTTTTTGCCTTTTTGCACATTTTTCGTATTTCATTATCAATTTCCTTGTTTTTGGCAGTGTTCTTCGCTTGTCTTCTCTCTTCCATTTTTTCTAAAATGTTGTCAGTTATCGATTTTTGTTTTTTTGTTACTTTCCTTTTGGGTAAGGTGATGCAGATGAAGAGATAGAGGGAAACAAAGAGAAAAAATACCAGACAGCTAAAGAGAATGGCTTGGCAGAAGGTCAACAAAAGAAATGATAAACAACTGTTGAGATCAAAAGTTGTGAAGAGGCATGATCACCTACGCCAGCAGGCCTGGTACTTGATGATGATGATGATGAATTGTAATTTATACAAGTCCTGAGTTTCAATGGTTGCCTGTTTTTTAACTTGTCAAGTTATGAAAGATCATAATTTAGATTCTAGATTGAAAAAAGTGTACAAATTATGTGAACTTATTTTAACTATTCCTTATACTACAAAGTCAGTAGAGAGATCATTTTCTACTTTGAAGTGCAGATACATAGTCACTGTAGGTACACCTAAAGTCAAGAATGTTTGATTTGGCTTGAGTCTTAGTTCTATAGAAAAAGAAATGTTACAAGACTTAAGATTGAAAAACTCATTTTTTTGGTTTTAAATGGTGGTTAAAATGTTTCTGAGAGAAGAAAGGAATTTGGAATTAATATACAAATGAAAATAAACAGACAGTGTTAAGATTTGGAAATAAGCCAACATTAGAATGTGTTAGTTGTTTAAGACTGATGTATTTTTCCTTACTATTAACCATTTAACCTAAAATAAAACAAATATTAATGGCATATTTTTAAGTTATCAGTATTGCTCATTCATTGTAATAATGTTACTACATTAAAATGAATGAATATATATATATATATGTGTGTGGAAAGTCATCCTATAAAAATGTAGTTTTATTTATGAATATTAAACTCTCATAATGTAGCACCCAATATCAAAGATAGGAGACGCCACTGAAAATAATATACCTGTAGTTCTGTAGAGTGTATCCACTGTATCCTGAATGGAATGTTATCTATAGTGTCTATATCCTGTTCTATTGCTCTGGAGATAACAACACTTAATGAAATAAATGTTACTAATAGTAACAAATAACTCACTGAAGCAGAAATTGCTGTATAACTACTAAAAATTCTAGTAATTAAAAAACTATTTAAATTATTTTTTTAAATAATATACTTACAGTAGTTTAGTTTTCTTTTCAAAGTTTGTCTAATTATTCACACCACTTCTTTGTTATGTATTAAATTATACTGGCTTTATTTTCCCCCACTACTCTACTCATATGGGAGCTGCGGTAGCTCAGTGGTTAGTGAACTGGACTACAAAGGACAAGGGGTAGGGTTCGCCCAGCCTTAAATGGGTACCGGATTTTTTTTGGGGGAAAGTAAAGCAGCACGGGCGTAATACCGACCACATTACCCAAAAATCATGTGCTGAAGGTCTGTAAAATATAGGGTCACTAACACCATATTTTCCTATACGCCACTTGGCGTGACAGGGGTACTTTACTTTTTTATTTACTCTACTCATATATACTCCATACTGCAGATTACTACTGAAGGAAAACAATGTAATTAGTTCGTTTCACACAGCAGCATATATCATGATACGTTAGTCAGTTTCAAATTGTAAGTAGTATTATTATTATTGGGAGCCGCGATAGCTCAGTGGTTAGTGAACTGGACTACCACGGACAAGGGGTAGGGTTCGATCCCAACCGACGGCTTCCGGGTTCACCCAGCCTTAAATGGGTACCGGATTTTTTTCTGGGAAAGTAAAGCAGCACGGGCTTAATACTGACCACATTACCCCAAAAATCATGTGCTGAAGGTCTGTAAAATATAGGGTCACTAACACCATATTTCCCTATACGAGTATACGCCACTTGGCGTGACGGGGGTACTTTACTTTTTACTCTACTCATATATACTTCATACTGCAGATTACTACTGAAGGAAAACAAATGGACAAATGTAATTAGTTCGTTTCACACAACAGCATATATCATGATACGTTAGTCAGTTTCAAATTGTAAGTAGTATTATAATTATTAATGATTTATGCAATGTGTGCGTGTGATGTTTGAATGTAATTTACAAGTTTAGTGTTGTAGATTATTTCTGTTCAGGTAATGTTCCCGTGCACTTTATTCGGTCGTTCTCAGTCTAATCTAATCTGTCATGAGAAGAACTAGGGTTTGAAATAAACCTAAACTTAAATCTTCCAAAAAATTTAATTAAATGCATAAAAACTAGAAGTTGTTACGTGCGGACAATCAGAGAAGATCATGCGTTTAGCAGAAATAATTTACGACTCTAAACTCGAAAATTACCATTTATTAATTAATATTTATTCATAAAGTCTGTTGATTTTAATATACAACAATAATAAATAATCATTAATCCTAACCCATAGTTTTGTTTCTTCATACAAATAAATAACAGGTTGAGTTGAGTAGGAGGTACATCCGCGTGATTCTGCCCTGTTATTACTTACTACTAAATTAAATTATATATTCATTAATTCACTGTTTCGTACAGTATAGCACTGTATTACTAGAATATTTATTTAGTGGTGTAAATTGTAAAGTAAAAGTTGTAGTTGAAGCGTACGTACTTACTAGTAAAGCGTTGTTACTGTAAAGAAGTAAGTAAAAGTGTGACAGAATTATTATAATTTATATTTTATTAATATAATAAAGTATTGTCATTTTACGCCTCTCTCAATTGGATTTTAATTAGCAGTTTAGTAAATGCATTAAAAAAATTAATCAGATACAGGAATAAATGTTTACCACACTTACAGAAGTAAATCCAATTCATAAATCTTATCGGCACTAGACCCTTCCACACAACTGATAGGAGTGACCGCGTCAAGTGTTGTCTCCAGGCATTTGTAAACAAAGCCACGCCTACGGGAAGTAGCGACACCTGCAGGTCGCATCATGAAAGGGTTATAACTCAGGAAATAAGGGAGATGAATGGGTTTTTCTATAATAATTTATAGATACACCGCTGCTATTCAAACACAGTTCGATCCAGGAACCTGTTCGAGTTGCAATCTGTAACGTACACTCCTACAAGGTGTGGTGACAGATTTCCAAAATGGGACACAACAAAATACAAACGTTTCGACCTACACGTGACCTTTTTTGTGTGAAGCTGTCATTATACCAGACGGAAGATGTACAAAAGAGGTGAGATGCAGAATGGCTCAGGCAAAAGCAGCTTTCCAAACAATGAAGAAGATACTATGCAATCAAATTTTTAACAATAGAAACAAGAAAAAGAGTTCTTAAATGTTACGTAGAGTCAGTCTTAACATATGGATGCGAATCATAGACAATAAGACAACAGACAAGAAAATCACTGGAGTCTGTAGAAATGTGGTTTTACAGAAGAATGTTGAGAGTACCATGGGCAGCTAAGAAGAGTAATGAAGATGTTCTAAGAGAGATCAAAGCAAAAAGAGAGCTAATTCCAATATTAGGAAGAAACAATCATTTTTTTGGCCATGTAATGAGAAGAGAACAACTGGAATATATTGTAACAACTGGAAAAATTGAGGAACGAAGAGATAGAGGGAAGCAAAGAGACAAAATAACAGACAGTTTAAGAGAATGGCTTGGCAGAAGGTCAACAACAGAAATGATAAATAGCTGCCGAGATCGAAAGTTGTGGAGAGACATGATCACCTTCGCCAGCAGGCCCGGTACTTGATGATGATGTCCCCATACCTTGAACGTTACACCCCACCACTTGCTCTTTGCTACCATCTTTACCGTAAGACTGCAATTATTTGCCTGTCCCATGCGATCTTTACACCCCACCACTTGCTCTTTGCTACCATCTTTACCGTAAGACTGCAATTATTTGCCTGTCCCATGCGATCTTTACACCCCACCACTTGCTCTTTGCTACCATCTTTACCGTAAGACTGCATTTATTTGCCTGTCCCATGCGATCTTTACACCCCACCACTTGCTCTTTGCTACCATCTTTACCGTAAGACTGCAATTATTTGCCTGTCCCATTTGATCTTTACACCCCACCACTTGCTCTTTGCCACCATCTTTACCTCAAGACTGCAATTATTTGCCTGTCCCATGCGATCTTTACACCCCACCACTTGCTCTTTGCCACCATCTTTACCTCAAGACTGCAATTATTTGCCTGTCCCATGCGATCTTTACACCCCACCACTTGCTGTTTGCCACCATCTTTACCTCAAGACTGCAATTATTTGCCTGTCCCCATGCGATCTTTACACCCCACCACTTGCTCTTTGCTAACATCTTTACCGTAAGACTGCAATTATTTGCCTGTCCCATGCGATCTTTACACCCCACCACTTGCTCTTTGCTAACATCTTTACCGTAAGACTGCAATTATTTGCCTGTCCCATGCGATCTTTACACCCCACCACTTGCTCTTTGCTAACATCTTTACCGTAAGACTGCAATTATTTGCCTGTCCCCATGCGATCTTTACACCCCAACACTTGCTCTTTGCTAACATCTTTACCGTAAGACTGCAATTATTTGCCTGTCCCATGCGATCTTTACACAATAGTGGACATGTTTTTATAAAACAAAGTTCTACAGGTTGAATTAACACGTTTCAGGCTACCAGTGATTTTTTTTTAACTGCTGTGTTGATGTTAATGATAATCCTAAATAACAGTTTGATTAATGATAATGTCACGGCGCTTAAAATCATGCTACACCCAACATTTCAAACAACGTTCAGAAATAAAATGATCCTTTTGAGTAGGTTTTGTTTTTTTTTAACTGCTGTGTTGATGTTAATGATAATCCTAAATAACAGTTTGATTAATGATAATGTCACGGCGCTTAAAATCATGCTACACCCAACATTTCAAACAACGTTCAGAAATAAAATATTCCTTTTGAGTAGGTTTTTTTTTTTCTAAATGCGGTCTAAAATAACCTAATAGACATATCTGATATTGAAGGATTCTAGACAGGAAGTCACAACCTCAAATCCATCACTAAATACTATGAAAGTCTTTGAAATACTGAAAATTACATTTCACTACATTGACGTGTGTTGAAGAGAGCGGATGAATCGAGCGAAAGGTTAACAGGAGAAGGGTGTTGTCAAAGGGAAGTCACCATCAATAATAATACTCATTCATACGATATGCAGAGACTAGTAAATAATCTCTTAATGACTTCTCCATCTATGAAAAGGAATGGGAACATCTGACAAGAGATCGCATATAATGGAGAGCATGTGTTTAGAAATTGGCATAACATCATTTGGGGCTGTACTATGGCAAAGCATGGAAGAGCAAAGACTCTTTAAAAAAAAAGATAGAAAATCCTGTGGATCAGTGACCCTGACTTGTTCATTCTGTGGCCGTGTGTGTTTGTCAATCATTGGTCGAATTAGCCACGAGAGAAGCTGTTCGACAAAAACAAAACTTCACAAAATACACAAGTCTCCACTAAACTGTCTGACAAGATAAAAAAGAGCCATATTTTTTTTTTCCTTATGGGCTGAGGACAGCAATAGGGCGGAAGTCATAGTTCTGCACGACTGATGATTTGCTGCTAGTTCGTTGTTGTTTCATAGTCCCGTGGTTGAACCATCCATAGTAATTGTTCTACTTAGCGATTCTCTTGGCCTGCCTTGTTTTCTTTTGCTAGATGGATTCCACATGAATACCTGTTGGGGAAGTCCTTCTTTAATCATTCTCAGCACATCATAAATATATGAATCATTTATTTGTCAAAGTAGGTGCTTGCGATTGGGAACAATTCCTGGGATTAGGAAGATGCTTGGTCAGCGGCGAACGGTGAGTTTGAAACTGAGGAGGTCAGGACATGAAACTGAACTTTTTGGTTACATTTTCACCTGATAATTTGCGACATAAACATTGCTGCATTTTTCGCTTGTAATATAGTTCTTTCAATTATTTCCCTAAATTAACATAGCTATAACTATATCATAATCTCTTTGTTATTTGCATAATAATTTAGAAAAAAATAAACAAGGCTTGCTGTTAAATAATATGTCTTACAAATTTGTTGAGTTATTTTATTTTGCTGGGGGGGGGGGGGGGGGGGGGTCTATGAAGACGCAGCGCAGTGATTCTTACATTAGTCATTTAATAAATTCTCCTCCTCATCGGCACTACTTCTATTTCATTTATTCATTGGGGCTCGCTTCCACATCGAAGGTCGACTACCATGGAACGCCATTTTACTCTGCCTCTTGACTTGTCTTGATCTTGTCTTTAATCCTTCTGCACTGTTTGAGAGGAGGACTGTGTTATCAGCGTATTTGAGTTCTGGAATTATGTTGTCATTTATTGCGAAAGGGAAGAACTTCACAAATATGCCATCGTTTCTGATATTTCTGATGATGCTCTTAGCATAGATGTTAAACATGTATGGAGATTTAATAAAACGATAGAATGTACTTGATTTGTCGTTCTTTTGTACCATGGAACCCCCGAGGTAATTCTTGTGATGGCCTATCTATGTCTCATACTTACTGCAAGGTCGATAGCTATTTGAACGATATATCGGCTATACTAGGGAATACGGTAGCTGGTTTTACATTGACATTTAGCTCATCGAACTGAATATTGTGTTATGTATTTTTATTAAATATTGCAATCGTCGTGGCCCCGTTGTCCCCTTTGAATATCCGCCGCTGTTGGGAAGATGCTGTGATTTGGAAGGTGCTTGGGTTGACAATATACTTGGTACTGAAAGTCTACTTGGGATTGGGGATGTGCTTCTGACTGGAAGTCTACTTGGGATTGAGGATGTGCTTCTGGCTGAAAGTCTACTTGTGATTGGGGATGTGCTTCTGACTGGAAGTCTACTTGGGATTGGGGAAGTGCTTGTGACTGGGGAAGTGCTTCTGACTGAAAGTCTACTTGGGATTGGGGATGTTCTTCTGACTGGAAGTCTACTTGGGATTGGGAAGAGCTTGTGACTGGGGAAGTGCTTCTGACTGAAAGTCTACTTGGGATTGGGGAAGTGCTTGTGACTGGAAGTCTACTTGGGATTGGGGAAGGGCTTGTGACTGGGGAAGTGCTTGTGACTGGAAGTCTACTTGGGATTGGGGAAGGGCTTGTGACTGGGGAAGTGCTTCTGACTGAAAGTCTACTTGGGATTGGGGATGTGCTTCTGACTGGAAGTCTACTTGGATTGGGGAAGGGCTTGTGACTGGAGAAGTGCTTCTGAATGAAGTCTACTTGGGATTGGGGAAGTGCTTCTGACTGAAAGTCTACTTGGGGTTGGGGAAGGGCTTCTGACTGAAAGTCTACTTGGGGTTGGGGAAGGGCTTCTGAATGAAAGTCTACTTGGGATTGGGGAAGGGCTTGTGACTGGAGAAGTGCTTCTGACTGAAAGTCTACTTGGGATTGGGGAAGTGCTTCTGACTGAAAGTCTACTTGGGGTTGGGGAAGGGCTTCTGACTGAAAGTCTACTTGGGATTGGGGAAGTGCTTCTGACTGAAAGTCTACTTGGGATTGGGGAAGTGCTTCTGACTGAAAGTCTATTTGGGATTGGGGAAGGGCTTGGGACTGCCATTTTACTTGGAATTGGGGACGGACTTGGGAATGCAAGTCTACTTGTGATTGGGAAGGTCTTGTGACTGGAAGTCTACTTGGATTTGGGAAGGGTTTGTGACTGGAAGCCTACTTGGGTTTGGGGAAGGGCTTGTGACTGACAGTCTACTTGGGTTTGGGGAAGGGCTTGTGACTGACAGTCTACTTGGGTTTGGGAAGGGCTTGTGACTGGAAGTCTACTTGGGATTGGGAAAGCTTGTCACTGTGAATATGCGTGGGAATGATTACCCGCTGGCATTCCTACAGACCACAGCAATGTTCAAGTGACATTTTACAACCTAAGTTCTGGTTTTCCCCCTCCCACTGGAGTCAAAGTTTATATTTTACGCCGGGGGGAGGCGAGGGGGTCAAGGCAATGAAATGCATCAAAATAAGAAGCTGCGGTAAAGCTGATTGTAAAAGAGAAATGAAAAAAAATAGAAATAAAAATGTTTTTCGGTTGTTATAATTTATACAGCAGTAACAACGTCCCCATTGAATCAATATCTCATCCTGTGATGGTAGTTATCCATAGTTAACGAGGAAATTAGAGAAATCACCAATCAACCACTAATATCTTCAGTAATAAAGAAAAGACGATGGTCATATGTTGGACATGTGATGAGAAGAGATAATAATCGAATAGCAAAGCAAGCCCTCATATGGGAAACAACAGGTAAAAGAAAAAGAGGAAGACCCAGGGAGACACTGAGAAGAACATTGATGAGAGAGGCAAGAGCAGCAGGAGTCGGCTCCCTCAATGAGATAGAACTGCTTGCACAGAACAGAGACAGATGGCGAGATTTTATAAAATATCTTTAAAAGAAAACTGCTAGAACAAAAATTCATATAGGAGAAGGTGTATCTTGGTCTACGCCCTATGGGCCGGCTACGGCTCGAAAGGTCAATAGATAGATAGATGGTAGTTCCTCAGATACTTCTTCCTGCTTCTCTAGTAGTTCTTTAAATTGTTCACTGGTTTGTCATTTTAATGTAGCAACTGGTTAAAGGCTGTAAAAGCGTAAATTAAGAAAGCAATAGATGATCTGAAACAATCTGAGAGATGAGATCAAAGATGAAGAACTGAGCTCGGAATAATCCCGCCACAGAATACATAAAAAAAACAACAAATAAAATTATTTGGCCACGTGATAAGTTAGAAGGATAAAGACACAATACAACGAGCCTTCAATAAACGTTGCCAGAACACCAGACCCAATGGCCGACCACGAAAATGGTGGATTGATAGAATATTTGAAACAATAGAAAACATTACAGCAGAAAGGGCCAATAAAATAGCAAACTACCGCAATTTACATCTCCCCTCAACGCTGAAAGAGAAAAAAAAAGAAATAAAGAAGAAGGTGCATTCTCTGGCGCCAGCTAAAGAAAGACAGAAATAAATAAAGAAAGTAAAAACTAAATGTGTGGAACTGTGTCAGTCTGAGTGGATAAACGCTGTATGAATTCCGGTGCGATATACAAACTCGAAGTCAAATTTCACTACGAAAAGCAGTACGAGTTTAAAGTTAGAGCTATACGAATACCAAGGTTTTAGTGGTACATCAATATACTACCCAGTCTCTGCATCAAAGGTTGGTTGTCTACTATACAGCTCAATTCACTGCTTTTCTTGCTGCCTCCGCATCCAACAGAGTAAGTTCAGTGAGACCACCATCTCATAAAACTCTGAAGCATTGCTGGAAACTATGAACATATAAAGTTGAAAGTGTACAGATTTTGAGAAATAAAATGCTAGTTTGAAAATAAAATAAGTGAAGACCATATAAAACAAGTTTAAAAAAGGCGGAATTGGCTACGTATGTACCTAGGTAAGTAAACGTCATTGCTAAGAAAAAGAAGATAAGAGGAACAGGCTTGAAGTTAATAAAAATGAAATTGACAATTTGAAAACAGCTTAAAGTACGCCAGGATGTTGTCACACATATTAAAGTCAGCCAGGATGTTGCCACACACATTAAAGTCAGCCTGGATGTTGTCACACATATATTAAAGTTAGCCAGGATGTTGTTAAACATATTAAAGTCAGCCAGGATGTTGTCACACACATTAAAGTCAGCCTAGATGTTGTCACACACATTAAAGTCAGCCTGGATGTTGTCACACACATTAAAGTCAGCCAGGATGTTGTCACACACATTAAAGTCAGCCAGGATGTTGTCACACACATTAAAGTCAGCCAGGATGTTGTCACACACATTAAAGTTAGCCAGGATGTTGTCACACACATTAAAGTCAGCCAGGATGTTGTCACATACATTAAAGTTAGCCAGGATGTTATCAGTAGTAGGTCGTGGACACAATGGTCTTACTTTTTTAGTTGACCAAAGAGTAGGGTATACCCTACGAAGTCCAGTACCCTATGAGTACAGGAGTTATATAGAGACTACGGCAAGCCGCGGCAAGCTGCGGCAAGCTGCGCCAAGCCAGAGTGATGCAATGATATATATGTATAGTGCATGAAGGGGTTGGTGGTTGAGGGATAATTACTGATCATGAGTGATGGACATCAGTTTTTCCCGCCAAAGTGACTTCCAATAGGAACTAGTGTGTGTGTATGTTGTCCGGCTATAGACCACGCCCACTCCGGAAGTGAAACTACCATATTAGGGAGTAGTGATACGTTAGTTATTTCATAGTTATGGTGAGTATATATACATATAATAGTAATAAGTTAATAGTTATTATATCTACGTGGACGTAAATGGGCCCCGTATTTAAGATATGGACCGTAAGTAGGTATATATACATACATATATATTGGCAAATCTTGCTGGCGGTATTAACGAACAGTCATTTTCTCCTACCGTGGCACATAATGACCAATCAATTCTGTTCGCGCGTGAGTTTAATGATTATTTTCTCCAGCCAGCGCGAAACGCAACAGGTCATGTAAAAAAAGGCGCGTACACGGTTTAATATATTCATTCGACTAGCGTCGGTCGGTCAGTCAGTCACGAGGTACCCACAGTGATAACACTGCTAGATACGTTTCCATATCTGTAAATCTACCACCAGAGCCTCACCGATATTATCCTATCAGAGCTGTAAATCTAACAGCAGATAACCACAGGTGTTATACTGAACACCGTCGGAGAAGCAAGGAGAACCAGCCTTTAAAAACCAACCTTATAAGAATACAGGTAAGTTGAAATTTTGCTTAAAATACATAACAATGCGTGTTTATTATCATAGTTTTATTAATGGAAATGAATTACGTAACATATAGGAACGTGTTCGGTAAGTATCGTAACGGTCACAGAGCAAAGCTGTTACGAAATAGAGTCCACATCGTCGTATCCTTTTCGTTAGAGAAGTCTAGGAACTTTTTCCAACCTCCGTTTTTTACAACCCAGTCTCCGAATAATCCACCGATAAACATCCCGGCAAAGAAAGCGAAGCTCTTTTCCAGAGAAGATATATCTGTATCAGAATCGTAAAAGTTTTGACATGGTTCTTAATTAACCGATAAGCCAGCGTATAAATAATCACGAGGCGCCCAAAGTTTAAAATTCCATCTGAAACCATATAAACCACAATGGTCGCAAACGAGGCGTAAATATCCTTATCCCCGACTCCCAGAGTTATACCAGCGAATAACGAGTCATATCTCCTGATACCGTATAGACCAGTTTAGCCATTGATTTATAAAACGTGGAAAGCTTCTTTTTAGTGTTATCGTAAGTGTGGATAATGTCAACAGCTAAGACCACAAATTCGTTCGAAATTGTAGCCACACATATTTCACAATCATAATTAGTCATTTTCGAATCCATATAAGATAAAGTCAGAAGAGCGCGTGGTACGTGAAATCAATAATGTGAAACATGTCTGGACATGTTCGGCTATACATTACGCGTGAGTCACACAAACTGAGCGATGTGTTAAGTTTCATGAATCTTATAGTTCCAGTCGCGTTAGTACAAACACATATTGTAAAAGTGGTATGGTTACGATAGCGATATGAACATGATAGGGATAGAGACTCAAATATGTCGATAAAAGCTTTAGTAAACACCTAGATACCCGCTCACCGACAAAATATAATATTTAAAACTAACTGTTAATGGATGCGTGTTTTAGTTAAGTAATAAGTACGTAGATGTTGATAATGTGTTTTTGAGTGTAAAGATTAAAGTACTGATAAGGGAGAGCTAGAGCGCGAGAGAGATAGAGAGAGAGAGAGAGAGAGATAGAAAGAAAAAAGAAAGAAAGGTAGAGAGAAAGAAAGAAAGAAAGAAATAAAGGAAGAAATAATCGAAGCATACTGATACAGCATTGGCTGACGGTTAGAGGGAGTTATAATAGGATCAGGAAGATGGGCTTTATAACATAACCGCTCACTGATAAAAATATAATTTTAAAAGTAAGTGTTAATGGATGCATGTTTTATTTAATGAGAATCATGTTCGTTATGTGTTTTTAGTGTAAAGATTAAAGTACTGATAAGGGAGAGCTAGAGAGAGAGAGAGAGAGAGAGAGAGAGAGAGAGAGAGAAAGAAAGAAAGAAAGATTTGAAACGGTCTGATATAGCGGTGGTAGACGCTGAAAGACAGTTATAATAAACAAGCGAAAGCGGAGAAATGAGTCATATCTGGCTATAGCGTTTATGATAGTAAGAGCGACGGATGAGTTAAGTTGTACGAGGATGATGTAAGACATGAGAGCTGGTGAGGTTATGTGTGCTAACGAAGAGGTCGATAACTAATAACTGTCTAGTAACATATAGTATGTGTGCGTTCGTGTATGCGTTTGTGTGCGCGTGTATGTGTGTGTGTGTGTGCGCGCGTGCGTGTGCGAGCGCATGTTATATATGTATACTATTTCAATGTATTTTTGGTACGCACACTAAATGAGTGGTTTTATCTCGTTGACAGATGGCCTCACGTAACGAACTTGTAAGCAGACCACGCCACGTGTGTGAAACGTGTGGGAAAAGCTTTACACGGCGACACGATCTAGCCAGACACGTAGATAGTGCGCACGGCCAACAGAGATATCCGTGTCCTATATGCGGCTGCATCTTTACAAGATCCACAAATCTTACCAAACATGTGGCGAAGAAACACGCAGCATGTGCATCTATATCACCGGCACCAGCACCGGCTACATCAAGGGCCCCGACAGTATTCTCTGCAACAGACAACAATGTTGCAGAGACCGGGGATGAAGAACACTCTAGAAAGAAACCCCGAGTAGATAACACTCGTGGGGGTGACCAGTCTACACCAAGAGACAGTACAGAGCACATATCATCTGTACACATTAATACTAAATACTCGTGTAAAGACTGCGAAAAAATATTTACTACCCAAAACCATCTAGATCGGCATGTAGACACTGTTCACAATAAACAGACATACCAGTGTCCTCTATGTGTATGCGAATTTAACAGACAGGACAATCTAAGAACACATATTAAAAACAAACACCAACTAGTGATATCAACAAGTACAAGCTCAGCATCCGCGACAAGACCATCAACCTCATCAGTATCAACCACCTCCACAACAGCAGCATCAACCTCCTCCTCCTCAACACCGTCAACCTCCTCCGCCACCTCATCAGCTTCGATACCGACGACCTGTTCAAAGTCCAGAGCTGATCCAACAATTAAGAGGAAGCGGAATAATGAACAATCGATAGAGAGTCAACACAGCAAGAAGGCGCGAACGGATCTAGAATTAGACAGTTTAGCTAGTTTACCAGCAGATGTTAGACAGGTCTATGTCGACAACTGGTCTGCAATAAGGTCACATAGTAATAATAATAGGCATCTGTCAGTGCACACGGTCTTCCATAATCCAAATTCACACCTAAGGGCAAACTGGGCAAACATCCTAAATCCCATATTTAATAACCAAACACGTAGATTTAAAATAAATTATTCTCACAATTTCATCCTGAGGAATAAAGAAAACAATGACCTTCGGTTTTTCCATAGTAGTTTCAATAATAGTTTAATTCTTTCAACTCCGATGGTTATAAATAACAGAGCAGATTTTGATAGGTTCCTCACACAACTACAAGATAGCGACCCCTTAAACCACGCAAATCATAATAGACCGAGCACTAAATATAGCGTTGAAACCCTTCCCAGCACTTCGTTCTATTTCTATCATTTCGTAGAATATCCTATCGGCTGTCTAACCACCGAACTGCCACAACACATTACAAACAATAAATTCATTTATACATTACAAAATAACATAAACGGGCCAGCTATACTGATAATCTCTGTTTCTTTAGATGCGTAGCGTTATTTAGGGGTGCTAATCTCGGTAATTTACACAGACCCACCAGCGATCTCCTGAAACAGTGGCAAGAAAATCAGGGGTTAGATATGACGAGTTCCCCGGTGTAACGCTAGCGCAGATTCCCTCACTAGAAAAGTGTTTCGGTATTAACGTGGACGTCTTCGCTTTTGACAAAGACCAAGCCCTGTCCCCAATGCTAAGAGGTAGTACGACTTTTAGCGACACCTTACGAGTTCTATTTTACGAGGAACATTTTATGTATATAGCGGACATAGATAAGGCGGCCCGGGCTTTTTCTTGTCCTAAATGTGGAAAATTGTGGAAAAGTTTACGGCATGACAAGACACGAGAAGACATGTACCGGGGATAAGCGAAAAGACAAGTATATCGGAGGAGTTTATAGGAACAAAGAGGGTATACTCGAAACGATAGCTAATAGGGGTATAGAAGTTCCTAATAATTACGTGTATCCCTACAGAGCGACGTACGATTACGAATGTTACTTTAGTAATGTACCGACGACAGATGGAAACACTAGTAATGTGACCGAATATGTAGCCAGGCATATTCCAATGTCTTGTGCCGTAGCCAGTAATATTCCGGGTTATGAGAAACCAGTATGTTTTGTGAGCGAAGGTGATTCCAAAAACTAGTGAGTAAAATGATAGATTATCTAGAGACATTAGCGAAACGGTCGTATATAATCTTACGCGGCAGTTTCAAACAGGTTTTTGACAGTTTAAGAGACAGGGGTGACTGTAGTGACCTCATAGGGAAACTCGAGTCATACTTGAAAGAGCTCCCCGTTATAGGATTCAACTCTGGAAAGTATGACTTAAACGTTATCAAACCATATTTAATAAGACATTTCGTAGCTGGGCGAACAAAGTAGAAAAAGCGAACGAAGAAGATGATGAAGAAAAAGATGAAGAAGATGACGTTGAAGAAGAAGATGACGATGAAGAAGAATTGAAAAATGATGACGATGAAGAAGATGATGACGATGAAGAAGATGATGACGATGAAGAAGATGATGACGATGAAGAAGAAGAAGAAAAGAGCCGAAACAAAACAAAACTAAAAAGGGGTGACCTCGCCCTTCAAGTTTATCGTTAAGCGCAATAATAATTTTATGTGCATCTCCACCAGTCGACTAAAGTTCTTAGATATTATAAATTATCTCGCCCCGGGGTTCTCTTATAGTAAATACTTGGCGGCGTACAAGATTAAAGAGACTAAAGGCGTATTTTGTTACGAGTATATTACGAATCTAAAAAAGTTAGACGAAACCTCTCTCCCCCCTCACGAGGCCTTCTTTTCGACGCTTAAAAACTGTAATATTTCGAGAAGAGTACGAGTATTGTAACAAGATATGGGCGGACAATAACATGTCCACTCTCAGAGATTTCTTGTTTGGTATAACAACAAGGATGTCGGGCCCTTCCTACTCGCATTAGAGAAACAGATCGAATTTTACGCGGGTTTAGGTGTAGATATGTTTAAGGACGCCATTTCAGTCCCCGGTGTGACGTTAAGATACCTCTTCAACACCATACCTAAAAACGTAGTCTTTTCTTTATGCGGTAAACGCGAGGCAGAGCTTCATAAAACACTTAGAGATAATATAGTGGGTGGCCCGAGCATAATCTTTCATCGCCACCACGAGAAGGACGAGACTCGAATCAGAGGTAATCCTGAAAACGTAGTAGAGAGTCTTAAAGGCTACGACGCAAACGCTCTGTATCTCTGGGCGTTGATGCAGAAAATGCCCACTGACTTTCCAATTATACGAAAAGTTGAGGACGGGTTTAGACAACGTAAAGTTAATTATTACGATCAGCAGAGTAGAGAGTGGTTGACGTGGGTAGCTCACAAACACAACATTGAGTTGCGAACTCAATACAACGGGGGTGAGGTACCACTGGGACCTCGTAGGATTAGAGTGGATGGCTTCTGTCAAAAGAGTAATAAAATCTGGCAGTATCATGGTTGTGTGTTTCATGGTCATATCTGTCACCTCACTGAAAAACACAAAGGTGTTAACCCTATAAACAAAAAACCCTTGTCCGAGCTATACGACAAGACCCGGGAAATTCGCGAATATTTAACCAATGACGTTGGAGTTGACGTGGTTGAGATGTGGGAATGTGAGTGGGAAGAGCTAAAGAAAACCGATAGCACAATTATTCCGTTTCTTAAACAAGCCCTCCCCAGATCAAAACCATCGTATGCCCGGGAAAAATTACCACTAACCGTCGCGCAGATTTTGAAAGCTGTTAAAGACGAAACGCTGTTTGGTCTGGTAGAATGCGATATTCATGTCCCCGACTCTCTCAAGGAATATTTTAGCGAAATGACACCCATATTAAAAAACGTAGACGTGTGTAGAGACTATATAGGAGAGCTTATGAAGGAATACGCCGTGAAAAATAAATTATTGACGACCCCTAGACGTACCCTGATAGGTAGTTATATCGGAAGAAAATTCTTTTGGCACCCCCTTATTAAAATGGTATTGGATCACGGTCTAGAGGTAACCAACATCTACCAAGTGATCGAATACCACCCTATTAGTTTGTTTCAAACAATTTGGGGACACCGTATCCGACGCCAGACGAAAAGGGATGTAGATGAGACGCAGTCCATTACGGGGGAGACCATGAAAGTTGTTAGGAAATTCGGCGTACGGAAAAAACGCTCACCGATAAAGCGAAACACTCGAACGTCGCGTACTGCGAGGGTGAGTCCGCTTCCAAACTCGTTAACGACCCCTATTTAAACATATGACAGATTTAGGAGTAGGGAATATATTCGAGGTGGAAATGTTAAAAAAGACGACGAGGTGGGACCTTCCGCTACAATCGGCTACTTTGTATATCAATACGCCAAGCTACGGATGTTGCAATTTTATTACGATTTTTTAGACCGGTTCGTAGAGAGATCATACTTTCAGTTGTGTGAATGGACACTGACAGTCTGTATTTGGCGTTAAGTAAACCTAGTTTAGCTGCCGCCGTTAGACCGCCTTTACTCGAAACTTTTTATAACGAGTACGATCAGTTGGTTCCCTCAGAGACCTGTACGTTCATCGGGAGGAGTTTGTTAGGAGTAAAGGTAAATTTAAGGTAGATTGTCGAGACTGGTGCGAAAAAACAAAATTGTACCATAAACGTACCCGGTTTATTTAAGTTAGAGTACGAGGGGATGGGATGGTATCGTTATGTAGTAAAACATACCACTGTTTTGGAGATTACTCAAAAACTAGTACTAAAGGGCTTAGCAAACATCACAATAACTAGACAAAGATATATTTATGAAGGTTCTCAAGACACAACAGGCGCAGGGAGGGAAAAATGTGGGTTTTAAACGATATAAATCGAGTGTCTATACATATACACAGCACAGAAATCTCTCTCTCCTATTTTTACCTACATCAACGCCGTGTGCACAACGACAATGTGACGACTTCCCGTTAGGTATCTAGAGTATTTATATACAATGATACTTCTGTGATAGTTTTATATCCGGTGATAATGAACATATGTTGTGTCGTTGTCACGTTTATATTGTATTAAAAATATATTATTAAAAAAAGTATGCAGTTTTTTTCTATTGTATATACATGTCACGTGGTACTGTCTCGTAAGAATAATATGGATACTATCAGTGTCCTTGGTGTACTACCAGTATACCTGTGTGTAAACAGAAAAAAAAAAAAACGAGTTATAACATCTATGACTTTCACACCTATACAATCCATTATATACGTACACATAATGACAAATAACACGAGGCATGTTTTGTAATTTATATATATTTTATTGATACAACACAACACCGATACTGCGTATGCAGTACATCTAGACACGACATAAAAACACAACATCTAAATTTCAGCCTCAGTCTCTTTCTTCTTCTAGATGACCAGGGACAAGCGTTGTTATTGGTTTGAATCTTTTCAACGTTGTCAGTATCGTACACGGGAGTCATGTAAGAACCATTATTTATCGAATAAGGTTCGTTGCATGCTGATGTAGATACTGGAAGTCTATGATCTGTCGTGGTCGATGGCTCGTTCGAGGGAAGAGGCTGTAGTTTTTTTGCATTAGCCTCGAGACGAGCACACTCTTCCAATAACTCGTCCCTGCATAGCCACGAGCTGTTCGTTTCTACTAAGATGACCCGAGATAGTGCTGGTATTGGCTGACTACTTTCGAAGTTGTCAGTATCGTAGAAAGGCGCCATGTAAAAGCCAGTATTTATGGAATATGGCTCGATACTCGGCGACGTGGATACTGGAAGTGTGTATCTAGTCTGATGTCGGGTTCGTTCACTGTATGAGTTTCTGGTTTTATTGCAATGGCTTCGAGACGCTCATACTCGGGCAATAACTCGTCCTGCATAGACACGAGCTGTTCAAATTCTGAACGATTCAACGTGATCCCATACTTGGTGGGATATTTTAAATTCGATGTCCCGAAAAATTTTCGAATATGGATCATAGTCGACCCTCTGTATGAAGACACAGACGCTACTTTCAGCCCTGCAGCCAATGGTTTGACCATTTCACGATCTGCTGTAACGTAGACCCAGCTAGTGGGTACATCGACAACTGGTGCAGCCTCGACGGTTTGTCAGCATCTTCTGTATCTCAGCACTGAGCGATGTGTGACTGGCGCTTTCTCACCCGCGACTTTTATAGCATAGGTCAGATCCGGTTTAGTCCGGATTATTAAACACTAAATTCGTGTCCAGACTTCTCTGCGATATTTTTAGCCACTGACGTCATTGCACTAGAAATTTTAAATTTTGCGCACAAGCTTTGGTGCTAGTAGTCGATACACATTCGATCGTTTATGTGTTTCTGGTGATGAGGTAAACGGCATTAAGACCCTTTGCATTGATCCTCCTCGTGTTTTAATCAGTAGAAAATACAAGAGTACAGTCCACACGCGTTACTAACAAGATCTTGTAACTGACGCGAGTTGTAGATGAGAGGTCTGTTCGAATTCCTCTCGATAAAATCGATGATCTCGGTATGTCTGGGAGAAAACCCGAAAACTGTCGAAATACTCAAACTGCCCCATAGCGTTGAAGTAGAGGGCGACCCAGTGAGAGCCCGGTCCCAACGAGGGTCGGTATTGATAACGAAGGATGCTGTTTTAGTTTGATCGATATAGCGTGGTAACCGATCGCGAGCCACTACGCTAACAATGGAACACCGTCTCACAAAAATGTCAGACATAAGTACTTTGAGAATATCTCTCGTATTCATTGTCGAAGTGCTTACGCTGTGTAATCTGTAAGAATCTGTCTCGTTTTAGAGATCTCCAGCACGGAGTCCAGTTCTGCGTAAACTAGGACCTGTATAGGATTAGGCGTGATCGTCGCAAATTTGAGCTCGATGGCGACGGGTCCTGATTTTGCCAGCTCAAATTGTTCGGCGTTCAAAAGACTAGGGCTGAGGTCGAATGCAAAAAGAGTGTAGGCGTTCTTGATGTCGTTATAATCTATTCCGTTACCAGCGTCTGTTCCCACAAGACCAACGCCAGCATGGACTTGAAGTAGGCGCGAGCGTACTGACCGCGGTCAAATTCGGTAGATAGAGGTTTACCCCAATATTATGACCGGCGACCGTGACGTTTAAGTAAGTGAGGCCAAGTTTTTAAATTGAAGGGGTTGGTGTCGTAACTTCCATTAAATGCAGCCGAGTCCAGTAAGCCGAGGACTAGTTGCGTTGGTGTTTGAGTCAGGAAAAGGTTGTCTTGTGAATGAGATAACATACCTTTAGGAATGGCAAATGTTTTAATCAAAACTCTCTTCATGGGGTATCGCGCATTGCCTCGTAAGAGAGCCTTTTCGTGAGCCAGCGAAATGGCCGGATTAACTGAGGCTTTCCTCACCAACAGGGCGGCGTAGTGATGACACTTTTATAACCGACAGTTTTGTCGTGAGCTATGATGTTAAATACGTCCTTTGAGGGGGTCAACTTAATTTTCACGTCAACCCTGTTTAGCATGTAACGCTCCTGAGCAAAAATATCAGAGTGAAGTCGCCCTATCATATCCAGCTCATGCTACCTCGGGCCAGATTTCGACGAGTTTTAAGACCTGCATTGGAGTCACCTTGGGTGTCATCCGCATGTTTGGGAGTATCGGTGTAGTAGAGCGCGCTCGTGAGATAACTTTTCTTAGATTCCTTGCTATGGTTGAGAGTGGCTTCTAGGTATGCTCGAAAAGGGTAGGTGTTTTCAGAAGCTGAAATCAAAGTATCGTTGAGAGATACGTCGACTTGCGAGATTAGACTGTGCAGAAAATAGTTCACAGGCGCAACTTCATATCATTTGGTATATTTTCACCGTTGGACAGCGTGATTTTTGCTCTCATATGCAGATACGTGTTGGAAAAATCGATGTATTCGTCCGAATTTCCGCTGATGGAAAATTCTATAGGGGCCCCCGATGCCAGAGACGCCAAGGGGGAAACTTCTACAAACTGGGCAGAATCAAGAGATGTCTGAGTCGGTGGAACGCTAAACAAATCTAGTCCAGAATGGAAACACTCGCAAGACTTGGGATGCACTAACGCCATATCGCTTAACCGAATATGTCCGAATAGTTTGTCCTCTTAGACTTCTTGGACGCGGAATGAGAGTGATCGCGTCGTTTCGTCGTTTTTATTCTTCTTGCCGGCATCCCAGGTGGAGCTGCTCGTCTTTTCCTTCTTCTACCGCTTCCGGTTTGTTGGCCTGTATCGCCACCGCCAGATGACTGATGGCTCCCTGATTAAACGCTGACCGGATTCCTTAGCTCTTTCTTTAAACGACTCTCCAATATTTCTTCCCGCCAATGCGTCTTGCGCGACTTGTAGTCCCGTACCGACACCTTCTCTGAGTAATGCCTTACCTCCTGTTTTAGCCACGGTAAAATTGCTCTTTCGATGCCTCCGAAAAAACTTCCGATACCGCGCCCTCGCTGACTTCTACCTCCGACAAATACCGGGAGGCCGTGGCCGGCTTGATTAAAGCAACACTCTTCGTATAACTTAGCATTTCGATGAAGCGGCGTGTGTCTCACCATTATACCAGATCGAAGTGCTTCCGCGCTCTGAAATGTAACGTCAGTACCGACGTTCCGGATGTAAATGGGATCGCAACTCCCCTGTCGTTAGTTAAAAGAATTTCTAACCTGTCGAAGGAGAACCTGCTCAGGGGGACATAGTGCGGTTTGTCGTAGATGCAAAATATGGATGTGGTTGTTTTCTCCAAAACAGGAACTGCCCTCAGTAAGGGTACCAGAACATCCCCCACCACTCTGGGTGACACTAGATCGCAATAGACGTACACGTTTTCTGGTTTGCGTTTCCAAATGTATTTCTTTCTCGCCGTGCAGGGCCACGTTAGCGTCTGTCACGCGATTCGATGGGAGGCTTAAGATACTTTTCAATTCCTCGCTTATGGTAACCGAGTGTCCTTGGTCAAAGAGTTTAAGTATGGCCTTATTTTCGTTTTTTTATTAAAAAATCTCATTTTGATGGTGGTGATTTTTCCAAAATCACTTTATTTAAAGTATCGATAAAGTTATCCGCTGTCTTGTATAACCCCGGCGCCAGTTCCATTGTTACTGCTGTGTTACTAGAGGTTTCGTAACGGATCCAGATATCGCCGGGTAGGACGTTGAAATGAGTGTTTGGAAATTGTATCTCGGCCAACCGACTTCGTAGTTTGCATTCAGTTCGATAGTTTGAGGGAGTTTGACGAAAAAGTTTTCCAGGACTATTTTCAGGATAAATTTGCATCGACGCGTTGCTAGGGGCTGTGATGTAAAAACTCATCTTCCTTGATTCACCGTCTCGTCTCTAGCTTGGGATTTGGAAGCATGTAACCCAGACAACTGCTCAGGAGCGCGATCCAAATCTTTCCGTCCTGACCCTCACCGTTTCCACCCGTCAGATTAAATAAAGCCACGCCGATTACGGCATATATAACGATCATTTGGCAGAGAAAAACGATTTCCATCAGCGGGAGCAGTTTACCGAAAACAGGCCGAGAGAGGTTCTGCTATCGTGACTGGTCCCTTCGTCGTTCTTCGTTTCTTCTCGTTCAACTACCGTACTCAGAAAAGTTTGCACGTGTTCATCCCCCTCCATTTCGTCAGTCTCTGTATCTCGATACTTGATCGCTCAAAATCCAAGTGTTAAATGCCGAGGTGTAACCGAACCATTTGACTAAGTACTGTTTTTTTCCACCAACTTTCCTCTCTTCTAAGATGGCTTCTATTCGATACACCCGTTTATCGCCGACTTTCTGAAGCTATTCTGTATAAAACGACCCTTTCAACTCTTCACCAGAATCATCTTTCACAACGTAGGTTACCGGGTTAGTGTTTTTGTTTACACGACTGATTGTAAACAGTTCTTCCGTCCACGATGGTGTATACCCCTTTTTGAAATTAGCTCTGGCTTGAGCTATCCTAACTCGATCACCTTCTTTATAACGGTTATTGATCGCCACTGACTGCCTATTGTCTCTCCCCGATAGTTTATTATACAACGTGTTCCAGACTTGTTCTTGATTGGCCAAATTTACGTGGACCGGCGCCATTTTAATGCTCCTGTGATACGAATTATTGTAGTTTCTGAGTAAGGCGGATAACGCATCCACATATCTCAATTTGTTCGTTTTCTTAAAAAATTTCCACATTTTCTCTTTTAACGTTCGGTTAAATCGTTCCACGATCGCTGCCTTTATATCCTCGTTCTCCGTAGTGAAGAACTGTACTCCATTTTCCTTGAGAAACTTTAGGAAAGTTTTGTTGACGAATTCGGATCCTTTGTCCGTTTGAAGATTTATCGGTTTGCGCTCGGCAAATATTTCGCTCACTGCCTCCACTAGATTTTTTGCGGTTTTCGACGTATCGGAAACTGCCCAAGCATACTTCGCAAAAACGTCGATACACGTAACGAGATACGAGAACGCGTCGTTGTATCTTCTTAATTGTCTCAGATCGATCAGATCAGCCTGGAACTGCTGATTCATACCACCCACGATGATGGGTCGTCTCTTAAATTTTCTAACAACGGGTTTGTGTAGAGTATAAGCATCCTGCAGACTCAGCCATTCTTTAATCTTTGCAGAGCTTAGTTTTGTACTACGCTGTAAACCACCCACACCCCCGTAGGCACCCGGTCGATTCGGATCGTAGTAACGGCTTCTTAAAATCTTATCTACTCGTTTGGCCATGACTCCCAGTTTGGTTTTGGAATTTTACTTTTTCTTCTTTTTCTGAGCCTGTACGTGCCCACAACTTCTTTATGAGTGACCGCTTTCGTTTTCGGCCTAGGCGCGCTTGGCGCTGACTGAGGAATTTTTCGTCGACTTCGTCTTTAAGTACCGCGGTTGGTGGTGTTGTAATCGCGTCGGGGATGGGGGTGCCTGTTTAATGTCCACTACGCCTAGAGGTTTGTGTCTGTACTGATCGAGACGTTGCAGATACCGTTGCAATGTCTGCTGATACAGTCTGGCTTTGTCGCGTGGTGACATGTCCTCTCTTTCCAGGACTCGTTGCATTTGCGTATCCAGATCTCCTAGGGTGTCTTTTAGTGACTCGGGTGGCGTATACGCGGGTTGGTGGTGATTTACAGACTCTAGCAGTCGAGGATCGATCAAAATCATTTTCTTGGCCATCGTTCACATGCCCAGAATACCGCTCAGGATACCCAGAACTGGTTTAATCAGAGCGCCGATAAAACCACCCTTTTGTAGAATCTGTTTTCTCTTTTTCACGGTCGTCTTTTTTCGTGCGAGAATCCTCAGGTCGTGTTTATGGCGCTGCAACCGTCTCTTCTGAGCCGGCGTGAGCCGAACGTTACCTTTTAACACGTTGTGGCAACATTCGCACAGAGTTCTTATGAGATCAGGCGACGCTGTTTTCATCGCGGCCTTTACAGCTGGTGGTTTAGCCGAGCACAGAAAACGCAACATCTCTCCGTGTCTTTGACCGACTCGCCCATGTTCCTTATTTTGGGATGTAGACTACCTGCTGTTCTTTAGGAAAAATATTGGTTCGGAGCCTTAGATGATCCGGCGTCTCTTGCCGAAGGTCAATTAATAAATACCCGTGTGGAGCCGATGTCGCGTCTTTAAAAACTTTCTTGCACGTACGACACGCGCCCCGGGTACATTTGTTTGGCCAGATTCGTAATCTGAGACCCGTCTCTCGGGTTTTTAAACATAACTATGTAATGACTGTTGAGACTTATCGTCCGCTGTTCCTTGTTTTTGCTAAAGAGATTCTGTACTATATACACGACGCTTATATTTCTATGATGACTTCCCTTGGTAAATAGTTTCGTGACCCTATCGTCGGTTTCGTTCATCAGATCGTCTATGACCAACAGACGTGTCCTATCTCCTCGCCATTGGTCCAGGTCGGGTAGCCCTTCGTTAAGGGGGGAACAGGCAAATAATTGCAATGCTGCGGTAAAGCTGGTAGCAAGGAGCCAATGGTGGGGTGTGCTAAACACTCCAAGGTATGGTGACAGCTTTACAAATAAAGAACACAACACAATACTGACGTTTCGGCCTGTGGCCTTCTTCAGAATACAGGGACAACGACAACAAGCGGTGAAGCACAATTACTACATGTTAGATGATAAAGTGGAGGGCGAGGAATAGAATAGGTAGGTGAAAGAACGGAGTGGAAATGGTTCTAACTAAAGTACACAGAGATGAATGACGTTTAAACAAACATAAAGTAGCAGCGATATCAATTGAGTAGGGAACAGGCAAATAATTGCAATGCTGCGGTAAAGCTGGTAGCAAGGAGCCAATGGTGGGGTGTGCTAAACACTCCAAGGTATGGTGACAGCTTTACAAATAAAGAACACAACACAATACTGACGTTTCGGCCTGTGGCCTTCTTCAGAATACAGGGACAACGAAACTGAACACCCTTCATCGTATCGTACATCGATTGCCACTCGCCGTAACAGTAGATTATTTCCTCCGGAGCGGGTCTGACCATTTCTGACACGTGGTCGATTAATCTCCTAACAAACACACTTTTCCGCATCCCGTCGGTCCTGCGACTAGCGCCGTAAACGGATGATTCCAGGTTGGATCCATACCTACGACTGTCGCGAGGTAGATTTATGTCGTTATTTTATAACTTACGAACCTTATTTGATAACACGATACGCGTATCGAGACCATAAGTATTGTTGTTAACCTATGTCTTATTGTCTGCTAACCGCGTACCGAGACAGATCGCTCATTAGTTTACACAACTTGCTGCGTTTCGCGCTGGAGACAATAATCAATACATCACGCGCGAACAGAATTGATTGGGTCATTATGTGCCACGGTAGGAGAAAATGACTGTTCGTTAATACCGCCAGCAAGATTTGCCAATATATATGTATGTATATATACCTACTTACGGTCCATATCTTAAATACGGGGCCCATTTACGTCCACGTAGATATAATAACTATTAACTTATTACTATTATATGTATATATACTCACCATAACTATGAAATAACTAACGTATCACTACTCCCTAATATGGTAGTTTCACTTCCGAGTGGGCGTGGTCTATAGCCGGACAACATACACACACACTAGTTCCTATTGGAAGTCACTTGGCGGGAAAAACTGATGTCCATCACTCATGAGTCAGTAATTATCCCTCAACCACCAACCCCTTCATGCACTATACATATATATCATTGCATCACTCTGGCTTGGCGCAGCTTGCCGCAGCTTGCCGCGGCTTGCCGTAGTCTCTATATAACTCCTGTACTCATAGGGTACTGGACTTCGTAGGGTATACCCTACTCTTTGGTCAACTAAAAAAGTAAGACCATTGTGTCCACGACCTACTACTGTTATCACACACATTAAAATCAGCCAGGATGTTGTTACACACATTAAGGTCAGCCTGGATGTTGTCACATACATTAAAGTCAGCCTGGATGTTGTCACATACATTAAAGTTAGCCAGGATGTTTTCATACACATAAAAGTCAGACAGGATGTTGTTACACACATTAAGGTCAGTAATGATGTTGTTACACACATTAAAGTCAGTAACGATGTTTTCACATACATTAAAGTCAGCCTGGATATTGTTACACACATTAAAGTCAGCCTGGATATTGTTACACACATTAAGGTCAGCCTGGATGTTGTTACACACATTAAGGTCAGCCTGGATGTTGTTACACACATTAAGGTCAGCCTGGATGTTGTTACACACATTAAAGTCAGTAACGATGTTTTCACACACATTAAAGTCAGCCTGGATATTGTTACACACATTAAAGTCAGTAACGATGTTTTCACACACATTAAAGTCAGCCTGGATATTGTTACACACATTAAAGACAGTAACGATGTTTTCACACACATTAAAGTCAGCCTGGATATTGTTACAAACATTAAAGTCAGCCAGGATGTTGTCACATACATTAAAGTCATCCAGGGTGTTGTTACACACATTAAAGTCAGCCTGGATGTTGTCACACACATTAAAGTCAGCATGGATGTTGTCACATACATTAAAGTTAGCCAGGATGTTTTCACAAACATAAAGTCAGCCAGGATGTTGTTATACACATTAAGATCAGTAAAGATGTTGTTACACACATTAAAGTCAGCCTGGATGTTGTCACACATATTAAAATCAGCCTGGATGTTGTCACATACATTAAAGTTAGCCAGGATGTTTTCACACACATAAAAGTCAGTCAGGATGTTGTTATACACATTAAGGTCAGTAATGATGTTGTTACACACATTAAAGTCAGCCTGGATATTGTTACACACATTAAAGTCAGCCAGGATGTTGTCACATACATTAAAGTCAGCCTGGATATTGTTACACACATTAAAGTCAGCCAGGATGTTGTTACACACATTAAAGTCAGTAATGATGTTGTTACACACATTAAAGTCAGTAATGATGTTGTTACACACATTAAAGTTAGCCAGGATGTTTTCACACACATTAAAGTCAGCCAGGATGTTTTCACACACTTTAAAGTTTGCCAGGATGTTGTCACACACACTAAAGCCATTCAAGGATGTTGTCACACACATTAAAACGTCATCCAGGATGTTGTTACACACATAAAAGTCAGCCAGGATGTTGTTATACACATTAAGGTCAGTAATGATGTTGTTACACACATTAAAGTCAGCCTGGATATTGTTACACACATTAAAGTCAGCCAGGATGTTGTCACATACATTAAAGTCAGCCTGGATATTGTTACACACATTAAAGTCAGCCAGGATGTTGTTACACACATTAAAGTCAGTAATGATGTTGTTACACACATTAAAGTCAGTAATGATGTTGTTACACACATTAAAGTTAGCCAGGATGTTTTCACACACATTAAAGTCAGCCAGGATGTTTTCACACACATTAAAGTTAGCCAGGATGATGTCACACTCATTAAAGCAGCCAGGATGTTGTTACACACATTACAGTCAGCCAGGATGTTGTTACACACATTAAAGTCAGCCAGGATGTTGTCACACACATTAATGTCAGCTAGGATGTTGTCACACACATTAAAGTCAGCCAGGATGTTGTCACACACATTAAAGTCAGCCTAAATGTTGTCACACACACTAAAGCCATTCAAGGATGTTGTCACACACATTAATGTCAGCCAGGATGTTGTTACACACATTAAAGTCAGCCTGGATGTTTTCACACACATTAAAGTTAGCCAGGATGTTTTCACATACATTAAAGTCAGCCAGGATGTTTTCACATACATTAAAGTCAGCCTGGATGTTGTCACATACATTAAAGTCAGCCTGGATGTTGTCACACACATTAAGGTCAGCCTGGATGTTGTCACATACATTAAAGTCAGTCTGGATGTTGTCACACACATTAAAGTCAGTTTGGATGTTGTCACACATATAAAAGTCAGCCTTGATGTTGTCACACATATTAAAGTCAGTAATGATGTTGTTACACACATTAAAGCCAGTAATGATGTTACACACATTAAAGCCAGTAATGATGTTGTTACACACATTAAAGCCAGTCAAGATTTTGTTACACACATTAAAGCCAGTAATGATGTTACACACATTAAAGCCAGTAATGATGTTGTTACACACATTAAAGCCAGTCATTTTTTTTGTTACACACATTACAGTCAACCAAGATGTTGCTACACACATTAAAGTCATTAACAAGAGACAGACTGGAATGGCACTCCATGGTAGCCAACCTTCGATGCGGAGACGGCACTCAGTTATGATGATGATGATTATATGGCCCATTGTAGTACAGTTTGGTGCACACACTCGACACATCATCGACTCATAGCATATTTAAAGTGTGCACAATTTCGTACTCTTATTTTATTATTAGCTGAGGAAATCGATGTGGTGCATTTCCTTTTGAACGCCCCTCCTATACTATAATACGTCATCATAATCAGGCCGTAAACACAACAGGCCGCCATAGAGCTGAGTGAAGAAAAAAAAAGTGCAAAAAATGTATTTTACAGCGTTACAAATAAAAGATGAAACAAAATAATGTTTCTATCTATCTCCGAAAGTTTTATGTCGAAATTTTCTGTTTTGTTGTTTCTTACTCGTAAAGTGTTTCGTGGCTACAGTGTGTGATAACTCTAACTGTTGCTGATTCCAATGTCATCGGAGACGATCATTGCTATATCCCCTTATACGTTATACTCATTATTTGCATTATTATTTCCTTTGCAGAAAAATGGTTTAGAAGGGCGAGAACCGACAACGCTGAAATGGTTGCGATTACCATCAGGATTGATGGTTGTTTCCCTTTAATGAAAGATGAGCAAAACTAGGATCCTTTTTAAGTTGGTCATAGACACGTTTGCCTTTCCATCCTCATTTGCTTTTAACAATTTAACATTTGAAAGACAAATGAAGAAAGAAAGAAGAAAAAGGAGACAGACACGTTCAAAACTGGTAAAGTCATTATCATCATGTGCCTTACCGGTTGACGTGTAGGATCATGTCTTTCCTTAATTCACCGTGCACAGTACATCGCATTGATTCTGTTGTTGATTCTGTACCGTGCCATGACATCAAGCTATCTATATTAGCTCCTGTCTATGTCGCCTGCGATATCTTTCTCTAAATTATGTCTATTGTTACCAAGTATTCTAATTTTCATTTTCTGTTGTGCCCGAAAAAATGGATGACAGGGATAAGAGATTCATAAAGATGAATGTGTTGGAAGCAAGCAACAGTAGAACGATCGAGCAAACAATGCTATACAGCTCTGCTAATACGTAAAACAAATAGTCATATAAGATTGTGTTCGATCACTGGATTTGTTATCACTTTATAACGGGTCAGGCCAAAACTAATGTTCCAGAACCAAGAGATAACGATGGCAGTTGAGCTCATGTTAACAACTGAAAGGATGTGGCAGAGGGCACGGAAGTGTCACCAAGCAGGGACAGTTATTGGACACTCACCGTCTGACATGAGTTTTGTGAAGGTAATTTTCAACATACATTTCAAGCTTCAGACAGCTTAAGAGAATGGCTTGACAGAAGGTCAAACAATAGAAATGATAAATAACTGTCAAGATTGAGAGTTGTGGAGAGACATGATCACCTGCGCCAGCAGGCATAGTACTTGATGATGATGATGGCTTCAAGGTCTTCGCAGGTGATACGAGGTTTGAGGCTCTGAGCTGAAGCCATCTTCAGTGCTTTTACTAGTATTTTGCAGCTAACGGGGTCGTCAGTAGCTGTACGTTAGGAGAAGTTTTGGGGAAGGGAACTGAGGGTTTCGAAGTTGTTCTATGTGTGATAATGGTGATTTGTCCATTAACTCAAACTGTACATCAAGTCAGAAACAAAGGTACAGGTAAAGTATGAGGCTTGAATCGGCGTCTTAGCACGCTAGTTTTCACTCCTATGCGCTTGGTCGCCTATGCAAAAGTGTTCGGAGACTTCTGGATAGTATCGCTTCAAGCATCGAAGCTCACGATGCGAGACGGCATTCCTCACCTTCCCAGAGAGATACCCTGGTTCCCATTTCGCCAGCGGCGGGGTCCACCGTGAAGATTATTTTTTTTTTCCAACCGCGTGTACAACCAACACTGCTTCCAGCGGGAATCGAACACGGATTGTCCGAACGCCGGTAGTCCAGTCGGGTGGTTTTCCCAACTAGGTTACCGAGACCTGTCATTATTCATGTCGAGTATCACTGAGCGTAGGTTTGGCGAAGACCTAACCTAAATGAAAAATCGAGCTCCACTCTCCCTACCCGTTAAATAAATGTCTTAGTTGAGAACAAGGAAATATAGACCCAGAAACAAGTGAAAATTCTGTGGTCATGTTCTGTAGCTTATTTAGCTTATCCATCGGCTGGCTAGAGTAGATTTCAAACGTCCGCTTATGGACAGGGTCTTGGGTTCGATTTCCACCAAAGGCGATAACAATTTTTAAAAATTCGAACCCGTGATGTCTTCGTGGCTTTACCCTCCTCTTGTCTCTGGGTAGTGAGATCCGATGTCTAGCCCTCTCTGGGTAGTGAGATCCGATGTCTAGCCCTCTCTGGGTAGTGAGATCCGATGTCTAGCCCTCTCTGGGTAGTGAGATCCGATGTCTAGCCCTCTCTGGGTAGTGAGATCCGATGTCTAGCTCTCTCTGGGTAGTGAGATCCGATGTCTAGCCCTCTCTGGGTAGTGAGATCCGATGTCTAGTCCTCTCTGGGTAGTGAGATCCGATGTCTAGCCCTCTCTGGGTAGTGAGATCCGATGTCTAGTCCTCTCTGGGTAGTGAGATCCGATGTCTAGTCCTCTCTAGGTAGTGAGATCCGATGTCTAGCCCTCTCTGGGTAGTGAGATCCGATGTCTAGTCCTCTCTGGGTAGTGAGATCCGATGTCTAGTCCTCTCTGGGTAGTGAGATCCGATGTCTAGTCCTCTCTGGGTAGTGAGATCCGATGTCTAGCCCTCTCTGGGTAGTGAGATCCGATGTCTAGTCCTCTCTGGGTAGTGAGATCCGATGTCTAGCCCTCTCTGGGTAGTGAGATCCGATGTCTAGTCCTCTCTGGGTAGTGAGATCCGATGTCTAGCCCACTCTGGGTAGTGAGATCCGATGTCTAGCCCACTCTGGGTAGTAAGATCCGATGTCTAGCCCTCTCTGGGTAGTGAGATCCGATGTCTAGCCCTCTCTGGGTAGTGAGATTCGATGTCTAGCCCTCTCTGGGTAGTGAGATTCGATGTCTAGCCCTCTCTGGGTAGGGAGATTCGATGTCTAGCCCTCTCTGGGTAGTGAGATCCGATGTCTAGCCCTCTCTGGGTAGTGAGATCCGATGTCTAGCCCTCTCTGGGTAGTGAGATCCGATGTCTAGCCCTCTCTGGGTAGTGAGATCCGATTCTAGCCCTCTCTGGGTAGTGAGATCCGATGTATAGCCCTCTCTGGGGAGTGAGATCCGATGTCTAGCCCTCTCTGGGTAGTGAGATCCGATGTCTAGCCCACGCTGGGTAGTGAAATCCGATGTCTAGCCCACTCTGGGTAGTGAGATTCGATGTCTAGCCCACACTGGGTAGTGAGATCCGTGCTAGCCCTCTTTGGGTAGTGAGATGCGATGCTAGCCCTCTCTGGGTAGTGAGATCCGATGTCTAGCCCACTCTGGGTAGTGAGATCCGATGCTAGCCCACTCTGGGTAGTGAGATCCGATGCTAGCTCTCTCTGGGTAGTGAGATCCGATGCTGGCCCTCTTTCGGTAGTGAGATCCTATGCTAGCCCTCTCTGGGTAGTGAGATCCAATGCTAGCCCTTTTGGAAAGCGGCCAAAAATAGGAGCTCTCTTCTGCACTTGCGCACGCTAACGAACCTTTGGCAGTTGAAAGGTTCTTTCTTCCTTTCATTCTTTCTTTCTTTCTTTCTTTCTTCAGTTACACTAACGGTGTGTAACAGTAAAAGCTAATGAGAGTATCGGGCAGGTAATTTAGCCGGTACCCACTTCTTGATAGACAATGACAGTAACATATGAGAGCGATTATCAGTAGTTAGAGACAGAATAACAAGTTTAGGGAATGGAAAGTTCATAGGAGGTAGTGAACGAAGCCGAGGACTAAAGTGGGGATAAAGGAAATGTAGAATTATACTGGACATATAAGTTTAGAGTATGGAAATTTTCCATGCATGTTGTTGTGGAAATGGGGATAAATAGCGCATGAGGTGAACGCCTGGCTCTTGACCGTCCGATAAATAGTCTGATAAACAATTACCAGGTCAGGTCAAAGTCATGAAGTAATCATTATTTTGAAACTCACGGAAGGTTAAAACTGACCAGAGGTTATACAGAAGTCACGGAGGGAGCGATGAAGTTAGAAGTTGCTCACAGAGTAATAAACAGTTTATTTTGACAATTTTGAGACATAAGTCAGGGAACGGTCAAGTTTGGAGGTTGGAATCACAGAGCGGTCAGCTTAGCGACAATTGCAGGCTGTCACTCCGCGACAATTGCGATGATTTCATTGGCTGAAGATATTTCACGTGAAGAGTTAGATGGAAGTATTGAACCGTCGACAAGACAAGTTTAGACTAAGACAAGTTAGACCCGAAATGTAGACTAAGAAAGTTAGACCGCAAGTTAAGAAGTTTAGTCAAGAGAAGTTAGTTAGGAAGTTAGGAATCATCAAGTTGTAATTTTAAGTTAGTTGACAAGTTATTAAGGAACAGACTAGAGAGTAGTAAAGATATCAGTGACTTAAGCAATTAGCTGAACTACAGTAAGATAGAACAAGTAATTTAGAACATATGAATTTAGTTGTGAAAGTGTTTTGAGAGTTCAAGTTGTGCTAAATATTTCTTATAATCGTAAGTAAGTTGATGGAGAGATTGAATGTATAACATGCACTTATGGACTGTTCAATAATCATCGGTGGTAAAGCTCACGAACGTCCAGAACTAAAGAAAATTAATTCAAGAGAAGTTCTTCTTCTTCTACCTTTTTAGCTCCTAGTGGAGCATAGGTCTTCAACAAACACTTTCCAAGTCGTTCTGTTTTTTGCAATTCTTTCAAGATCATTCCATGTCTTCCCCATCTCTTAGACAGAGAAACCTTCTCTTTCCTGGTTGACGGATTAACTTTATCTTTCTTTGACTTGTTCATGTTTGTGAAGTTTTTTCGGCTTATTTTTTTACAGTATGGGATAGCCAGTCCCATGCCTAACCCTCCTTTCTCGCCTCTTACGAACATGCCTGGTAGGGTACAGCGCCGCTATTCTTTACTCCCCTTTCGGGCCCCGGCAGCGCACGGGGAATTCAAGAGAAGTGCATCCAGTGATATTGTATCACGTGACAAGAATTAGAAGTCAATAAAATTGATTATGATTATATAATATAAATGAGAAGTCTGTGATGATTGGTGTTGTCAACTATAAATGTGATGTGAACAAATAGCATCAAGATAATAATAAGATAAAATATTAATCACCGACTATAACAGGTGTAGGATAAAGTAAAATGCTTAACTCAATGGTCTGTTCTCCGTCCCATGCTTGGTGCGTATTGTGATTTATTGTTTCCTTAATAGGATCCATCACTGACGTGTAACGGCGCTATTTTTCTGTCTTCATCTCTAATTTGGTCTCTTCTTGTCACATTCAGTATTATTCTTATAGACCGTATTTCCGATATAAAGATGCTTTTTTCTGTTATTTATCTTTTTCATGAATAGGGGTCCTATTGGTATCAGTGTTTGACGGAATAATATGTTAGTTAAACTGTGTTTAATGTTTGATGCTTGTTCTATAGAGCTGACGCTAATTCTACAATCAACTCTTTGCTCAGCAACGTCAGCTATCTCGGCTTGGGTTTTCATGATTAATGGTATATCACTTGCTAAGTGTTAGGAATCTGTTACTTGCTTACAATATTGTGTTATTTTATAAATAAAACAATAGATAACACAAAGATAACACAACATATGACACAATAGATAACACAACAGATAACACAATAGATAACACAATAGATAACACAATAGATAACACAATAGATAACACAATAGATATCACAACAGATGACACAATTGATAACACAACAGATAACACAATAGATAACACAATAGATAACACAACAGATGACACAATAGATAGCACAACAGATAACACAATAGATAACACAACAGATGACAATATAGATAACACAAAGATAACACAACAGATGACACAATTGATAACACAAAGATAACACAACAGATGACACAATAGATAACACAACAGATGACACAATAGATAACACAACAGATGACACAATAGATAACACAAAGATAACACAACAGATGACACAATAGATAACACAATAGATTTACAGCTCAGTTTCTTTTCTTACTAAGACAGCGTCTTCTTTTGTTGTTTATGCTATTGTTCATAAGCCTAAGAGATAAGATCAGAAATGAAGAGTTACGAAAACGACTAGGAAAACGGACTAGCTATTGAATACACAAATCGACACAAGATTCCGTGGTTCGTGCATGTGATAAGACATACAGAACTAAATCTAGTGAATATAAGTAGATGAAGTAAATGACTGCTAAAAAGCGGAAAACCATGGGTGGTTCGGACAGAAAATGTCATCAAATGGGTCTGTGGGCTTACCAGTACCAACACTGGCGAGGAGTTGATACTGACTAGGCGTCATTCAGGGGCATATTTTTGTGTATTGTGACACTCGACAGGAAATGTAGGGAACAGAACCCAGTCGTGGTCAATTCGGAGGCCAACGGTCTCATCTGAGATAACACCGATGAAGAAGATGCTGTCATCTATACAGACGGATCCGTGATAAGACACCAAAGGAGTGCATGGGTATTTGCAGCACATTCGACAGGCAGAATAGTTAAAGAAGACAGAGGTATATACATTATGACCACGAGTAGCATGACGATAGAGGTGATGGCGTTGACCAGGGCATGCATCTGGTTAGAGTCACAATACTACACCCATGCCTGCATGCTGAGTGATTCAGGTGGGCTTTGTAGGAAAGCAATGGGTAGAGTCATGGCAGAAGTCAAAAATACGTAGAGTCATGTTTGTCTACGTCATTGGACATGCGGAAAGAATGGACAGGTTGGCTAGCTGTTCTGTCGATTGAGGACAGCCAACCACTGGATCGGGAGGACATCATCAGTGCTCTCCGAGATGTGGGAAAGGCACAAGTCTTCGACAACCATGAGTCCACGTCACTCCTTCGAATAAATTAGATGTTGGTTAAGATGGGCACAGCCAGAAACGAGAAACATAGTACACGTATAAGGGGATTTAACAACCAACACAGAACTTGAGTTGCCAGTGGTTTGACACTGCACGACTTGCTGAGGGGGGGGGGGGGGGGGATCTGAGCACCTATGGACATGTTCGGACTGCAAAGATGATGACCCGCAAATAACTCAATAACTAAATCTAATACAACAAGTCACCAATAAACGATACGAGATCACCGAGACACCGAGAAGACGACCGAGATAATGGTGGATGATTCAATACCAGAAACACTATGGGAAGAGTGTGCACACAGCAGGGGAGGGCAATAGAAGAGCAAGAAACCACGAAACTTATCTCCCCTCGGTGTCGAAAGGTAATTGAGGACGGAAAGAAAGAAAAAGGAAATATTCATATCCTTGCATGTTTTGTTCAAATAATACAGATCTTTAAAATGTCGTTTGTTGTCCCGTTGTCATCTGTGTAAATGAATGTTTGTAAGGTTACCTTCATTCCTATTAGTTCTTCCTCTTGTTAGCGTTAACCTTTGCAGTGCATGGGGAGACGTTGCGTTCCTAGTTTTCTGGCTTAGCTTGCTTGTGTTAATGAGACTAAAACATTGCAAGAAGTGTCTGCTTCAGTGTGAGTGATAATGTGCTGAATTGTTCATGAAGAATATGATCTTGTTCAGGTATTTTGACTTTCAGAGTGTCTTCTTCAGAATTGTTTTTGTTATCGTTAATAGTTTGATGGAGGGGTAAGGACAAAATCATGACACACGATGATCTGGTCGCATGGTCAGTACTTGTATATGAGGAGGAAGAGACAAAATCGTGACACACGATGAGCTGGTCGTATGGTCAGTACTCGAATATGGAGGATAAGGACAACCTCATGACATACGATGAGCTGCTCGCATGGTCAGTACGCATGTGTCCTGATTTTTCCCCTAAACCTGTGCTGCGGCTGCCACATTCCGTCTTTGGCAGGTTCCATGAAACAGGACAGAGTCACGTGATCTCAAGACTTGAGAGCTGAATATGGAAGTTACTAGTTTGTTGTATCTTTATCATGATTATTGCAACAAACACTGAGTAGTCAACTACATAATGCTATCAAATATTCAGGGATGATAAAACATCATTTTAATAAACATATATTATATATCCTGGAACCTTTTCACTGGCCATCTATGTTGTCCTGACCTTAACAAAAGTGAATTCATTAGGGGATGTGGCACGGCTCCATAACAGACACGCTAGCCCATCGTAACATGTTATCTCCGTAACAACACGCTGGCCCATCGTAACATGTTATCTCCGTAACAACACGCTGGCCCATCGTTACATGTTATCTCCGTAACAACACGCTAGCCCATCGTAACATGTTATCTCCGTAACAACACGCTGGCCCATCGTAACATGTTATCTCCGTAACAACACGCTAGCCAATCGTAACATGTTATCTCCGTAACAACACGCTGGCCCATCGTAACATGTTATCTTGAACGCACGAAGTACATTTTGTCATTCAAGTAGCGCACAGAAATGTTTGTATTTTACACTGTTAAAGAATGTTCACTGTTAGGCTAAAAATTACCAAATCATAAAGGGTAGAGACTCAGACTCTCGAACCCAGCGAAGGTTTGAAAAAGCAACCCCTTGAGCTAAATGTATTCATAGTATTCTGTACTTGTACTCTGTACAGATATAAAAAAAACGTGCATTTAAATAATGGGTTAAGGCAAAGAAATGCAATAGAATGCGTAAAAATACGAAGCTGCAGTAAAGTAGAAGAACAATAAACATTTAAATAATAAATACAAACATTTACATTTAAATAATACAACACAAACATGTGCATTTAAATAATACAACACAAACATGTGCATTTAAATAATACAACACAAACATGTGCATTTAAATAATACAACACAAACATGTGCATTTAAATAATACAACACAACCATGTGCATTTAAATAATACAACACAAACATGCACATTTAAATAATACAACACAAACATGTGCATTTAAATAATACAACACAAACATGTGCATTTAAATAATACAACACAAACATGCGCATTTAAATAATACAACACAAACATGCACATTTAAATAATACAACACAAACATGCACATTTAAATAATACAACACAAACATGTGCATTTAAATAATACAATATAAAAAACATGTGCATTTAAATAATACAACACAAACATGCACATTTAAATAATACAATATAAAAAACATGTGCATTTAAATAATACAACACAAACATGCACATTTAAATAATACAACAGAAACATGCACATTTAAATAATACAATATAAAAACATGTGCATTTAAATAATACAACACAAACATGTGCATTTAAATTTAAAAAAAAAAGTAAAGTATCCCCGTCACGCCAAGTGGCGTATAGGGAATATGGTGTTAGTTGCCATAAATTTTACAGACCTTCGGCACATGATTTTTGGGGTAATGTGGTCGGTATTACGCCCGTGCCGCTTCTCTTTCCCAGAAAAAAATCCGGTACCCATTAAAGGCTGGGTGAACCCGGAAGCCGTCGGTTGGGATCGAACCCTACCCCTTGTCCTTTGTAGTCCAGTTCACTAATATGCATTTAAATGTTGTTGTTGTTGTTGCGTTCGCCAGCTTTCAACTCTGACGAAGTCCATAGAGACTTGGAACTGAATTTTGCGTGTTAATCCATTTTTCCCTGGCAGCTGCGTGCACAGGGGTCCCTCGCCGAACAGGCAGATAACTCTGACTTCGGAGGTACTCATGTTTTATCCGTCTATGATTAACTGGCGTTTCAATCCGGGCCTCGCTGCTGAGACCAGGGGTGGTTGTCGCGGAGAGAAATCATAAATAAAAATCCCAACTGGTGTAGCCAAGATTTGAACACACAACCTCTCTGTCTCGAGGCCGGCGTCTTGCCTCGAGACTAACCAGTCCCCCATGGACTTGGAATATTAGGAAACTGCAACAAGGAACACTTTTCATGCATAGCCTGTAAAGGTTCCTGCCGCCTATCCACCATATACCAGAAGTTCACGTCCTCCCGAAAGTGATGATGTTAGGCCATCGTTGTTGACTCCAATTTCGAACATATAAACACATAGTTAGTCGTCAGATTATCCCCGCCGCACATCAAACAACAGGCCGTAAGATTAGCGTACGTCCGGTCTTGGGATTTACGATGAGCCACCACGATGACGCAGCACACATAACAATGCAAGCACAGCAATGACGCACCCTTTAGATTCTTGATTACTCCAGCGAATATAGCCCACGGCGAACAGCACACGGTGCAAATTCCCTAAAGAGATAAAACTGCGGCTGACGAAGCAGTTCACATTAATGAGAACGTATAAATAACTAGCGTCAAGCAAATCCATGAACAGCAAGAATGTGACGTAAAGCGCAGAACAAGCCTCGACGATGGAAGGTCGCACTCACAACACTTGATTTCCACTATGATTGATTAGTTGTTAAAACGTTGCACTGTGTTCTGCGCCAGTGGCCCAGTGCATCCAATTTCAACCAGCATTTTATTCAGGTTTGCTTTCCTTAGCCTTTGATTGTTCCCAATCTTCCTGCAAGGCAGCAGATTGTCTTTTCTGTAGGGGATTCTGCCCTTAGATGGTCGGCCCTCCCAGGCTTACGAGCACCATCTGCCCAAGTTTGATGTAGTTATTAGTTGGACTTCCGTTTCCAAACATGATGGAATGAGGTCACGTTCGTTTGACTGCTGCAGAAATTGCATTAGGGAACTAATTAGCTTCGGCTCTACGGTGTAATTTTCTGCGTCTGAGCTAATCACCTGATCCAGTTAGCAAAGTTCGCCGATGATGACAGATTGTACTCACCTCAATGTTCCTCAATGTCAAGTCAAATGTTTGTGAATGCGACCTTCCCCTGCCTAGCTTTATATGTGAATTCTCTAGGTGGTCTCATAAAGAACAGTAAAGAATCCCCAGTTTTTCTCTCTACAGAAACAATGATAAATCATCCTCGCATTGATTTATTGAGTGCACAATTTCATCCTAAGACTCAATGCAATTACTCCAAGTCAACATCAAATTTGCCAAACGTCTAGGACATGAAATGTAAAGAACACGATGTTTTCAAAGGAAAACACGATGAAGTTCGTGACTAATTGCCTGAGATCCTTTTGGCAGCGCTATCATGCGATGTTCCCGATTTGTCTTGTTTTCCATCGTTGAATTTACTCCCAGTGATGTCCCCACATACATGACAGTCAACCCCGTCATTAATAGCCCACCTTGTTAATAAACAAGAGCCGTCACAACAGCGTATTCCATTACAGTCAACAAATGTCATTAATAGCCCACCTTGTTAATAAACAAGAGCCGTCACAACAGCGTATTCCATTACAGTCAACAAATGTCATTAATAGCCCACCATGTTAATAAACAAGAGCCGTCACAACAGCGTATTCCATTACAGTCAACAAATGCCATTTTCTCCGTTCAGAAACACACATCAACGAAATGACACTTCATTGCCAAGGAACCGGCGAGAAGACACCGCCATTTTAAGTCGTACCTGACGTCATTTCCCAACACTTGATTTGTCGAAAATGAAATATTGCCGGCGTACGACATTGTTTTATCGGCGCAGATGTAATAAGTAGATCATCGTCTTGACTTTAACGCATAGGAGTGCAATGGAGAACCGAAAGCAATCAGACATTGAATGCACTCTCTACAACGATCGAGAGAACGTGGACTAGAACCGCCATCTTAGAAACGGAAGTCCATGCATTTAAATAATGCAACACAAGATATTACAACCGCGTCTCTCTATCATCTGGTAAATAGGGAAGATATAACAACATGTTTATAAGGGGAAAACAGTTCAAGTAACGTTTCTATAGCATCTGTCCGTCCGTCTGTCTGTCTGTCTGTCTGTCTGTCTGTCTGCCTGCCTGCCTGTCTGTCTACCTGCATGTCTGTCTGCCTGCCAGTCTGTCTGTTTGCCTGTATGTCTGTCTGTCTGTCTGCCTGCCTGTCTACCTACATGTCTGTCTGTCTGTCTGTCTGTCTGTTTGCCTGCCTGCCTGCCTGTCTACCTGTCTGTCTGTCTGTCTGTCTGTTTACCTGCCTGCAGGCCTGTCTGTCTGCCTGTCTGTCTGTTTGTCTCTCTCTCTCTCTCTCTCTCTCTCTCTCTCTCTATTTCTTCTTATTATACTATTTCAGGTGCCGAGGCAGATACAAAGTTCTATTTTTTACAAACTCAACTGCTGTAAATTGATGTTGTCGTAGCGTTTCTTAGATGTTGTCAGTCCATCTCAATCTGACCATACATGGACTATTCACCCTTCTCCTCTTATAATGTTTTGTGCTTTTATCGTAGATAATCTTCTGCCATTTTTTACCGATGAGTAAACGATTTGATTTCTTGTCCCTGTAAGTAGTTTCATTCAATGTCCAATCATTTTCTTATGACATCATTTCTAATTTCTTTCTCTCTTTATGTTTGTGAAGTCCTTTCCGATGTTTTCCACACTGTCTATCGTAGCTCCAATGCGGTACCTGGCCTTGTCTCTTTTCTCTTGCGCCTTTTGTCTTCTGAATTTGATATCAGCACTGTCTCGATAGTTGTCTCATTTTAAATGTTGCTCTCCATGTGCTACGAACTGCAGCCACATTTTCCCAGTTCCTTTCACTGATAGAGAATTCCCTCAAGGTAGCCCTGCAAACATCCTTATATCTCTGACTGGTCTGCCCTTTGATCGCTTTCCGTCCTTATGTTCGCCATACAATATTTGTTTAATAACTATATAGGTTATTTTAATTTATATTTATTTACTCGTATTGTCTCTTCTTACTCTTCTTCTACCTTTTTAGCTCCCAGTGGAGCATAGGTCTTCAACAAACACTTTCAGCTCTCTGTGGAGCATAGGTCTTCAACAAACACTTTCAGCTCTCTGTGGAGCATAGGTCTTCAACAAACACTTTCCAAGCCGTTCTGTTTTTTGCCAATCTTATAAGATCATTCCATGTCTTCCCCATCATCTTCATCTCTGCTTCTATCTGTCTTCTCCAAGAATTCCTTGGTCTTCCTCTTTGTCTTTTCCCCTGGGGATTCCAAAAAAGGGCCTATTGTGTAATACTCTCAGTTGGCTTCCGTAGTGTGTGTCCTATCCAGCGCCATCGTCTTTGCTGTATCTCTTTATCCATTGGTGTTTGACTGGTACATTTCCATAATTCTATGTTAGTGATTTTGTCCTGCCATTTCCATCCTTTTATTCTGCGTAAGCATCCATTAATGAAAGTCTGTATCTTCGTGATTGTCAATTTTGTTGTTCTCCATGTTTCACAGCCATATAATAGGACCGCCTTAACATTTGAGTTAAAAATTTTTATTTTTGTATTTAACCTAATTTCTTTGGATTTCCATATGTTTCCCAGTGCAATGAAAGCTCGTATTATAGTTGTTATAATTTAGCTTTGATAACACCTGGAAGGTTTGCTGAAGCTAAATATAGATACACATCACTGATTGGAGAATTTTTCTTTTTTTTTAAGAGTTGCGACACAGATAACGTGATGATGATCATGGTGTTTCGAACGTTGAAACAAATAAACGATTTATTGTGTGATAAAGTTGTAGACACTTTATTCTTCAGTTAAAGATCATTCATTTGAAGATATTTATCATTTCATTTACATTTCTGGCGGTGCTTCTGTACAGTAGCGGAACTGTGTAAAATAAACATAAAACGGTATAAAGCAGCTGAATTAATAGAAAGATAAGAAAAACTACAAAGGTTCCGGCAAAAGCCTTCTTACCGTCATGTGTCATACCGATTGGCGTAGGCGATCATGTTCTTCCATAATCTTCTATCCACAGTGCATCGTATTAATTCTATTCTTGAATATTTTCAACGCCATGACACTAATCTATCTAGTATCTTCTCTCTATGTCGTCCGTGAACTCTCTTTCCCTGTATTTTGCCACTTGTAACCAAGTATTCCAACTTTCCTCTTCTCATGATGTGCCCGAAAAATGTTGGTTGTTTCTTTCTGATGTTTTTTAAGGAGCTCCCTTTTTGTTTTGGCCTCTTGAAGATTGTTCTAATTGGTCTCTTTTGTCTAGGGAATTTTCAACATTCTTCTGAGTAATCCCATCTCCGTTGCCTCTAATTGTCTTTTCAGTTGTTTGTCAATTATCCATGATTCGCTTCCAGAGTTGGCTCTATATAGCACCCATGAACTCTCTCACTTCTATTGAAATATACTTGTTGCATAAGTTGTTTTTAATCTTCTATCTACAGTGCATCGTATCAGTTCTGTTGTTCACTGTTTTCTATGCCATGACAGCAAGCTATCCAGTATTTTCTCTTTTTGTCGTCCGCGATCTCTCTTTCCTTCTATTTTGCCAGTTGTAACCAAGTATTCCAACTTTCCTCTTCTCCTGATGTGCCCGAAAAATATTGATTGCTTTTTTCTGATATTTTTTAAGAGCTCCCTTTTTGTGTTGGCCTCTTTGAGAACTTCCTCATTGGTCTTTTTAGCTGTCCAGGGAACTTTCAACATTCTTCTGAGAAATCCCATCTCTGTGGCCTCTAATCGTCTTTACATTTGTTTGTCTATTGTCCATGATTCGGTTCCATAGGTCAGAATTGGTTCTATATAGCACCAATGAACTTTCTTTCTCATTTTTATTTACATAGATTTGTTGCATAAGATATTTTTCATTTTCTGAAATGCTATTTTGGCCTGAGCTATTCTGCTTTTTATTTCTGTGGTGCGTCTTCCATCTGATGTTATTATTGTGCCCAAGTATTTGACGCGTTGCACTTGTTTCAGATTTGTCCTGTTTATTTTTATTCTGGATGGTGGTGATGATTGTTTCTTCAATATGACCATTACTTGTTTTCTTACTATTCAAACTGAATCTTTTCTTGTTGCTTTCTTTTACTATTATGTCTATCATTTCTTATAGTTCATTCTCTGTCTTTGATATTAAGACTATAATTCGCATATCTCAAATTGTTTCTATTGTGACCGTTGACTTCAATTACTTTTTTGTCTACTAGCCTTCATCAGAACTTGGTTCTGATACACGAAACAACTGAGGACCTACAAGAACATATCAACAGGCTAAACAACACTTGTAAGCAATACAACATGAAGATCAACATAAGCAAAACCGAAGTAATGGCAATAGCGAGAAATAAAGAAAAACAAAACATCATAATAGATAATACGTCTTTGAAGCAAGTAGACAATTTTAAATATCTGGGTAGCACGTTAACACAAGACAATAACCAAGAGACAGAGATAGATATAAGGTGTTACAAAGCATGCCAAGTTATAGGCCAAGTATCAACACTATTGAAAAACAAAGCAATAACTAGGGAAGCAAAAAGGGCAATATAGAAATCAATTTTTCTACCAACTCTGAGTTATCAGTGCCAGAATTGAACGCTGGACTCTAGAACAATAAGAAAGATAACGACCACCGAAATGAAATGTGTCAGAAGAATGATAGGAAACAGCTTAAGGGACAGAGTAAGAAACACTGACCTGAGGAAGAAACTCGAAATTGAATCAGCCATCGAATACATAAAGAAACAACAGATAAATTGGTTCGGCCACATAACAAGGTAAAAAGAACTAACAATGACTCAAAGAGCCTTAAATAAACGCTACGAAAACGCCAGATTAAGAGGAAGACCGAGAAAGAGATGGATAAAGGGAATACTAGAGTCACTAGAGGAATAACATCAGAAGAGGCCAACAGAAGAGCAAAGAATCGCAGATTGTTTCTCCCCTCGACGCCAACGGCAACAGAGGAAAGATAGAAGAAGATAGAAGAAGATAGAAGAAGAAGCCTTCATCGGGTAAAAAAAAACACAAACTGTTATAAAATAAAAATAAAGACGAAAACGAAATCCTGATCTGAAAAAAACCGTTTTGTGTTTATTTGACAAGTTCAAGTGGAGTAGCAAGGTGAGTGACCTATGTGGGAACACTTGCAATTGGCTGAAGACTGATATAAAGACTGCTGTTGGAAACAGTCAATGAACTGGAGCCCCAAAGGAACTAGGAAAGTTGAAAAGCCCAAATAGACCTGGAGAAGAACCGCCGAGACAGAAGCGACTATTCTATTCTATTCTATTCTATTCTATTCTATTCTATTCATGGAGTCAGTTTCATTGCAATCGGAGTATCCCCTTACCCGGCCACCGCCCGTCTCGGAAATCCCTCGAAGCGGACACAAACTAATTGTTCCTGTCACGTGTTGATTATAGGGACATCTGCTTTTCCCACTAGGCTCTCCGGATCGACCAGATCACTTTTCCACCTCTTGATTCCTCAGTATTTAAACATATACAGACAGAAGCAAAGATACATAAGCAAAGAGACAGAAGCAAAGAGACAAAAGCAAAGAGACAGAAGCAAAGAGACAGAAGCAAAGAGACAGAAGCAAAAAAGGGCCTATTGTGTAATACTCTCAGTTGGCTTCCGTAGTGTGTGTCCTATCCAGCGCCATCGTCTTTGCTGTATCTCTTTATCCATTGGTGTTTGACTGGTACATTTCCATAATTCTATGTTAGTGATTTTGTCCTGCCATTTCCATCCTTTTATTCTGCGTAAGCATCCATTAATGAAAGTCTGTATCTTCGTGATTGTCAATTTGTTGTTCTCCATGTTTCACAGCCATATAATAGGACCGCCTTAACATTTGAGTTAAAAATTTTTATTTTTGTATTTAACCTAATTTCTTTGGATTTCCATATGTTTCCCAGTGCAATGAAAGCTCGTATTATAGTTGTTATAATTTAGCTTTGATAACACCTGGAAGGTTTGCTGAAGCTAAATATAGATACACATCACTGATTGGAGAATTTTTCTTTTTTTTAAGAGTTGCGACACAGATAACGTGATGATGATCATGGTGTTTCGAACGTTGAAACAAATAAACGATTTATTGTGTGATAAAGTTGTAGACACTTTATTCTTCAGTTAGAGATCATTCATTTGAAGATATTTATCATTTCATTTACATTCCTGGCGGTGCTTCTGTACAGTAGCGGAACTGTGTAAAATAAACATAAAACGGTATAAAGCAGCTGAATTAATAGAAAGATAAGAAAAACTACAAAGGTTCCGGCAAAAGCCTTCTTACCGTCATGTGTCATACCGATTGGCGTAGGCGATCATGTTCTTCCATAATCTTCTATCCACAGTGCATCGTATTAATTCTATTCTTGAATATTTTCAACGCCATGACACTAATCTATCTAGTATCTTCTCTCTATGTCGTCCGTGAACTCTCTTTCCCTGTATTTTGCCACTTGTAACCAAGTATTCCAACTTTCCTCTTCTCATGATGTGCCCGAAAAATGTTGGTTGTTTCTTTCTGATGTTTTTTAAGGAGCTCCCTTTTTGTTTTGGCCTCTTGAAGATTGTTCTAATTGGTCTCTTTTGTCTAGGGAATTTTCAACATTCTTCTGAGTAATCCATCTCCGTTGCCTCTAATTGTCTTTTCAGTTGTTTGTCAATTATCCATGATTCGCTTCCAGAGTTGGCTCTATATAGCACCCATGAACTCTCTCACTTCTATTGAAATATACTTGTTGCATAAGTTGTTTTTAATCTTCTATCTACAGTGCATCGTATCAGTTCTGTTGTTCACTGTTTTCTATGCCATGACAGCAAGCTATCCAGTATTTTCTCTTTTTGTCGTCCGCGATCTCTCTTTCCTTCTATTTTGCCAGTTGTAACCAAGTATTCCAACTTTCCTCTTCTCCTGATGTGCCCGAAAAATATTGATTGCTTTTTTCTGATATTTTTTAAGAGCTCCCTTTTTGTGTTGGCCTCTTTGAGAACTTCCTCATTGGTCTTTTTAGCTGTCCAGGGAACTTTCAACATTCTTCTGAGAAATCCCATCTCTGTGGCCTCTAATCGTCTTTACATTTGTTTGTCTATTGTCCATGATTCGGTTCCATAGGTCAGAATTGGTTCTATATAGCACCAATGAACTTTCTTTCTCATTTTTATTTACATAGATTTGTTGCATAAGATATTTTTCATTTTCTGAAATGCTATTTTGGCCTGAGCTATTCTGCTTTTTATTTCTGTGGTGCGTCTTCCATCTGATGTTATTATTGTGCCCAAGTATTTGACGCGTTGCACTTGTTTCAGATTTGTCCTGTTTATTTTTATTCTGGATGGTGGTGATGATTGTTTCTTCAATATGACCATTACTTGTTTTCTTACTATTCAAACTGAATCTTTTCTTGTTGCTTTCTTTTACTATTATGTCTATCATTTCTTATAGTTCATTCTCTGTCTTTGATATTAAGACTATAATTCGCATATCTCAAATTGTTTCTATTGTGACCGTTGACTTCAATTACTTTTTTGTCTACTAGCCTTCATCAGAACTTGGTTCTGATACACGAAACAACTGAGGACCTACAAGAACATATCAACAGGCTAAACAACACTTGTAAGCAATACAACATGAAGATCAACATAAGCAAAACCGAAGTAATGGCAATAGCGAGAAATAAAGAAAAACAAAACATCATAATAGATAATACGTCTTTGAAGCAAGTAGACAATTTTAAATATCTGGGTAGCACGTTAACACAAGACAATAACCAAGAGACAGAGATAGATATAAGGTGTTACAAAGCATGCCAAGTTATAGGCCAAGTATCAACACTATTGAAAAACAAAGCAATAACTAGGGAAGCAAAAAGGGCAATATAGAAATCAATTTTTCTACCAACTCTGAGTTATCAGTGCCAGAATTGAACGCTGGACTCTAGAACAATAAGAAAGATAACGACCACCGAAATGAAATGTGTCAGAAGAATGATAGGAAACAGCTTAAGGGACAGAGTAAGAAACACTGACCTGAGGAAGAAACTCGAAATTGAATCAGCCATCGAATACATAAAGAAACAACAGATAAATTGGTTCGGCCACATAACAAGGTAAAAAGAACTAACAATGACTCAAAGAGCCTTAAATAAACGCTACGAAAACGCCAGATTAAGAGGAAGACCGAGAAAGAGATGGATAAAGGGAATACTAGAGTCACTAGAGGAATAACATCAGAAGAGGCCAACAGAAGAGCAAAGAATCGCAGATTGTTTCTCCCCTCGACGCCAACGGCAACAGAGGAAAGATAGAAGAAGATAGAAGAAGATAGAAGAAGAAGCCTTCATCGGGTAAAAAAAACACAAACTGTTATAAAATAAAAATAAAGACGAAAACGAAATCCTGATCTGAAAAAACCGTTTTGTGTTTATTTGACAAGTTCAAGTGGAGTAGCAAGGTGAGTGACCTATGTGGGAACACTTGCAATTGGCTGAAGACTGATATAAAGACTGCTGTTGGAAACAGTCAATGAACTGGAGCCCCAAAGGAACTAGGAAAGTTGAAAAGCCCAAATAGACCTGGAGAAGAACCGCCGAGACAGAAGCGACTATTCTATTCTATTCTATTCTATTCTATTCTATTCTATTCTATTCATGGAGTCAGTTTCATTGCAATCGGAGTATCCCCTTACCCGGCCACCGCCCGTCTCGGAAATCCCTCGAAGCGGACACAAACTAATTGTTCCTGTCACGTGTTGATTATAGGGACATCTGCTTTTCCCACTAGGCTCTCCGGATCGACCAGATCACTTTTCCACCTCTTGATTCCTCAGTATTTAAACATATACAGACAGAAGCAAAGATACATAAGCAAAGAGACAGAAGCAAAGAGACAAAAGCAAAGAGACAGAAGCAAAGAGACAGAAGCAAAGAGACAGAAGCAAAGGTTCTAGGTATATGGACCTGGTCTCAGCTGGAGATTATAATTCAGAACCGGGTCCGTTGGCAGAGATACGGTTGCAGCTGTTTGCTTCACGAGGTGCTGTGCGGCGTAAGTTATTGTTATTGAGTTATTGTTAATGAGTTATTTTTATTGAGCTATTGTTACTGAGTTATTAGCGGGTGATCAACATTGCACTCCGGCGTAAGTTAAAGTCAAGCAGTGGCGTATTCTCTATGATACCGCAGCTTCCGCCGGTAGCCTGAACATATTAAAGAAATACAAAAGGAAATGATAATTTATTCTATTTTTAAAATAATTATATTACACATTTTCGAATATTCTATTACACTTATCGTAGGTCAATATGATTTATTTGCTTTGATTTGCATTTATTAAAGCAAGGTTTTCCTCTGGCCACTATAACGTCTGTGAATGAAACAAAAACTACATTGAAACCTCTAGGAGCCAGCGGTACATTTTTCCTCTATCCGAAACTAGTATTAACGACCTTCACATTCAAAAATTCCCGTCAAAATAATGCGGCAAAGCTACCGCTAGATGATTGCGGTTTCATGAGTTATTTATAACTCTAGCCGATCAGAATCGTCACAAAGTGAAAGTGCAACTATGTCTGATTACCGGAACTTCCTTAGCTATTTATAACTGTTATGCGCATCAGCATCTGTAGAACTTTTTCTGCTCTCAAGAGAATCGAATTTTATTGTCGCTCAACTCAGACACAAGAACGGTTATTTGGTTTGGCATTAATGTCATTTAAGAAATCATTGCCTCAGAAACTTAGAAATCAACCCAACAGTACTTTCAAAGACAAAGTCATCGAGACATTTTCGTCCCAAACAAGACGGATAGAGTTTACATATAAATAAGTATAATTTAAATTGTAGTGAAGTCATTAGAAAATATTACTTCATGTTAGCCTACTGAATATAGTGTATATTTTTATTTATTATGTCAGCGATAGCCCAGACCCCAAAACCAGTATACGCCACTGAAGTCAAGTAATGTCGAAGTCAGTTTACTTGAGAAAACACTTTTGAGAACTTTTACCGAATCAGTTTAAACTAAGTACAGCGAAGTGAGATTGCATAGTTATCTTCTATCTGAGAGTTATCTAAAGCTTGCCAATAGTTGATAAACGAATGTGACTAAAATCATGAATATAAAACAAACACATGACACTATCAAGATGGAAACACTTTTAACCTACTCGAGGCTCCTGAAAACCATATCTGAAATAAAAAGAAAAGGAAATAAGTGAATGATTAACCAAATATAAACCCAATAATTTATTTTATATTATGGGGTGTTAATACCGTGTCAGCGTTAACCTTTCTTCCTCTTCTAGTTAAAGTTATAGTTTTTAATTGGAAATAAGCAGCCTAATATTTTTATTTGAAAATTGATTAGTAAAAAGAGAGCCTTTTCTTTTTCTTCCTCTTTCCTTCCTTATTTGCCTTTCAGCGTCGAGGGGAGATATAATTTGCGGTCTCTTGCTCTTCTGTTCGCCTCTGCTGCTGTTATGTTTCCTAGCGCTTCTAATATTCCATCCATCCATCTTTTTCGTGGTCGACCATTGTGTCTGGTATTCTCACAACGTTTGCTGAAAGCTCGTTGTGTTGTGTTTTGATCTTTTTGCCTTGTCACATGGCCAAACCATTTTATCTGTTGTTTCTTTATATATTCTATGACGGAAGTTATTCCTAGCTTTTCTCTCAGTTCTCCATCTCTGATCTTTTCTCTCAGTTCTCCATCTCTGATCTTTTCTCTCAGTTCTCCATCTCTGATCTTTTCTCTCAGTTCTCCATCTCTGATCTTTTCTCTCAGGCTGTTTCCTAACATTCGTCTAACACATTTCATCCAAGTTGAGGTTACTTTTTCTTATTGTTCATGCATCTATGGCCCAAGACTGGCATCAGTAAGCTATTGGTTAGATTAAATCATTGATTATAGTAAGTCACTGACTATATTAAGAAATTGATTATAGTAAGTTATTGATTATAGTAAGTTATTAATTATAGTAAGTTATTAATTAAGTAAGTAATTGATAATAGTAAATTGTTGATTATATTAAGGCATTGATAATAATAAGTTATTGATTGCATTTTTTAAAATTATGTGGATGACACCTGGTCACACTTTGTTCGGATTATCGAATTGTTACCTCCCTTTCAAGACTAATCGCTAATTTAGTACTTCGGCTCTAGTTTAAAACTAAGTGTGTGTTTGTGTGTGTGTGTGTGTGTGTGTTTGTGTGTGTGTGTGTGTGTGCGCGCGCGCGAAACATTCTAGATATGGGAGTACGTTGAAAAAAAAAATCAAATTTGGATGAAAAATGTAATTCTTTACGATGTAAACAGTTTCTTGATATACAATCTCAATAATGATTGGTCCATCACATCGAGTAGCCGTGATAGCTCAGTGGTTAGTAATGAACTGGACTACAAAGAACAAGAGCTCGGGTTTGCACCTGATCGACGGCTTCTGGGTTCACCAAGCCGTAAATGGGTACCGGATTTTTTTCTGGGAAAATAAAGCGCAACGGGCGCAATGCCGACCACATTACCCCAAAATCATGTGCCAAAGATCTGAAAAAATGTATGGTCACTATCACCTTACTCCCTATACGTCACTTGGCGTGACCGGGGCTCTTTACTTTTTTTTTATCATATCGACTAATTTGGACGAATACTAGTAACTGTAACAAATAACAGCTTATTATGGGTGTGTATATATACATCTTACGGTCTGTTGTTTGATGTGCGACGGGGATAATCTAACGATGAACTGCTGTGTGTCTATATGTTCGGAATTGGAGTCAACAACGATGGCCTAACATCATCAAGCGCTGTACATTAAAAAAAAATACGACGATCATCGTTTTCCAAGAGGACGTGAACTTGCATGGTATATGGTGGATAGGCGGCAGGAACCATTGAAGGCTATGTCTGAAAAGTGTTCCTTGTTGCAGTTTCCTCATATTCCAAGTCCGGCTTGTTGCAGGAGCTACTGAGTTAAGTGTTCTGTGCACACCGTGAGTTGTGTGTCTCATCCGTTTTGATCATGTTTCGATATGCCAATTGTTTACGATGAATGATGATATCGTATGACAGGGAACAGTTGGCTGTGTTCACTTTCTGCGCGGTTTCGCCCTATGTCTTTTGGCGTGTACTGAGACTGCTACGATCGGACAACAGTTACCTTTCTTTGTTTGGGAGATGAGATATTAATTCGGATGATTCCACTGGCTATATATATATATATATATATATATATATAGAGAGAGAGAGAGAGCACTATTAGGTTGAATTCGCTTTTGTAGAACATTGCCCGTGCAGAACGTCCTTGTGTACTAACGGGGCCCTAACCACGGTGAGGTGAGAAAAGAATAACGCCACTATCGTAACTGACGACTACGGACGTTAGGAACAAGGTCTTTTCTGTCTAATACGGAGTTCGTGTAACTAACCTGAAGCCGTCTTTAGTGCGTTCACTAATGTGTGCTGCATGCTTATGGACGTTCTGAGGAGATGATTTGAGTACTGTTAAGATGGCCTGTCGATTAAACTAATTGGTCTACTTTGTAATATCAAGTTTGGTTGTTTTGTCCATCTTGAGTATTACTTTTGAATTGTTTGAAGCTTGTAATGACAAGCAATGTGCTGAATATTTTTAAAAGTTTTAGTACTTTGCTGATGAAAGACACTTACCTCGCTTTCCATATGAAAAAGACTGCAGATAAAGTACAAGTGATGCCGAACATAGCCATAACAACGCCACCAACAACCAAATATGGCGGCGTGTCCACAATGAACTGATTGCTTTCTGGATGCTTAAAAGTAAATTGTGACTGGTCCTTGTCCTGACTGCCCGAATCTTTTGGTTTAGAGACAAAACAAACCGAGAATAACAAATTGATGATAGAAAAAAAATAGCTCAAGTGTTTTTTTTAATTAACAAGTATAATTATATAGTTATAGCTCAAGTGTTTTTTTTAATTAAAAAAGTATAATTATATAGTTATAGCTCAAGTGTTTTTTTAATTAAAAAGTATAATTATATAGTTATTAAGTTTGTGCTGGTCATCATCATTGCGCTCGGAACATGTCCAAAGGTGCTCAGGGCCCCTCCTCAGCAAGTCTCGCAGTGTCCAGTGACTAACGTGTTGGTTGATAAGTCTTCTTATGCGCCCACTAAGTTTCTCGTTTCTTGCTGAGCCCATTTTAACTCCCATCTCTTTCATTCGAAGGAGTGACGTGGACTCATGGTTGTCGAAGTCATGTGCTCTACTCACATCTTGGAGGGTGTTGATGACGCCCGCTCGATCCATTGGTTGACCGTCTTCAACAACATCGCAACTATAGCTCGTTTCAAAACATATGCCCAACTTCAAAACGCTATTACTCTCTAACCGTTTGTTAAATACTTTTGAAATTTTCCAAATGTTATTAGAATGCAAAAGACCCTTTAAATGTATATTTAACAAATATCTTGCAGCTGCAGTTTTCTTAAAGCGGCGATATTTCTTTGATGTTTGTCAAAATTGTAAATTGTGAAGCCCTAAAGAATAGAAATTACCGTAGTTGCTGGTCTACGATTAATTTTCACTAGGTAAAGGCGTGGCCGTAATGGGGAAATAACTGGATAAAACAAAACACCAGGAGAATTATTGTCTGCTCAGTTCGAGGACGGACGATAATAATATCAAGGTATACCTGTATGTCCAATTTTCATAGTTGTGTGGTCCTTAAAAGGACCGTTTGTTGAAATAATTTAAGGTAATATAGGGGTCAACATTGTGGGGGCTATATACTTTCATTCTGAATCAGACGAGTCTAAAAGATTAATAACTGTTTGGGGTTGAACATTCCACAAACCATCATTTTTCCAATATTCCTCTTCCTGTTTTAAGTACGTGGTCTTCACATTTAGCCCAATAATCTTTGTCTATATTTAATAAAGCGAGATTAGCAAGAGTCTTTACATCGCATATTTTGAATGTTGTATTTTCATCTGCCACTTGTCCTTTTAATTTTGCCCAGATTAGTTCTATTGGATTTAAATGAGCATGGTAAGGTGGCAGCCTCAAACTTATATGACCGTGCTCTTGGATAATCTTATCTATTTGAAAAATCTTTGTCCTCTGTTTTTGCTTTACTAGAGATAGTAATTCAGGTTTTAAGTACATGTTATTAAATTGTATGTGCTCCTTTGTGAGCCATATCTTAATAGCATCTTTTGTACTGGATGACGTCGGGACTTTATCTTCAAGTGCAACAATGTTGTGGTACGCTGCATTGTCCATTATTAGGCAAGATGGTCGATCTAGTGCTGGGAGAACAGAATTTTCAATCCAATGTCTAAATATGTGACCATTCATCTCAGAGTGATAATCCCGATTGTCTATGGATTTTGAAAGAAAAATGAGCTCTGCATTCTGTATTAGTCCATGTTGTCGACTACCTGCATGAGCAATTATCAAGCGCTGTCCTTTGCTGCTAGGTATTAATCTCTTAATCTTTCCATCTGATGACTGCCATTCCCTTTGGTTAGTGTGGTGAGCATTGATCCATGTTTCATCCAAGTACACAATATCATAACCTTGCTTGCGCACCTCTTTTACTTCACGTAAGTACTTGCTTCTCACGACTACTATATGTGGCTTCTCACAGATGATGTTTCGTCCATTGGGATACCTTCTGAATGTAAAGCCTGCAGCTCTCACATTCCTCCATAATGTAGACTTTGATATTTCAATACTGTTGTTCTTTTTCAGCGATACTTTTAATTTTCTTATTGTAACAGTTTCATTCATACCCAACATTTTGCGAATTTCACTTCTAATAAGTTCACTGTCGAAATTATCCAACATTTTTGCTCTTCCTTGTGATTTTGTATACTTGGAACATTGACGGTCACGTGCTTGAATCCAGCGATTAAATGACCGTTTAGATAAATCCAAAATGTGTCTTGTCCTATTCTCAGGGTTTTCTAAAGAATGAAATAATCTTCCTCGTTTAGCCTCTTTGCAAAAATAGTCATACATTTTTATTGCGATGTTTTGTAAACTGCAGAATTTCATTTTAAGACTCATGATAAATGTTATTGTTCCACGTTACGCCGCTGAATTAACGGAAATGGAACACACAATGTCTCGTGTTTACTACAAGTGTCTATTTGTGTCAGAAAACTCACGCGGAAAGCGTGAAAAATCGTAAATTTCAGCGTGTATAGATTTGTAATCGCTATTTTTAACTTAAATACTGTAAACACTAAGTTTTGACTACATCAATGGGTCGTTATAAATTTATATAAATCAAATAAGCAATAATAATAACCAAATGTTTGTTTTTAATGAAATTAATTCCCTGTTGGGTTCTAATCATTATAACTTTACATGCAAATTTTGAAAAAAATACAAAAAGCGGTTTAAAAGATATTGATTTTTAAAGTTGGGCAAGACTTATGAAACAAGCTATAGTCAACTTGTCCCCTCTTTCATTTCCCCGTTCTCTCGCTCGTCCAGAGACATAGACAAAGGTGACCCTATGCATTTGTGACTTCTAAAATGACTCTACCCATTGCCTGTTTCAAGAAAATAATGTGATGTAATGGTAACAACATAAAACCTAGCAACTGCTCAGACAACCACACATAAAAAAATATCATATACACATGTTTAAGTACTAACTTGTATTGAATACAAGTTTGTATATTTATCTTCACCAAATGAAAATGTGTAACTTGCTGGTCAGTTTGAGAAGAACGTTGGCATTTTACAGTTTTCTAGCACGAATAACTGTTGATTTACATTGATTAAGAAAGAAGTACAAAGATAAAATGTTAAATAAATGCCGGGCCCCAAGTAGAGCTGTAGAGAACTTGTGAAACAAACATGAAATTGTAACAAGCAGCTAAATTATTAGAGGGATGAGACAAACTGTATGTCCGTCAACAGTGTTTCCTGTCAATTCTAATGTTTACTAATTTTCATGCAGTGAAATCAAATTATCTGGCATCTTCTCTTATTGTCGTCCGCTATCTCTCTTTCCCTGTATTTTGCCAGTTGTAACCAAGTATTGAGGAACTCCCCTCTCGCTGGGTAGCTCGTTCCAATTTACCTCCCGCGGGATTTCTAGCCCTCTCCAAATGTCATCGCCGGTATGATATTGTCATTATACCAGATAAATATAATCTGGTTTTGTATAAACCTTGCCCCAATGATTCCACTATCAGCAACAATGAGAAGGTTCGCTCAACTATCAAACAATTATCTGACACCACGTTCTATAAACCTTGCCCCAATGATTCCACTATCAGCAACAATGAGAAGGTTCGCTTAACTATCAAACAATTATCTGACACCACGTTCTATAAACCTTGCCCCAATGATTCCACTATCAGCAACAATGAGAAGGTTCGCTCAACTATCAAACAATTATCTGACACCACGTTCTATAAACCTTGCCCCAATGATTCCACTATCAGCAACAATGAGAAGGTTCGCTCAACTATCAAACAATTATCTGACACCACGTTCTATAAACCTTGCCCCAATGATTCCACTATCAGCAACAATGAGAAGGTTCGCTCAACTATCAAACAATTATCTCACGCCACCTTCTATAAACCTTGCCCCAATGATTCCACTATCAGCAACAATGAGAAGGTTCGCTCAACTATCAAACAATTATCTGACACCACGTTCTATAAACCTTGCCCCAGTGATTCCACAACTAGCAACAATGAGAAGGTTCGCTCAACTATCAAACAATTATCTCACGCCACCTTCTATAAACCTTGCCCCAATGATTCCACTATCAGCAACAATGAGAAGGTTTGCTCAACTATCAAGCTGTTTATCAACGACAAACTCCTACCTCCTAGTACGTCCCGTCTCAACATCTCAGACAGTGCTCTAGGCAAACCTTCCTTCTACATGCTCCCTAAGATGCACAAACCCAATAAACCTGGTCGTCCCAATTGTTTCAGCATGTAGTTGTCCCACAGAACATATATCCGACTATCTTGACAGCATTTTCCAACCCATAGTGACATCCCTTCCCACCTATGTCAAGGACACGAATACTTACCTTGCTATCTTCTCTTCTCTTTCCCTTGCCCCAGACCGCCTGTACCGACTTTTCGTGCTTGACGTATGTTATCTTAAAACCCCGATCCCTCATGTTGATGGCCTAATAGCTCTTCAGCTCTTTCTCGATCAAAGAGAACATCCATCTGTGGATACTTCCACTCTTCTCCGCCTCACTGAACTTGTTCTCAACCTTATTTCTTTGAACTGATGGCTTGCGCCAGGATCGGTGAACCAAAGCCATCCAGACCCTGTTCCACCTCTCCGTGGTGCCTCCAGTAACAGACTAACCTGTCTAGTCTGGCTAAGCGTGCAGGGATCAAAGAGGGAAGACAACCCGGTACTAAAAGATGTCGTGCTGAAGTCGGATGTGTTGGGCCGAAAGGCGCAAATATGATAGTTATACTGCAAACCACAACACAACGCAGATACGTCCACTTAACGTCCTTTTAAGGGCGGATGACGAAGAGGAATTCTACAGTCTACGAATACTCTAGAATACTTTAGTCATCGGGCGAACGTAAGCAAGCAAGCAGCATTTCTTTGGAAATTCAATGGTCACGTTCTATGACCAGGTAAGTGGTGCAGCTATGGGAGCCAAGATGGGTCCTAGTTGCGCTTGCATATTCGTGGGTCAGCTTGAACATCAAATACTGAACCTGTACCGTGGTCACCTTCCCCTTAATACATCCGGCATATCGATGACGGTTTTAGACAGACTGACTTACTTATCGGAAGATAACATCTTCATGTTCATCGACTACATTGGCAACTTTCACAAATCCATCAAGATTACATCACATATCCCTACTACGTTCTTAAGTAAATAGGTACTTGATTTTCATCTGGTAAAGAAAAAAGAGTACTGATGTAATACTGTTTACATTACCGAAAAAAATGTCCCGGCAGTCAAAAAAGAATAATTATTGGTACACTCATCATCATGTGCCATTCCGGTTTGCGTAGGTGATCATGTTATTCCACAATCTTCTATCCACAGTGCACCGTATCAATTCTGTTGTTGACTGTTTTCCATTTCATGACACCAAGCTATCTAGTATTTTCTCTCTTCGTCGTCCGCGATCTCTCTTTCCCTGTATTTTGCCAGTTGTAACCAAGTATTCCAACTTTCATCTTCTCATGATGTGCCAGAAAAAATGCTAATTGTATCTTTCTTAGTTTTTAGGAACTTCCTTTTTTGTGTTGGCCTCTTTGAGAATTTCCTCATTGGTCCTTTTAGCTGTCCAGGGAACTTTCAACATTTTTCTGAATAAGGTACACTACTATACTTGTAATGCGCTATGAAGTGCGACAAGAGTTCCCGTCCCACTTTAAAACATTTTGTTAAGGAAAAGTAAACAAGAAAACAATATGTGTCAGATAATACAAGCAAACAACCAAATCCCAAGTCTGATGGGTAATCAGTCACAACAAAAATTCAAAGAATAAATAACAAATATATATATATAATACATGAACACTTACCTTCGTGTGTAGTGCTCAAATGTGTGACACCAATATCTGTAGTGCTGAGCTGGGTGATATTATTACTGTCCCCACAGTTCAATACTCCCGCTGATTGACAACGTATGTGCCCTGCAGCGTCTTCCTGATCATTAACTGCAGTTGTAGTCGATGTCTGACCACAAGAAACCTTCTTAACCTTGAAGATTGTATAAGGAAGGTCATCACTTGTACAGACGTGACCTTCAATCATGCCGGTAAAGCCACCTGTAGACAATGATTGTTGCATGGTTTGGGAGAACTAAATCAACAATAAACGAATTACTGTTCAGTTCTTCTTATTCGATGAATCGCTTGACTTCTTTAAAAGATACTGTGCAATCCATTGTTTACAATGGAAACGAGAAAAATAGTTCTTAAATGTTATGTAGAACCACTCTTAACATATGTATGTGAATCATGGACAATAGGACAACAGACAAGAAAATCACTGGAAGCTGTTGAATTATAGTTTTACAGAAGAATGTTAAGAATACCATGGATAGCTAAGAAGAGTAATTGAAAACATTCTGAAAGAAACATATTGTCCATGATTCACATCCATATGTTAAAACACAATCACTTATTTTTATTATGTATCTGACCATGGCTGAGAGGATACTCTAGTTCAAACTGTACGTCTTCAATTCCAACTCTCTCAGTGATGTTTCCACATCTGTCTTTCTATCATGTTCCATTTGGAATGAATTATAACTTTTGTAATCATTTCTGGTTTTTTTCTGGTTATGTCCCTTATCATAACTCACCACCACAATGGTCGCTACTGCATGGCAACATTTGTTGAGGCTCTTGTTGAATTAGTTTGACCTTATTCATATGATAAATTTGCTCAGTTTTTGCATTTGTGCTTTGTATTATTGTCTATTTATGACGAATAATGGTTTACATTATTATCTATGTATGAGGAATAGTGTTCTTTAATGTTATCTATGTATGAGGAATAGTGTTCTTTAATGTTATCTATGTATGAGGAATAGTGTTCTTTAATGTTATCTATGTATGAGGAATAGTGTTCTATAATGTTATCTATGTATGAGGAACAGTGTTCTATAATGTTATCTATGTATGAGGAACAGTGTTCTATAATGTTATCTATGCACGAGGAATAGTGTTCTTTAATGTTATCTATGTATGAGGAATAGTGTTCTTTAATGTTATCTATGTATGAGGAATAGTGTTCTTTAATGTTATCTATGTATGAGGAATAGTGTTCTTTAATGTTATCTATGTATGAGGAATAGTGTTCTTTAATGATATCTATGTATGAGGAATAGTGTTCTATAATGTTATCTATGTATGAGGAACAGTGTTCTATAATGTTATCTATGTATGAGGAACAGTGTTCTATAATGTTATCTATGTATGAGGAACAGTGTTCTATAATGTTATCTATGTATGAGGAACAGTGTTCTATAATGTTATCTATGTAAGAGGAACAGTGTTCTATAATGTTATCTATGTATGAGGAACAGTGTTCTATAATGTTATCTATGTATGAGGAACAGTGTTCTATAATGTTATCTATGTATGAGGAACAGTGTTCTATAATGTTATAATCGATCAAACTCCTTAGTTGCCTCTTACGACATGCCTGGAAGGTCACATTCTTAGTATTCTTTACCTCCCTCATAATGAGCCCCCGCAACACACGTGATCTGTACAATCTACGTATGACTAATGATGTGCTAAATAATTATCTATATGAGGAACAAAAGAGGGTAGAAAACGAGGATGAAGCAAACACAAACAATTAACTTACACAGTTTTGTGATTGTGACACTTATACTACTGCTGTTCTTTGTATCTCTGTATGTGATTGTTATCACGGGACAGTGTAAGTTTAGTGGCACGCTCAAAGATCCATTTCTAGATGTTGTTGTTACCTTTATTTCTTCATTTAGTTCGAGCACTGGATCAGGAATGCTTGTTGCTTCATACTCCAGTATCACATTAATCCCTTTAACGAGAATAAATGTATACTCAGCTCCGCAGGCAAAAGACAAAAGATCAAGATTGTTTAATAAAGAGCCGTTTCCGTACACTATCAGGTTAAACGTTTTGATCCTCAAATCTGAAAAAAAAAATCAAAATATTAATTAATTACTCTAACCGAATTAAATGTGTTTGTTGTTGTCGTTGTTACTGTTGTTGTTGTTACTGTTGTTGTTTTAGGACCATCTTTACTGGACAATGAACTAAAAAGTAAAAGTAAAGTGCCCTGTCACGCCAAGTGCCGAATGGGGAATGTGGTGTTAGTGACCATAATTTTTATAAACTTTCAGCACAGGTTTTTTTGGGTAATGTGGTTGGCATTACGCCAGTGCCGCCCTCCTTTCCCAGAAATATTCCGGCACCGATTTAAGGCTGGGTGAACCCGGAATCCGTCAGTCAGGATCGAACACGACTTCTTGTCCTTTGTAGTCCAGTTAACTAACAACTGAGCTATCGCGGCTCCCTTTGACACTGGACTAATCCACATAAAAAAGAAAAGATTAAAGTCTATCCTACGACAATTCTATCATATACATCTGATGATGTATGTCGAGGGGAAGGGCGGCTTTTGGCGGGACCAAAGAAATAAAGGCCCCTTGGTCAAAGCAGTCACCACGACGTGTGAGACTCATCCATAGGCGCTCCGATACCCCCACCCCCCGAAAATCTGGAGAAAAATCTGATCTGAGAGAAACCTTGACCCACTAATACGAACTTCGCAGCACGGCTTGAGATCCAAGGTGCGGGTATGTCCACCACGACCCACGACAATTTTGATTGGACAGCAGTAACAATTTGCTTGTCAATAATTTGGACTTTGACTGGACAGCAGTAACAATTTGCTTGTCAATAATTTGGACTTTGATTGGGCAACAGTAACAATTTACTTTTCAATAATTTGGACTTTGACTGGACAGCAGTAACAATTGCTAGTCAATAATTTGGACTTTGACTGGCCAGCAGTAACAATTTGCTTGTCAATAATTTGGACTTTGACTGGACAGCAGTAACAATTTGCTTGCCAATAATTTGGACTTTGATTGGGCAACAGTAACAATTTGCTTGTCAATAATTTGGACTTTGATTTGGCAACAGTAACAATTTGCTTGTCAATAATTTGGACTTTGACTGGACAGCAGTAACAATTTGCTTGTCAATAATTTGGACTTTGATTGGGCAACAGTAACAATTTGCTTGTCAATAATTTGGACTTTGAGTTTGATTGGGCAACAGTAACAATTTGCTTGTCAATAATTTGGACTTTATCTGGACAGCAGTAACAATTTGCTTGTCAATAATTTGGACTTTGACTGGCCAGGAATAAAAATTTGCGTGTCAATAATTTTGACTTTGACTCTGACTGGGCAGCAGTACCAATTTGCTTGTCAATAATTTGTCTTTAACTGGGCAGCAGTAACAATTTGCGTGTCAATAATTCGGACTTTGACTTTGGTCCTAATCATAAATTGTAATCCTACTGGTCTTTATTTAATGCGGCACTGTAATCTACAGTTCTTCTCACTAGGTGACATTATTATACCTATACCGTCACGTATTTCAATAATGCAATATCGTTAGAAAGGAAGGCCCCTCTTTTATATATTTGGAGAAGGACACCTGTTCAGATAACAAGCTTTAAATATCTGCGAACAACATTATCTGAAGATGATAAAATCGATAAATAAAGAAACATCCGATACAATATCATCATTGAGTGCCGTCTCCACATCGAATGTTGGCTACCGTGGAGCGCCATTCCACTGTCTCTTGCTTTGATGGTGCAGATTGTCATAGGTTGACTTGTCCATCTTTTGATGTTACTCGTCCATGTTAGTCATGGTCTGCCTCTGCCTCTTTTACCTTGTATGTTCCCTTCCAAATATTACTTTTAGTAGGCTAATCTGTCCAGAATCCGATACGATAAGGCTACCCAAATATTGGGACAGCTCTTCCCTATACTTCAACACAAACTACTACCACCTATTACCGGGGAGTCAGTGACGAGGTGTAACGTCCACTCTTACACATTTTGTTGACAGCTTTACAAAAGAGGAACGAAAAAAAATTATGACGTTTCGGCCTACTTCAGAAACGGGAACTGGCAAATAAACGCAATGCTGCGGTAAAGCTGGTAGCAGTGAGCCAGTGGTGGGGTGTAACGTACACTCCTACAGTGTGTGGTGATGTGGTGACAGCTTCACAAAAATGGACAATTTAAAATATTTGACGTTTCGGACTAGATGCGGCCTTCTTCAGAAAACAGGGACAACACAGACAAGGGAATAATGATTTACTCCTCTACCTGGTCTAGAGTGAAAAAAAAAACTAATACTACAAAGAAAGAAGAGATAAAACGATAAGAAAATACGTAAGGATAATATATTATTATACATTTATCGACGCGAGAGAGAGAGAGAGAGAGAGAGAGAGAGAGAGAGAGAGAGAGGAGATAGTTAATTAAAATTTATTACAAAAAATGAATCACTTAGTTGAACGTCATCCGTGTCTTGTCAAAAAGTGAAATGGGAAATGTGGAAAAGGCTTAGAGATGGGCCTGGTGAGGGAAGAAAAACTAAAGTACCCCCGTCACGCCAAGTGGTGTATAGGGAATATGGTATTAGTGACCATACATTTTACAGACCTTCGGCACATGATTTTTGGGGTAATGTGGTCGGTATTACGCCCGTGCCGCTTTACTTTACCATATAGGACAAAGAATCTTGCACGGGTGGTCGATAAGGGGAGATTAGATGACTATGAGGACAGGGTAAGACGTCGTAATCAGGTGTAAGGATAAAGACCAGAGGCTAGCACCCATCGCGGCTCATCGGATATTGCATAATATGACGTGTCAGACCGCCTTGAAAGAAAAAGTGTAGACAAACAACAATAGCCAAAAATGGGAGAATAGTATGCATAAAAAGAGGTAATATGGGACTCAGTATAGTAGGCATATCAACGATGTGGTAAAAAGGGAGTACAATACAGCCAAAAGAATCACAGAGAGAAGGAGGCGGTTAAGGGGGGGGGGGCTGGGAGCATGGGACTGGCTATCTCTTATTGTAAAAAAAATAAGCCGCGAAAACTTCACAAATATGAACAAATGAAAGAAAACTGGAAGACCAAAATATTCTTGGAGAAGACAGATGGAAGCAGAGATGAAGATGACGGGGAAGACATGGAATGGCAAGAAACACAACGGCTTGGAAAGTTATTGCTGAAGGCCTAAGTTCCAGGGGGAGATGGGAGGAAGAAGTCAGAGGCACATATATTAGGTATCAAACGAAAGGGAAAAGGGCACAGTTTGATAATCACCGAAAATATTGTGAACACAAATAACGAGGGAGGAAAAATAGTAACCAATATTGTTAAAAAAAACGTAATGTCTTTTGTTGGCAGTAGGCATGTCATCTTAAAATGTTGTCATCTCTAACTACTAGTAAAAACTACTCCACAATCAGAGGTTTTAGAACTCAAATCTCTAGAACTTTCTGCTGCTTTAGTTATATTTTGGATTAGGTCAACTTGATACTTCATTTCTGCCAGCCTTTTTCTACATGAATTAACTGATTGAAAACTTTAAAAAAACACACACAAATTCGTTGTTATGTGAATAATATATAATATTAGAAAATACAAGGTAAAAGAGGCAGACAAAGACTAAAATGGAGGAGTAACATCAAAATATGAACAAGTCAGCCTATGACAAATTGCACCTTCAAAGCAAGAGACAGAGCGGAATGGCACTCCGTGGTAGCCAGCCTCCGATGCGGAGACGGCAAGATTAATATAACTCAAGGGACGGCATCCAAGGCTTGCCACAAGACAAGTAATTATATTAGAGTTGTATCCCTCAATTTATTAAATTAATGTTTTAAAAACTATTATTAATAACCACGTAAAGCTGTTACCATACCACGTTTTTTAATGTTTACAAAAAATTGTCATTGTAATTATATTAGAGTTGAATCCATTATAAATATGTTGATTTAGGACGAGGTATATCTAAAATACGAGACAAAGTGAAATCTGCCACGTCAGCGTTTGCTGGCTAAAATAGGGCTCATAAGTGACGCTGCCAACTGTCTCTCAATTAGTTTTTGGACTAGTAATATTGACGTCCATTTGGTCTTGGCTTAAACCCCTGTGCAACACCGAATTAATTTACATTGTTTACCTTCTTTCTTTTCTTCAAACAATGAGATTAAATCAACTTCTATTCTAATAGCATTTTAACTTTTTTTTTCCAAAATTCAAACAAAAATTAAATCGATTAAAGGGTGTCAATTTTCATTTCCACTGGAAATGTCCACATGTTGTTACCTTGTTCTGCACACATGAAATTAAACATGGCATTACTTCTGCTGGCTGAATGAATTCCGCTGAAGTTAAAATACAGTGAATCAAATAATACAGAATCAACCCAAACTCCAGCAGGATTTATGCTCTTTAGATCTGAAAAATAGAGATTTATAATTATCAGTTTATCAGGACAGAGAAAGAGAGAGAGACAGAGAGAGAGAGAGAGAGAGAGAGACAGAGAGAGAGACGTGAACAAGTGAGTTGATGGAAACTGGTAGGAGGGAGTACAGAAACACAAATATTTTTAAAAAGGTTAGAGATGAGACAGAGGGATGTGATAGAGAATGTGACAGAGAATGTGACAAGGAATACGACAGAGAATATAACAGAGAATGTGACAAGGAATACGACAGAGAATTTGACAAGAAATACGACAGAGAATGTGACAGAGAATGTGACAGAAGAATGTGACAAGGAATACGACAGAGAATGTGATAGAGAATGAACCAAATTTGCGTTGGAAGATTTTAAAAGCATTGTAATGATTTATAGTCATCATCATCATGTGCCATATCGGTTGGCGTAGGCGATCATGTTCTGCCACAGTCTTCTATACACAGTGCATCGTATCAGTTCTGTTGTTAACTGTTTTCCATGCCATGATACCAAGCTATCCAGTATTTTCTTTCTTTGTAGTCCGCGACCTCTCTTTCCTTTTATTTTGTCAGTTGTAACCAAGTATTCCAACTTTCCTCTTCTCATGATGTACCCGAAAAAATGTTGTTTCTTTCTGATGTGTTTTTTAGGAGCTCCCTTTTTGTGTTGGCCTTTTTTGAGAATTTCCTCATTGTTCTTTTTAACTGTCCAGGGAACTTTCAACGTTCTTCTGAGATATCCCATATATAAAATAAAAGTAAGTAAAGAGCCCCGTCACGCCTAGTGGCGCATAGGGAATATGATATTCTATCTATCTATCTATTGACCTTTCGAGCCGTAACCGGCCCATAGGGCGTAGACCAAGATACACCTTCTCCTATATGATTTTTTTTGTTCTAGCAGTTTTCTTTTAAAGATATTTTATCAAATCTCGCCATCTGTCTCTGTCCTGTGCAAGCAGTTCTATCTCATTGAGGGAGCCGAATCACTAATATGATATTAGCGACCATAATTTGTATAGACCTTCGGCGCATGATTTTTGGGTTAACGCGGTCAGTATTACGCCCGTGCCGCATTGCTTTCCCAGAAAAGAATCAGGTACCCATTTAAGACTGAATGAACCCAGAAGCCGTCGATCAGGACCAAACTCGATCTCTTGTCCTTTGTAGTCCAGTTCACTAACCACTGAGATATCGTGGCTCCCTGCGATCATATATGTTTGATGTAATATTTTACCTTTCAATTTGCTTGCGTTCGCCCGATGACAAAAATATTCTAGAGTATTCGTAGACTGTAGAATTCCTCTTCGTCATCCGTCCTTAAAAGGACGTTAAGTGGGCGTGTCTGCGTTGTGTTGTGGTTTGCAGTATAACTGTTGTATTTGCGCCTTTCGGCCCAACACATCCGACTTCAGCACGACATTTTTTAGTAACGGGTTGTCTTCCCTCTTCGATCCCTGCTCGCTTGGCCAGACTAGACAGGTTAGTTTGTTACTGGAGGCACCACGGAGAGGTGGAGCAGGGTGTGGATGATTTTGGTTCACCGATCCTGGCGCAAGCCATCAGCTGTGGGTCGCTGACAGCCTCCAGTTCTGGTACTGTGGGGGCGCGCTTTCGCCTCCACCTTTCAATTTGAAAGAAAAGGTTACAACAGATTTGAAAGAGGCCAAAGCAAAAAGATATATATTATCCAATATTAGGAAGAGCTAGGTAACAAAAATTTTACTTAAAGTTATACAGGGAAGGATTCAGAATAAAATCAATACTGAATTAGATGAGCAACAATTTGGATTCAGGAAAAACAGTGGGACAAAAGAAGCCATATTCAGCACGAGAACATTGATTGAAAAGTACACAGAAGTAAACAAACCAATATATGCCTGCTTTATAGACTACGCCAAAGCTTTCGATAGAATACAACATAACCAAATCATAGACTACCTAAAGGATATAAATCTAGACGACACAGGCATATGACTAATATGTAATTTGTACTGGGAGCAAACAGCAATAATAAGATATAACAAGGAGAACTCTATACCCATGGACATAAAAAGAGGAGTAAGACAAGGATGCATCCTATCACCAAGCTTGTTCAATCTATACACTGCGCAAATCTTTAAAAACATCTCAGAGATGCCAGGCCTAAACATTAATGGAAAGATAATTAATAACCTAAGACATGCTGATGATACTGTTCTACTAGCAGAAAATCCTAGACCTACAACAATTGCTTAATGTGATAAAACATAACAAGCCAAAAATATGGACTAGAAATGAACATGAAAAAAACTTAAACTATGATCATAAACAAAGAAAATTCTCAAGACCTACAATTAAATATCACAGTTGATGGAATACATCTGGAGACAGTCCAGAGCTACAACTACCTGGGGCATACTATAACCAATGATGGGAAATGTAAAATTGAAATAAACAAAGAATAGGTATGGCAAAAAGTAATTTTAATGGCATGAAAAATATACTAACAACAAAACAAATATCAGCAGGGCTGAAACTAAGAATGGCAAAATGTTACATCTTTTCAATATTCCTGTATGGTGCAGAAACATGGACATTAGACAAGAAAACATAACAGAAAATTGAAGCCTTTGAAATGTTGATTTATAGAAGAATAGGTAGAATTAGATGGAAACAAAAGATAACAAACGATGAAGTTTTAAAACAACTGAAAATAAAAAGAGAACTACTAAACACAATTAAGACAAGACAAATGAAATTTTTTGGGGCATGTAAAAAGACACAACTGCCTACTAAAAGTAGTATTGGAAGGATAAATACAAGGTAAAAGAGGCAGAGGCAGACCAAGACTAACATGGACGAGTAACATTAAAAGATGGACAAGTCAATCTATGACAGCCTGCACCATCAAAGCAAGAAACAGAGTAGAATGGCGATCCATGGTAGCCAACCTTCGTTGCGGAGAAGGCACTCGATGATGATGATGATGATGATGATGATGATGATGATGATGATGATGATGATGAACATGACAACAAGAGAAGTGGGGATCTGGATAGAAACAGAGATCATTTCAGACGAAGTCTGGTGAAACGTTCTGGTTAAAGACATACGACCTGATGATGTTGATGATGATTATGATCTCTTTGTTTGTTTAATTAACTACGAATGATTACATGCATGCAGCTAGATCAACGTAGAAAAATACAAATCTTCGTCTGTGTGTCTAGTACTTACTATATATAATGCATGTTTCCATTTTCTGATACAAACTTTCAGAAAGTAGAGTCTTCTTGTAAATATTGCACAATCTCTTGGCATTGTACAGAGGTGTTCTCTCTAGAAAGAACTGCAGTTGTAGTGTGTCTGAGTCCACTGAACAGTTAAATATTTTATTGTCGCTGCCTTGTTCTTGATCAAAATTAAATAAAAATAATGAAATATGTTACTTTGTCAGAAACGATGACACTAATATTGATCTTTAACAATGGAAACTGGACAGTAATACATATTTTCTTATTTAACTAGGGCATTAATGATCTTAAAATATGGATATAAATCATGGATAATAAGACAACAGAGAAAGAAATCACTGAAATATGTAGAAATGTTGTTTTACAGAAGAATATTGAGAATACCATGGACAGCTAAGAAAAGTAATGAAAACGTTCTGAAAGAGGCCAAAGCAAAAAGAGATCTATTATCCAATATTAGGAAGAAACACTCAGGATTTTTGTCCATGTTATGAGAAGAGAACAGCTGGAATATATTGTAGCAACTGGGAAAATTAAGGGACAAAGAGACAGAATAAAACAAAGAGAAAAGATACCAGAACAGCCTAATTACAAGAATGGTTGGCAGTAGATCAACAACAGAAATGATAAATAACCGTTGAGATCGAAAATTGTGGAGAGTCATGTTCACCTTCGCCAGAAGGCACGGTACTTGATGATGATGATTATTATTGATCTTATAATTATGATAGGACATTTGAAATGCATTAAGAGGTTTCTTAGGTTGGTAAAGAAATAGAAACATAGCTGGTAGGGAAATGCCACATGATGTAGCGTAGAGCAAATGAATATCAGGGAGCAGTTAATGATGGAAGATGTAGAGACAGATAAAGAAGAAAAAAGGTTTTTAATGACGTCAAAGGTTAGGCAAAGATGACGTCAAAGGTTAGGCAAAGATGACGTCAAGGGTTAGGCAAAGATGACGTCAAAGGTTAGGGAAAGATGACGTCAAAGGTTAGGCCAGGATGACGTCAAAGGTTAGGTAAAGATGACGTCAAAGGTTAGGTAAAGATGACGTCAAAGGTTAGGCAAAGATGACGTCAAAGGTTAGGCAAAGATGACGTTGAAACAAGCTCAATTATTTCTAGACTTAAACCAACCAATTGTTTATGCAGAATGTTCACGACGGGACTGGGTGGTCTGGAGGCAAGACATCCGCCTCTAAAGAAGAAGGTCCCGAGCTCGAATCCCGCCATAGAACATTAGAATGTTTCTCTCCATATCCGTGTTTCTTCGTAGCTTTACTCTCCCCTGGTCTCTTGGTAGCGAGATCAAATGCCTAGCTCTATCGGATAACGACGAACAACAGGAAATTCCGTTTTCACGTCCCGCATTTTAAAGAATTCTTGACAATTAATAATTGAAGAATATGCTCCAAAATCCCCGCTTGCGAAAAATATCTGAGCAATTAAACAAATCTACCTATACTGAGATTAGAGCGTCGGATCGATAGGCCAACATAACGACATGTTGTAAACTAGCGGCGCAAAGGATCTACAACACAACATAACGACATGTTGTAAACTAGCGGCGCAAAGGATCTACAACACAACATAACGACATGTTGTAAACTAGCGGCGCAAAGGATCTACAACACAACATAACGACATGTTGTAAACTAGCGGCGCAAAGGATCTACAACACAACATAACGACATGTTGTAAACTAGCGGCGCAAAGGATCTACAACACAACGTAACGGGTGAACGTTCCAGAAGAAAAAAGAATGACACACGCTAGGAAAGAATGTAGAAAGGCAGCGAACAAATTAATGCGTCAGTATTTAGTACGTCATGAATATAAACAAGAACAGAAAGACAGAATCAATTAACAAAAATAGCAATCCAGTTCAAAGTTGTATTTTTCTAACAACGACAAGATCTAATAAAGTGAAAGAGTACAACGACATATGCCAGGTCTTTAACCGACGATGGAAATTCAGACGGAGACATAAATCAGAATCTTGAAAGTAAACAATGTAGGCTACTAAATGGTATCAATCTAAACAACTTGAATGTAGTTATGAAGCCACATACAAAAAATGAATGTAGACTATGTCTATGTCCATATTGTATTACTGGTCTGATGTTAGATATAGACCATTCTTGAAAAACACACACGAGTAAATTAGAATATGGGCAATGAAATGTATAAGAAAGGCCAAAAACAAAACTAAAGAAATGAAACTGAAATAATATTGGGTATAACATCAGCTATTGATTATTATCATCATCATCATCAAGTGCCATGCCTGCTGGCGTATTTGATCATACCTCTCCACAACTTTCGATCTCGACAGTTATTTATCATTTCTATTGCTGACCTTCTGCCAAAGCCATTCTCTTGAGCTGTCTGGTATCTTTTCTCTTTGCTTTCTTCTATCTCTTCCTACCTCAGTTTCCCATTTGTTACAATATATTCCGGCTGTCTCCTTCTCATAACAGCACCACAAATGATGATTGTTTCTTTCTAATATTGGAAATTAGCTCTATTTTTGCTTTGGCCTATTTCAGAACGTTTTAATTACTCTTCTTAGCAATCCATGGTATTATCAATATTCCTCTCTAAAATCACGTGTCTACATCCTCCAGTGATTTTCTTGTCTGTTATCCTATCGTCCATGATTCACATCCATATGTTAAGACTGGGTCTACATACCATTTAAAAACATTTTTTTTTGGGTTTATATTGTTAAAAATGGATTGCACAGTATCTTCCTCATTTTTTGGAAAGCTGCTTCTGCCTGAGCCATTCTCCATCTCACCTCTGTTGTACATCTACCATCTGAGGTCAACATTGCTCCCAGATATTTAAATTCATTTACCTGTTTTAATACTCTTCCACTTGTCTTTTAAATAAAAAATGTAAAATATAAGAAATGTGTTAGCTTCCTGGAATTATAATTTCTTAAAAAAATAGTACAGCTGCATAATTTATACTATACTTCACACACTTATGTCTATATTTTCTTACCTTTTTCTAGACATACTTACCTTGTTCTACACATATTTACCTTGTTCTAGACATACTTACCTTGTTCTGGACATACTTACCTTGTTCTAGACATACTTACCTTGTTATAGATACACTTACCTTGTTCTACACATATTTACCTTGTTCTAGACATACTTACTTTGTTCTAGACTTACTTACTTTGTTCTACATACACTTACTTTGTTCTAGACTTACTTACCTTGTTCTACACATGCTTACTTTGTTCTTCACATACTTACTTTGTTCTACGCATACTTATCATTTTCTAGAATACTTACCTTGTTCTAGACATACTTACCTTGTTCTACGCATACTTATCATGTACTAAACATACTTACCTTGTTCTAGACATACTTACCTTGTTCTAGACATACTTACCTTGTTCTAGACATACTTACCTTGTTCTACACATGTTTACTTTGTTCTTCACATACTTACTTTGTTCTAGACATACTTACCTTGTTCCAGACATATTTACCTTGTTCTACATATATTTACCTTGTTGTACATATATTTACCTTGTTCTACACATACATAACTCTTTTTTCCGAGATGTCTGTTCGCTGAAAACAATCCGCTCAAGTTAAAATACAATGCAACCATTGATCGTTCTACAACGTCGATCCAAACTCCTGCAGGATTTATATTCTTGAGATCTAAAGAATGGAGATTTGTTGAATGAGATTTATGAATGACATTTTTAAAGGAGATTTATTATTGGTTATCAGGATGGAGAGAGAAAAGAAAAAAAAAGTTGGCAGGAGATTTAAAAAAAACAAGAAACCTTTAAAATGATTGTAGAATGTGGTAGAGCTAAACCAAATTGGCATTTACAGATTTTGAAAATGGTTCGGCGAGGCATGTTTTGCAGGACTTACTATTAACAATGAAACAATTTTACAGCACTTACTATTAACAACGAAACAATTTTACAGCACTTACTATTAACAATTAAACATTTTTACAGCACTTAACTATTAACAACGAAAAAATTTTACAGCACTTACTATTAACAACGAAACAATTTTACAGCACTTACTATTAACAAAGAAACATTTTTACAGTACTTACTATATTAACAACGAAACAATTTTACAGCACTTACTATTAACAAAAAACATATTTACAGCGCTTACTATTAACAAAGAAACATTTTTACAGCACTTACTATTAACAATGAAACATTTTTACAGTACTTACTATTAACAATGAAACATTTTTACAGCACTTACTATTAACAATGAAACATTTTTACAGCACTTACTATTAACAATGAAACATTTTTACAGCACTTACTATTAACAAAGAAACATTTTTACAGTACTTACTATTAACAATGAAACATTTTTACAGCACTTACTATTAACAATGAAACATTTTTACAGTACTTACTATTAGCAATGAAACATTTTTACAGCACTCACTATTAACAAAGAAACATTTTTTACAGTACTTATTATTAACAATGAAACATTTTTACATCACTTACTATTAACAACGAAACAATTTTACAGCACTTACTATTAACAACGAAACAATTTTACAGCACTTACTATTAACAACGAAACAATTTTACAGCACTTACTATTAACAACGAAACAATTTTACAGCACTTACTATTAACAAAGAAACATTTTTACAGTACTTACTATATTAACAACGAAACAATTTTACAGCACTTACTATTAACAAAGAAACATTTTCACAGTACTTACTATTAACAATGAAACATTTTTACAGCACTTACTATTAACAATGAAACATATTTACAGCACTTTTTATTAACAATGAAACATTTTTACAGCACTTACTATTAACAAAGAAACATTTTTACAGCACTCACTATTAACAAAGAAACATTTTTACAGCACTTACTATTAACAATGAAACATATTTACAGCACTTATTATTAACAACGAAACATTTTTACAGCACTTACTATTAACAATGAAACATATTTACAGCACTTACTATTAACAACGAAACATTTTTACAACGCCTGCTGTCAACAATTAAGCATGCCTTAGTGCACTTGCTATTAAGAAAGAAGCATGATTTGGAGCCCTTACTGTTAAGAATGCGAGTTTATAGCCCAACCACTCAAGAATGCATGCATTTTATAACTTATTATCAATAATCAAAACACAAATCTATTACCATTTTGAATGAAAGCTACTTATTACTTACTCGCTTCAATGCAGGTTTTATGTGCCTCATACAGACTTGTAGAAAGTAGACTCATGTTGTGGCCCTCACAAAATCTCAAAGCATGAAGAAACGATATTTCGTTTTGGGAGAACACCATCTGAATTGTGTTTGAGCCCAAGGAACATTGGAATTGTGTTGTCTCGCTATCTTGTGCTTGTTACGTGTTGATAAATAAATAAATAAACATTTCAATTTGGAAAATGGTCTACAAAAGATATAAATGCGATTTGACTTTCATTCTACCCAGCGAACGATCAAAATGTCTCCTGCTGCAATCGTTATTGATAGTTTCTTATTATTCTTTTAAGTCAACGTAGAACTTTAACATCCTTTCCGGGGACTTCCGGTTCCTGCGGCGGCCATGATGGCCGTATAGTCGATTCAAGTTCAGAACTAGTGGCATTTTTTGCTGCAATGTGGTTTCAAGTGATTCTGTCAGGTTTGCATTGTCGTTTTTGGAAACGGTGGTGGTACGATCGCATTCACTTAACCACAAAATCAACCAGGTTTTGGCGCCCGAACGCTGAGTTAGTGCTGCAGGCGACTGGCCGCGGAACGTAGTGGAACGGTACCAAGTCCCGGTTTTGTTGTGGGACGGAATGTGTGATTTGTGTTCGACTGCAAATTTGCTACCACTGGACTGCGATTGGAGCAACGAGTTTTTTTCACCGAAGTAGAGGTCTGACTTCATTTGTTGGGACAGCGATTCTTGGGCACATTTACTGATCACGAAGTCTACACCGGAATTGGCGCGAGGAGAATGGAGACATGCTGTCTGTGACTGCAGTTACGGCGACCCGGAAGTGTATATTTTGAGCTGCGGGCCATTAACAGAATGCAGCATGTTCAATACAACATTATGAACGTAAAAACGCGCCATTTTTATAGAACGCGACACGTTCAATAGAACAGTATAAGCGATCAGGATAAACACTTATACTTTGTTTAATTAGGGCTATGTAATATATATATATATATATAGTATATATATAGTATATATATAGTCTGCAACCAACAGGTTGCAGGAACGGAAGACTGAGCAGATATGGGAATGCAATGACGCCATTCCGTTCTAAAGTCTAAAGTACTTATTTTATAAAAATGACTTTATCATCATAATATAGTTCCATGTCGATTGGCGTAAACAATCATCTTTCTCTCTCCACATCTCTCGGCCATCTTGTATTATATAAGTTTGGATAAGCTGTTCAACATTTTTTTCTCTTTGTTTAGCTCAAGATTATACAAAACATTTTCCAGCCACGCAGTGTGAACTTATATGCGTACACTAACACTCACGAACAACAACTGTATTGTGTAAGCACCGTCAGCCAAATGACAGAGACGTCAGGCATGCTGGGTGGCTGTCTACTACTCTGTATTGCAACGAGGCGCGATATACTCACACACACTACAGACGCATTCCTTTTCATTTCTCGCACAACAAACATACTACTCCAGTTCAAATTTTCTTACAATATTTTTTACTCAATTTATTCGAATTAATTTTTTCATTTGTTTCCACATTTTTGTCTCCAACTTTACTCATTTTTCCCTCAGTATTTTCTAAATTGTACTCATTTTTTTCTCATTTACTATTCATTTTTCTCATTTACTATTCATTTTTCTCATTTACTATTCATTTTTCGTATTTAGTATACATTTTCTGCAATTTTGTACTCACTTATTATCCTTTTCTTGTTACTTTTTTAAAAATGTGTTTTCCATTTTTATTACAGTTTATTTGGGAACTCATCCACCCCTTAATGTCTTTATTACAGCTCCTATTATGCTTTATTTTGCGTTTTGTTTAACAGTTCTCTCCCAGTTCTCATTCCGTTAAAAAGTTTCGGCCAGATCCGAGAAGCATTTCATACGGCCACGTCATCTCTCCTGTCGTGTATTTCCCACCGTGATGTTTTAATGAACAGGTTAATATATGACACAATAATCTGTTATCGTCAATTGAATTCAGGATGGACGCACCAAGATGGACTCTTGTTTGCGTTTGAACAAAGCCCAACGGCCAAGATCTGAATTTGCAGAATTTCGTTCATTCTCAACGGCGGCCGTTGTAGTTTAGCTTTTACTGGCACAATGCCTGGAGTATAAGCTCAGAACACAATCTTGTCGTGCTTTCTCCCTGCATCGAAGGTTGGAGACAATGGAGATTTATTTCACTCTGACTCTTGTGGGCGCTGTCTTAAATGAACCAAATTAGTAAACAACCATGCGTCCACTAACGCAGGAGGAGATCAACACCTTCTTTCTTTGACAAACTATCCAAATAGTAAATTACATGTTTCATCATATAATCGTATAAATCTGGTGGAACTTTTAGTTTAAAATACTTGTCAGATAAATTCCATACTTAAGGTTGTCACGTTCTGTTTTATTCAAGACACAAGAGCCAAGAACTCAACCATTCTATTCTTCGTTTGTGTGCTACTCAAATCACAAACGACTTGAATTTATCAAAGTCTACAAATGTGGACATCATCAAGTAGCGTGTGAGATACAAGCCATATTCGTCTTTGGTGGAAAGAAGGGATCGCTACAGGATATGCTGTCATTTATTTATGAAGATTCTTCCTGGATCTTCTTCTAATGTAACTAATGACTACATCAAGCTTGGGCAGATGGTGCTCGTAAACCTGGGAGGGTTTAGTATCTAAGGGCAGATGGTGCTCGTAAACCTGGGAGGGTTTAGTATCTAAGGGCAGATGGTGCTCGTAAACCTGGGAGGGTTTAGTATCTAAGGGCAGATGGTGCTCGTAAACCTGGGAGGGTTTAGTATCTAAGGGCAGATGGTGCTCGTAAACCTGGGAGGGTTTAGTATCTAAGGGCAGATGGTGCTCGTAAACCTGGGAGGGTTTAGTATCTAAGGGCAGATGGTGCTCGTAAACCTGGGAGGGTTTAGTATCTAAGGGCAGATGGTGCTCGTAAACCTGGGAGGGTTTAGTATCTAAGGGCAGATGGTGCTCGTAAACCTGGGAGGGTTTAGTATCTAAGGGCAGATGGTGCTCGTAAACCTGGGAGGGCTGAGCATCTAAGGGCAGATGGTGCTGGTAAACCTGGGAGGGCTGAGTATCTAAAGGCCGATGGTGCTCGTAAACCTGGGAGGGCTGAGTTTCTAAGGGTAAATGGTGCTCGTAAACCTGGGAGGGTTGAGTATCTAAGGGCAGATGGTCCTCGTAAACCTGGGAGGGCTGAGTATCTAAGGGCAGATGGTGCTCGTAAACCTGGGAGGGCTGAGCATCTAAGGGCAGATGGTGCTCGTAAACCTGGGAGGGTTGAGTATCTAAGGGCAGATGGTCCTCGTAAACCTGGGAGGGCTGAGCATCTAAGGGCAGATGGTGCTCGTAAACCTGGGAGGGCTGAGCATCTAAGGGCAGATGGTGCTCGTAAACATGGGATGGCTGACCATCTAAGGGCAGATGGTGCTCGTAAACCTGGGAGGGCCGACCATGTAAGGGCAGAATCCCTCTACAGAAAAGACAATCTGCTGCCTTGCAGGAAGATTGGGGACAATCAAATACTAAGGAAATCAAATCTGAATAAAATTATGGCTGAAATCGGATGCACTGGGCCACTGGCGCAGAACACAGCGCATCGTTTTAACAAGTAATCAATCAGACTGGATCCAACAGACTCTAATTATGATAGAAACTACCGCTGACCGGAAAGGCTTCAAGAAACAGCTGAGTATAATACATTGGAATAAGGAGGGCATATACCACAAAAAACAAGCTCTAACAATCAGACTAGCAGAGGAGGAGATAAACGTTGCCTGCATCCAGGAAACTCATCTTAATCCTCAGCACAGATTTATGATCAGGGGCTACCAAACATTTAGACAGGGCAGGGAAGGTCACAAGGGTGGAGTTATTATACTTATTAAAAATTCCATCCCAGCAAAACTGATAGATGTAGTCACAAACGGAGAGGAAGCGATCATTGGTACAGACCTATACATTAACTCCGCTAGTATATGGATATTTAATATATACTGTCCAAATGACAAGTTACTGAAGCTGGGGTCAATGGAAATAACACCATCAAAGTGTCTGGTAGTAGGAGACTTTAACAGCCACTCTGAAAGATGGGGATGTAATGAGTCCAATGTTCAAGTAGAAGAAGTGGAAGAATGGGAAATAGAGAACAACCTATTCCTCATAAACTCTAGGGAGGACACCCCCCCCCCCCCCCCCCACCTTCTACACAAGAAGATGGAAAACAACTTCCACTCCCAACCTAGCATTTGCAAATTGGAGACATATATATCAAAATAACCAGAAAAGGGCTGAACCAACTTGGAGATAGTGACCATCGAGCAGTCAAACTTTCAGTGGCTCTTGTTCACAAGCAGGAGTTGCAAATACTTCTTGCCCGCTGGAACTATAAGAGAGCAGATTGGTCAAAGTTTGCAAGGCTCACTGATGCATATACTGCGCCTATCAACACCCACGAAAAGAAGGTCAATAATATGAGAGCGGTTAACAAATGGAATCCTGAGAGCTGCTAAAGAATCCATTCCTAGAGGCGCAAGAAGAAACTACAAGCCAAACTGGAGCAAGGAAATACAAAGACTAGAACAGGACCTGGACTCTGCCAGAGAACTACCTGAAACATTACACAGCATAGAGAGCAACATTGTCAACAAAGCAACCTCGGCCAAATACAGACGTGAGGTCATGATATCAGAAAGACAGAGCTGGATAGACAAAACAGAGAGGCTTATTCCAGGCAAAAATGGTCATAAACTATGGAAACTTGCGAAAGCTCTGAGCGACGAAAACAACTGCCGACCTCCAATATCATTAGCACACAATCAGAACATCCTCACAGGCAAAAGGGCAGGAAATCTACTGATAGAGACTTACAAAAACATTAGTAGAATAAACATTCCAATAGACAAACAGAAAGCTGCAAGACGGGAAAACCAAGATGCAAAACATATGCCATCAGCACTAGAAGAGCATCAGACGACCATCTTTACCCCAACTGAATTAGATGTTGCCCTCAAAGGATTGAAGCTCAAAAGTTCCCCTGGTAAAGATGGAATCGATGAAATGCTCCTAAATCTGGGACAGAAAGCCAAGAGCCAGCTTCTAAGGATAATAAATGCTAGCTGGAAGAGAGGTCATGTGCCGGCAATCTGGAAAGAAGCTATTATGGGTCCCATCCTCAAGTGTGGAAATTACCCACTAGACCCAAGTAGCCCTAAAACAAATAGCCTACTGAGCTGCCTGGGTAAACTCATGGAAAGGCTGGTTAACAGAAGACTTATGTGGCATTTGGAGACAAACACAACAAATCGTACCACAACAAAGTGGCTTCCGTCAACACAGATCAACTGACGACCTGGTCACCTACATTGCACAGGAAATAGAGGATGCTCTACAAGAAAAGATACACACACTGGCACAGTGGGTCGACATGGAGAAGGCTTTTGATAGGGTATGGCGAGAGGTTTGAAAGAACAATCTTTTCAGACTTGGCATCCAGGGTCGTTTATTCAATTGGGTCTCTCAATACCTTCAGGATAGAAAGGCCAGTGTACAAGTTCAAGGTCAACTAAGTAAGAAGGTCTCTATCGAACAAGGTGTCCCACAAGGCGGAGTCTTGTCCCCAACACTCTTTTTAATTTTCATAAATGACATCGTAATGGACATTCCACCCAGAATACACTCAGCAATATACGCAGATGACCTGGCGTTATGGGCTCGCGAGGAAAGTATATCGGTGGCTGGACCTAGGATGCAAGATGCCCTAGGTGAACTTGAAAAATGGACGAACACCTGGTTCTTACCAATCAACGAAAAAAAACTACATATACAATTTTCAACCTATCAAGAAACACGCTCTTTGCAAACTTGAAGATAAAAGACCATACACTCCCTATTGACCAAAACCCAACATATCTTGGCGTCACCATGAATCGCAGAATGACTTGGAAAAATCAGATAGACAGAGCAAAGAAAAAAGCCAGAAAACGAACAAATATTATGAAGAAATTGGCAGGAACGGACTGGGGAGCAGACAGCAATATTTGAAAAGACTATACGTAGGAAGAGTCAGACCAGTTCTAGAGTATGGAGTCAAAGCCCGGTGCTATGGCTTCCAAATAACACCTTAGCAAAATTAAAAGAACACAGAACCAAACTGTCCGTATCATCACTGGTGCTATGAAATCTACACCTATCAAGACTCTAGAAGCAGTAACAGGTTTACAACCCTTAGATGCCAGACGGGTCACTAAAGTATTGCAACAAGCGGAGAAATATAGAAGGCTCATTAGCCACCCCATGCACCAAAGAATAACTGGTTCCGGAATTGTACGACTAAAGAGGAGCAACTTCGCTGCAATTGCCAATGAACTAACTACTGGAGATTCAGTACTTTATCAAACAATATCGACACCCTAGGGCCCATCTGATATGTTTCCTCATGGAAAACATAAAATACCAGATCTTTAGTAAAGTATAACAGGAGTCATGAAAAAGGCACCCAATCAGACACAGAAAGAAAACACGTAGCAGAAAAACACATACACGATACCTACCCACAGGACTCTTGGTCCCACATACGCACAGATGGCTCTGCTACAAATGCCATCAGAAATGGAGGGGGAGGTGTGTTCTTGATGCTGAATAATCAGGACGAGATCACCAAGTTAATAGCTACTGTTTGAGAAAATTCTCAAACAACTTTAAAGAAGAAACTGAGGACACCAGAGATGCTGCAACACTGGCTACTCAACACAAAAATAACATGCACAATAAATTGGTGATACTGACTGATGCACTGTCAGTACTATCAGCTCTAAAAAGCCCAAAGAACAATGAACTAGATGACTTGAGAACAACCCTGGACACAACTATGAAATAACTTCCAGAGAGTAATCATTCAGTGGATACCATCACACTGTAATATACATGGGAACGAACGCGCAGACAAATTAGCTAAAGAGGGAGGGAGATTACCACAAGAGAACCATCCGCTCAGTTATGATGAAGCCAAATCCATCCTCAAAGGTCAGTTCCATTAAAAATGGAAACGAGAACACCCAAAGCATAACGAGAGTGACGGATACCACCAACTATCAAGGAGGGATCAAGTCATCATACTTCGCCTACGCACTGGCCACAACAGAATGAGAAATAACATGTTCACCAAATTCAAAATAGGTACAACCAGCCTATACCACTGTACAATGGACAATATGACTACAAAACATGTTCTACAGGATTGCCTCCAGTACACAGTTTTGAGAAGAGCAATGTGGTCCACACCCACCTCCCTGGAAGAGAAACTATATGGAGCAATCGATTCACTTTAACAGACAGCTGACTTCATGAGAGAGTCTGGAATCCTACACTGATTGAGTCTTGATCGCAGAGAGAGAGAGAAAGAGAGAGAGAATTGAATTCAAGAGACACAAAAATGTATACAAGATTAGTGCAGAATTAAAGAGAAATAACAAAGCATCTAAAATGTCAACTATAATCAAAAGAAGAAGGTGGACATATGTAGACCTTGTAAAGATAAGAGACTAGAAAATCTCAAAGCAGGCCCTCAAATAGAAACAAGGAGGTAAGAAAAAGAGATCGACATAAAGAGACGCTAAAAAATAACATTAAAGCGAGAGACAGCAACAGCAGAAATCAGTTTACTCGTCCAGATTCAGCAACTTGTCCAGAACATAGCTGTGGAAACACAATGCAGGTCCTGTGCAAGGTCTGACAGTTGAAAGATCATCAGATACAGGAGTCTAGAATTTCTGTCCTACATGTCATCTACCACTCGAAAGGACAATAGACATACAAACAGACAGGCAGGCAGGCAGATAGATAGACAGACAGACAGACAGACAGATAGATAGATAGACAGACAGACAGACAGACAGATAGACAGACAGATAGACAGATAGACAGACAGATAGATAGATAGATAGATAGATAGATAGATAGATAGATAGATAGATAGATAGATAGATAGATAGATAGATAGATAGATAGATAGATAGATAGATAGATAGATAGATAGATAGATAGATAATGTAAAATTGCATGAATTGTGCATTGATCTTGGTAACTGTAGGAATTGATGGACAAATATGTCTCTTCAGTAAATCAAATTACGTAATTTTTTATATCTCCTGAAACGAACTGGGAACCTGAAGGATTTGATGGCTAAATTTGATCACATATGTCACATGTTACACGGCTGCTTGTTTTCATCTCAAAATGGCGTTATAGTTCTAACCTTAAAAACTTTCCATGATTATTCATTAACTCTTTCTGTACGGAAGGTTTTTATCAATTTATCAGTGGAGACTTCAGAGACAAAATGTTTACTATTTTTTTAAACATTAATCTACATGTTTATCTAACACTTAACAATTAAATATGAATTGTTAGATAATTAAAAAAAGGAATTATATTTCACTAATACCAAGATTTTAGAGCAGTGATCTCTGCAATATGTGCCATTTTGGCACGTTAGGTTTCTGTTTTTGAGATTGTGGTTCTGCCCTATGTGCCGTCTTCGGCTCGAAAGGGCAATAGATAGATAGAATACCAAGATGATAGAAGACGTATAAAAAATATATGGTTTGATAACAATTTACAGTAATCAAATTGAGAGCGACGCACTGTGCGGCTGAACGTGCATGACCGAATTCGGCATGGACCATAGTGCGTCAAAACGTACGGATAGAGTTAATGATGAAGATGTTCTGAACCGTGTACATTACCCTCATTCTTAAAATTGATTCTTTATGGAAGTGGTTCCAAGTTGTGGCCACAAATGCGGAACATACAATTTTTAGCTGATGTGAAAATGTATATGTCAATGATGTTTTAGTAGTCAACACTCGTAAAAAATATCAATGTTTGGCAAATCTGAGAGTTTCAGGAGATGCAATATTTAGTTTTAGTTGAGTTATTGAGTTATTTGCGTGTCATCATCTTAGAACTCCGAACATGTCCATAGGTGCTCAGATCCCCTCCTCAGCAAGTCCCGCAGTGTCCAGCGACTGACGACTCCAGTTCTGTGTTGGTTGATAAGTCTTCTTACACGCCCACTAAGTTTCTCGTTTCTGGCTGTGCCCATCTTAACTCCCATCTCTTTCATCCGACGGAGTGTCATGGATTCGTGGTTGTCGAAGTCCTGCGCTCTTCCCACATTTCTGAGGGCATTGATGATGTTCGTCCGATCCATTTGTTGACCGACTTCAATGACAGCACAGCTAGCCATCATGTCCGCTATTTCAATCCCGTGTACTCCCGCATGCCCAGGGACGTAGCCAATAGTGACGTATTTTTATATTTATCTTTTAACCACGAACGTTCTAAGATACAGTTTCTTCTATTTATTTGAATTGTATAGTAGAGCAATTATTGGCATTATACCTTATTGGAAAAAAAACGCAATTGAGGAAATCATCTAAAATCTCATTGACAAACAACTATGAAAACTTCATTGCGAGCATGTGACATGAACAAAAAAATTCCCGGTTTTGCTGACTTTCAGATTAATTAATTAAATAAGTTGTCAAGAAATAAAAATAATCAAGTAAACGAATAACCAACGAACTATTTTACATTCAATTATTTACAATGTTCAAAAAAAAAAAAAAGAGTAAATGAACAATTGAGATATTGCAAATTATCTTTCCTCTGTGAACAGAAATTTCATAATTATTATTTTAAAATAAAACAGAAACATTTTTTGTAAAAATGCATTTACCTTGCGACTTCTGGTAAACACTTGTCATGAAATAGAGAAACAGCCAAGAACTAAAAGTCATCGGTTCTACCCACATTTTGTCACAATTATTGAATTATTTCACATATGTGGACATCTTGCTCAGAAGGAACTTGCTAGAAGTTGCAACGATACATTAGTTTTTAAACACTTAGATCACAAGTACTTGTAACTACGCAAACACAGAGTAAGAAATGAGTCACCAATTATATATATATGTATATAACTGGAGACTCGTTTATGCCTGTGTGTGTGTGTGTGTGTGTGTGTGTGTGTGTGTGTGTGTGTGTATTTGTGTAATATTACAGTTGAGGCGCATAACAGGAAGTGAATAATTAATTTCACAGTTGTCGTTACAACAAAGTTGGAACAAACGGAATTTTCCAAATTGTATATTCAACATATTAAGGATAAAAATAATTCAAACTTGACATATTTAACCAATCGCATGATGGAAACATCAATTTATGTCATGTTGACAATTCTACAATTGTAACGCATCCTTTCACAAACTCACTTGGCAACTATTTCTTTCTTCTATTATTGTTGTCTATTTTAACAACAATATCCTTATCTTCTTAACACCCAGACGGTCTCGTATATTAGAAAAGGAGGTGCAGCTGGAAAATTGAAATTCAATTTCTTAAGAAATGAATGTGGCTATTTTAGCAATATCTGTTCATTATTGAGAGTTCGAGTCGGGGGACTTCGGTATCCGAGTTGGGAAAACCACTTATCTGGGCTACCGACGTTCGGACAACCCGTGTTCGATTCCTGCTGGAAGCGGTGTGAAGTGTATTCGTGGTTGGAAAAACATACACCCGCGTTCGACCCGGCCACTGGCGGAAATGGGTACCAGGGTAGTACTCTGGGAAGGTGAGGAATGCCGCCTCGCATCGTGGGTTTCGATGCTTGATGCGACACTATCCGGAAGTCTCCGAACACTTCTGTCAAACGGCTGTCTGGGAAAAACGGATTAACACGCGAAAATTGTTTCTAGTATCTAGGGAATTCGTCAGAGGTAAAAGCTGGCGAACGCAAAAAAAAAAAAAATAAATAATAATAATAAATAAAATAAACTTCAAATTGTTCCCCTTTCTGGTGTCGATGGAGATACAAAGTTCTGGTTGTCGCCCTTTCTGCCGGCGTCACTCATTGTCATTTGATGCTGTTGTAACGTTTCTTTGATGTTGTCTGACGACATTACTCTAGGTCTACCGCTTTCTCTTCTCCGCTCTTTTCTTTTCATATATGCTTTGTATGGTAAGGAATCACACGGCGTTCTTTCTAGATGGACAAACCAGTTTATTTGTTGTTTCTGTGTGTAATTAAGGATCCTTTCAATACCCACTCTTTCTAGATGGACAAACCAGTTTATTTGTTGTTTCTGTGCGTAATTTATGATCCTTTCAATACCCACTCTTTCTAGATGGACAAACCAGTTTATTTGTTGTTTCTGTGCGTAATTTATGATCCTTTCAATACCCACTCTTTCTCTTATAATATCATTTCTGATTCTGTCTTTTCCACTTACTCCAAGCGCTTTTCTCAGACATCTCATCTCTGTGATGACAAGCTATCATTTGTGCTTAGAATATGTCTGGCATTGGTAGCACAATGAATATACTCAGTATAAGATGTTTCTTAATGATAGTAGGTATTCCTTTGTGTTGAAGTATAGGGGATAGCTGTCCCAATATTTGGCTTGCATTGTTGCATCGTATACCTATTCTATATCGATTTTACCACTTTAGAGAATATTATTTCCAGGTATTTAAAGTTTGTTATTTGTTTTATAACTTGGGTGTTCTAGAGCTATTGTAATTTACCTTTACTAGATCAGCTGTATCACAACATTTAAATGTTCACTGAAACAACTATTTCAGCTACATCACAACATTTCATTGTTCACTAAAACAACTATTTCAGCTATATCACAACATTTAAATATTCACTGAAACAACTATTTCAGGTATATCACATTTCAATGTTCACTGAAAATTTCAGCTATATCACAACATTTCAAAATGCACTGAAACAACTATTTCAGCTATAACACAACATTTAAATATTCACTGAAACAATTATTTCAGCTATATCACAACATTTCAATATTCACTGAAAGAACTATTTCAGCTTTATCACAACATTTCAATATTCACTGAAACAACTATTTCAGCTTTATCACAACATTTCAATATTCACTGAAACAACTATTTCAGCTTTATCACAACATTTCAATATTCTCTGAAACAACTATTTCAGCTTTATCACACCATTTCAATATTCACTGAAACAACTATTTCAGCTTTATCACAACATTTCAATATTCACTGAAACAACTATTTCGCCTGTATCACAATATTACAATATTACAATATTCACTGAAACAACTATTTCAGCTTTATCACAACATTTCAATATTCACTGAAACAACTATTTCAGCTATATCACATTTCAATATTCACTGAAACAACTATGTCAGCTATATCACAACATTTCAATATTCACTGAAAAAACTATTTCAGCTATATCTTAACATTTTAATATTCACTGAAACAACTATTTCAGCTATATCACAACATTTCAATATTCACTGGAACAACTATTTCAGCTGTATCACAACATTTCAATATTCACTGGAACAACTATTTCAGCTATATCACAACATTTCAATATTCACTGAAACAACTATTTCAGCTATATCACAACATTTCAATATTCACTGAAACAACTATTTCAGCTATATCATAACATTTTAATATTCAGTGAAACAACTATTTCAGCTATATCACAACATTTCAATATTCACTGAAACAACTATTTCAGCTATACTACAACATTTCAATATTCACTGGAACAACTATTTCAGCTTTATCACAACATTTCAATATTCACTGAAACAACTATTTCAGCTATATCATCATCATCATCATCATGTGCCATACCGGTTGGCGTAGGTGATCATGTCCCTCCACAATCTTCTATCTACAGTGCATCGTATCAGTTCTATTGTTGACTGTTTTCCATGCCATGACACCAAGCTATCCAGTATCTTCTCTCTCTCTGTCGCCCGCGATCTCTCTTTCCTTTTATTTTGCCAGTTGTAACCAAGTATTCCAACTTTCCTCTTCTCATGATGTGCCGGAAAAATGTTGATTACTTCTTTCTGATGTTTTTTAAGAGCTCCCTTTTTGTGTTGGCCTCTTTGAGAACTTCCTCATTGGTCTTTTTAGCTGTCCAGGGAACTTTCAACATTCTTCTGAGAAATCCCATCTCTGTGGCCTCTAATCGTCTTTTCATTTGTTTGTCTACTGTCCATGATTCGCTTCCATAGGTCAGAGTTGGTTCTATATAGTACCGATGAACTCTCTTTCTCATTTTTATTGACATAGATTTGTTTCATAAGATATTTTTCATTTTCAGAAATGCCATTTTGGCCTGAGCTATTCTGATTTTTATTTCTGTGGTGCATCTCCCATCTGATGCTATTATTGTGCCCATGTATTTGAAACGTTGCACTTGTTTCAGATTTGTCTCGTTTATTTTTATGTTGCATGATGGTGGTGATTGTCTCTTCGATATAACCATTACTTCTGTTTTCTTACTATTCAGGTATATCACAACATTTAAATATTTACTGAAACAACTATTTCAGCTATATTACAACATTTCAATATTCACTGAAACAACTATTTCAGCTATATCACAACATTTCAATACTCACTGGAACATTATAAACTGGACAAATACACCAAACTAAAGCAACTGCTGGTATCAACATTAATGGTCGGACCACGAGTTGCCACCCTGCACAAGACAGCTTCATACGACTTATGCATGGACCTGTCACGTCTCTTTCAGCGCCTACTTCATATTCATAGGGGTAAAGGCAGCAAGATGTGTAGAAATGAGAAGATGCTGTAAATCTGATGATAATAATGATAATGTTAAATAAATGGAAAAGGTGTTATGGTAATAGCTTTACGTTAGGTGAGAAACAAAACAAACGTAGAACGAAGTTTCGGCCAAGTAGGTCTTCAGCTGGAACAATTACAAATTATATATATATATATATATATATATATTTATATATATATATGTATATATATATATATATAAATTTTAATAAATAACATAACATAACATGACATAGCATACTATAACATAATATAACGCAACATAACATTACATTACACAACACAACACAACACAACACCACACTATACTATACTATACTATACCATACCATACCATACCACACCATACTATACTATACTATACTATACTATACTATACTATACTATATACTATACTATACTATACTATACTATACTATACTATACTATACTATACTATACTATACTATACTATACTATACCATACCATACCATACCACACCATACTATACTATACTATACTATACTATACTATACTATACTATACTATACTATACTATACTATACTATACTATACTATACTATACTATACTATACTATACTATACTATACTATACTATACTATACTATACTATACTATACTATACTATACTATACTATACTATACTATACTATACTATACTACACTACACTACACTACATTACACTACACTACACTACACTACACTACACTACACTACACTACACTACACTACACTACACTACACTACACTACACTACACTACACTATACTATACTATACTATACTATACTATACTATACTATACTATACTACACTATACTATACTATACTATACTACACTACACTATATCACACTATAATATACTATGCTATACTATACAACAGTACACTACACTACACTACACTACATTATACTATACTATACTATACTATACTATACTATACTATACTATGCTATGCTATGCTATGCTATGCTATGCTATACTATACTATACTATACTATACTATACTATACTATACTATACTATGCTATACTATACAACACTACTCTACACTATACTATACTACACTATACTATACTATACTATACTATACTATACTATACTATACTATACTATACTATACTATACTATACTATACTATACTATACTATACTATACTATACTATACTATACTATACTATACTATACTATACTATACTATACTATACTATATACTATACTATACTATACTATATTATACTATATACTATACTATACTATACTATACTATACTATACTATACTATACTATACTATACTATACTATACTATACTATACTATACTATACTATACTATACTATACTATACTATACTATACTATACTATACTGTACTATACTATACTATACTATACTATACTATACTATACTATACTATACTATACTATACTGTACTATACTATACTATACTATACTATACTATACTATACTATACTATACTATACTATACTATACTATACTATACTATACTATACTATACTATACTATACTATACTATACTATACTATACTATACTATACTATACTACACACAGTCTTAAGACACAGTCTTAATAGCAGAGACAGAGAATTAACTACAAGAAATGATAGACACAATAGTAAAAGAAAGCAACAAGAAAGGTCTCAGTCTGAACAGTAAGAAAGAAGAAATAATGGTTATATCGAAGAAACAATCACCACCATCATGCAGCATAAAAATAAACGAGACAAATCTGAAACAAGTGCAACGTTTGAAATACTTAGGCACAATAATAACATCAAATGGGAGATGCACCACATAAATAAAAAGCAGAATAGCTCAGGCCAAAATAGCATTTAAAAAATACAAAATATCTTATGCAACAAATCTATGTAAATAAAAATGAGAAAGAGAGTTCATCGGTGCTATATATAACCAATTCTGGCCTATGGAAGCGAATCACGGACAGTAGATAACAAATGAAAAGACGATTAGAGGCCACAGAGATGGGATTTCTCAGAAGAATGTTGAAAGTTCCCTGGACAGCTAAAAAGACCAATGAGAAAGTTCTCAAAGAGGCCAACACAAAAAGGGAGCTCCTAAAAAACATCAGAAAGAAACAATCAACATTTTTCGGGCACATCATGAGAAGAGAAAAGTTGAAATACTTGGTTACAACTGGCAAAATAAAAGAAAAGAGAAATCGCGGGTGACAAAGAGAGAAAATACTGGATAGCTTGGTGTCATGGCATGGAAAACAGTCAACAACAGAACTGATATGATGCACTGTAGATAGAAGATTGTGGAGGGACATGATACCTACGCGACCGGTATGGCACATGATGATGATGATATTATATTATATTATATTATATTATATTATATTATATTATATTATATTATATTATATTATATTATATTATATTATATTATATTATATTATATTATATTATATTATATTATATTATTTTATATTATATTATATTATATTATATTATATTATATTATATTATTTTATATTATACTATACTATACTATACTATACTATACTATACTATACTATACTATACTATACTATACTATACTATACTATACTATACTATACTATACTATACTATACTATACTATATTATACTATACTATACTATATTATATTATATTATATATATATTATATTATATTATATTATATTATATTATATTATATTATATTATATTATATTATATTATATTATATTATATTATATTATATTATAATATATTATATTATATTATATTATATTATATTATATTATATTATATTATATTATATTATATTATATTATATTATATTATATTATATTATATTATACAATACATTACATTACAATCTTCTTTTCTACCTTATTAGTTCCCAGTGGAGCATAGGTCTTCAACAAACACTTTCCAAGTCGTTCCGTTGTTTGTCATTCTTTTAAGATCATTCCATGTCTTCACTGTCATCTTCATCTCTGCTTCTATCTGTCTTCTCCAAGAATTCCTTGGTCTTCCTCTTTGTCTTTTCCCCTGGGGATTCCAAAAAAGGGCCTGTTGTGTAATACTCTCAGTTGGCTTCCGTAGTGTGTGTCCTATCTAGCGCCGTCGTCTTCGCAGTATCTCTTTATCCACTGGTATTTGACTGATATATTTCCATAATTTTATGTTAGTGATTTTGTCCTGCCATTTCCATCCTTTTATTCTGCGTAAGCATCCATTAATGAAAGTCGGTATCTTCGTGATTGTCAATTTTGTTGCTCTCCATGTTTCACAGCCATATAATAGGACCGACTTAACATTTGAGTTGAAAATTTTTATTTTTGTATTTAACCTAATTTCTTTGGATTTCCATATGTTTCCCAGTGCAATGAAAGCTCCTCTTGCTTTTGATATCCTTATTTTGGTATCATTTTCTGTTCCTCCTTCTTTATCTATATTACTGCCCAGATATATGTAAGATTGTACGTCTAGTAGAGGTATTTCTCCTAGTTTTATTTGGTTATTGCCAACTGTCTTAATTATCATAATGTTGGTCTTATCTCTATTAATTTTCAGTCCTAGCTGTTGTGATCTCTCATCATTTATGCTCATTTTGTCCTGCATCTGTTGATGGCTGTGTGATAGGAGAGCTATGTCATCAGCAAAGTCTAAATCATCAAGTTGTTAGGCCAGTGACCACTGGATCCTATTTCTGTTGTTTTGAGTTATTTTAAGCTGTTCGACAAAAACAAAAACCTCAAAAGAAAAAAACACACATAATAGCCTGCACTAGACCGTCTGACGAGACGAATAGGGCCAAGTTAATACTCCTTGACATATTCAACTAGCAGGGGACTGCCTGGTCTCAATGCAAGACGCCGGTCGAGAGGTTGCGGGTTCAAATCCCGGCTGAACCGGTTGGGATTTTTATTTATGATTTCTTACTGCAGCAACCATCCCTGGTCTCAGCAGCGAGGCTCGGCTTGATACGTTAGTTACTCATGAACGAATAATATGAGTACCTCCGAAGATGGAGTTATCTGCATATACGGTGAGGGACCCCTGTGCACACGGCTGCCAGGGAAAAATGGATTAGCAAAATATATTCAGAAAAAAATTCAGTTACTAGTCTCTAGTGACTTCGCGAGAGGTGAAAGCTGGCGAACGCAAAAACAAACAAAAAAATATTCAGCTAGTAGTGGATGAAACATAATCATACGTGCAGGTTGCAGATGTAACGTGGCTAGTGCTTTTAATAGCTTGTAATACTTTCCTCCAACTCAGTGAGCCAGATTCCAATACCTTCATCAGCTGGACAGACTAAAGAGCACCAAGCTGCTCGTGAACTAAATCTATATTTTGTTTTCAGAAAGTGAATCGTGGGTTGCCTTGTCGATAATATGCTAAATATCATCAAGTGTTAACTTGATATCGTAACTGTCAAACTAATCTAAATAAGAGTAATCTAGTATGTATGAATATGTTGGAATGTTAGGACTCTATATCAAGAAGGGAAATTGGAAAATCTGATTCAAGAAGCAGAACGAATAAATATAGATATTTTAGGCATATCAGAGACTAGATGGAAGGAATGTGGGTACAGAGAGGACGAAATATATACATTTATATACTCAAGAAACACAACAGAACATCAAATGGGGGTAGGAATACTGATAAAAAGAGAGCTACAAAAATATATAAGTAACTGGACATACAGTGATAGGATTATAATAGTCAAGGTGACAGCAAAACCATTCGACATAGCAAAAATACAGACATATGCACCTACTCAAGACTACACAGATGAACAAATAGAGGCATACTATGAAGACCTAAATAAAGTTATGAAGCAAGTGAAATCTTCAGACATCTTGATTGTAATGGGTGACATGAACGCTAAAGTAGGAAAAGGTAGATATAAGACAATTATAGGAAATCATGGTTTAGAAAAAAGAAATGACAGAGGAAAAGATTAATACAATTCTGTGAAGAAAACAGGCTGATAATATGTAACACCTACTTTGAGCAAGAGAAAAGGTAACTATAAACATGGTAAACCCTGGAGATAAGAAGATGAATCAAATAGATTACATAATGATAAAAGAAAGGTTCCGTAACTGCGTAAAGAAAACCAAAACCTACCCAGGAGCAGATATTAATTCAGATCACAATCCTGTAATTATTAAAATGAAAATCAAACTAAAGAGAAACAAGCTAAAGTTTCATTCATCAACAAATCCACTAGATATAACAGCTTAAAATCAAAAAGATATTAAAGATACCTATACAATACACGTAAGAACACATACCAGAAGCTGCTAGAAGAAGGAATTGAGCAATACAGAAGAGAAAATCCTGATGAAGAAGTAGCAATCAAATGGCAATGCATAAAGAAAAGCATACAAGAAACCTGCGACACCTTACCCAAAAGAGAAAAGAACAAAAACAAAAATTGGTAACTAACGCAATCTTAGAAAAAATGGAAGAAAGGAGACAAGCGAAGAACACTGCCCAATACAATAAAATAGATAATGAAATACGCAAAATGTGCAAAAAGGCAAAAGAAGACTGGCTCAGCCAAAAATGTATAGAAATAGAAACTATGGAAAGCAAACAAGACTTAAGAGGAATGCACACAGAAATAAAGAGAATGACTAATAAAAATAAAAAAAGCCACAGAAGGTGGATGCATTGCAGACAAAAAAGGAAAAATGCTAACTGACAATAAAGATATTATAGATTGATGGCAGGAATATATAACAGAACTATTTCATGATCAAAGGGACATGAAACCAGTTATAAAATGTACATCAGGCTATAAAATCTTAAAATATGAGGTGTTAAAAGCTATAAAAACAATGAAAAAGGGAAAAGCAGCAGGACCTGACAGCATACAGATCAGCACTAGAAGATTTTGCATTGAAGCGATTACAGACATATGCAACGGCATATACCACACAGGATACATACCAAATGAACTAAAAACATCAACTTTCATTGCATTGCCTAAAAGAATAGTGCAGTTGAAAGCAGTGACTTTAGAAAAATAAGCCTAATGAGCCATGTTACAAAAATCTTGCTGAACGTTATACAAGGAAGGATTCAAAATAAAATCAATACTGAATTAGATGAGCAGCAATTTGGATTTAGGGAAAATAGCGGGACAAAAGAATCCATATTCTGCATAAGAACATTAATCGAAAAGTACACAGAAGTAAACAAACCAATAATGCCTGCTTCATAGACTACACTAATTTCAGTAATTTTAATGTCATGAAGAACATACTACCATCAAAACAAATAACACCAGGGCTAAAACTAAGAATAGCAAAATGTTACATCTTCTCAATATTCCTATATGGTGCAGAAACATGGACATTAGACAAGAAAACAGAACAGAGAATTGAAGCATTTGAAATGTGGATATATAGAAGAATAGGTAGAATTGGATGGAGGGAAAAGAAAACAAACGACGAAGTCTTAAAACAACTAAAAATGAAAAGAGAACTACTAAACACAATTCAAACAAGACAAATGCGATTTTTGGGTCATGTTAAAAGACACAACAGCCTACTAAAAGTAATCCTGGGGGGGGGGGGGGGGGGGTACAAGGTTAAAGAGGCAGAGGCAGACCAAGACTATCATGGACGAGTAACATCAAAAGATGGACAAATCAGCCTAAGACAACCTGCACTATGAAAGCAAGAGATAGAGGAGAATGGTGCTCGATGGTAGCCAACCTTTGTTGCGGAGACGGCACTCGATGATGATGATGATGAAGATGATGATGATGATGATGAGTATGTATGATCACGGTGGACCCTGTCAGTTATCCTTCGCGGTGGTTGTGCACTCCCTTCATTTCTAAAATCATCATTATCATTGTGTGCCGTCTCCGCATCGAAGGTTGACTACCATTTTTCAGTGCTAGTCATGGTTCATATCATGGTGTGTTTCCGTGAAGCCATGGCTCATATCTTAATGTGTTTCTGTGCTAGCCATGGCGCATATCTTAGCTTATGTGTGTGTGTGCTAGCCAAGGCTCATATCTTGGTGTGTATCATGTTAGTCATATCTCATATCTTGGTGTGTGTTCGTGCTAATCATGTCTCATATCTTAGTGTGTATCTGTGTTAGTCATGTGCCATATCTTCCGTCTCCAAGATGGCGGATCTAGTCCACGTCCTCTCGATCACTGCAGAAAATGCACCCAGGTTCTGATTAATTTTGGATCTTCATTGCACTTTTCTGCGTTAAAGTCAAAATGATGATATGCTTGATACATCTGTGTCGCTAAAGCGAGGTCGTAGGCCGACAACAGTCTGTTTTTGACGAATCAAGTGTTGTGAGTGAGACCTTCCACCGTCTAGACTTGATCTGCGCTTTACGTCAATTTGGTGCTGTTCATGACTGTTGTTGAAATTCTTTGACGCAAGTTATTACATGTACACATTAATGTAAACTACTTCGTCAGCCGCAGATTTGTCTCTTTGGGGAATTTGCTTAGTGTTTTATTCGTCGTAGGCTGCTTACACTTGAGTAATAGACAGAAATCTAAAGGGATCGAGATTATTTGTTCGGCGACATTGGCGTGTGCTACGTCATCGTATTGGTTCCCTAAACCGGCCGTGCGCAAATCTTACGGTCTGCTGTTTGGTGTGCGACGTGGAAAATTTGACGTCTGACTGTGTGTCTCTATGTTCGGAATTGGAGTCATCAACGATGGCCTAACATCATCAAGTGCTACGACGATCATCATTTTCAAGAGGACGTGACTTACCGGTATATGGGGATGGGCGGCGCGGAACAGTTGGAGGCTTTGTATGAAAGGTGTTCCTAGTTGCAGTTTCCTCATATTACAAGCCGCATGTCTGTGTTAGTCACCTCTAGTGACTCGGGCAGATGGTGCTCGTAAACCTGGGAAGGCCAACCATCTAAGGGCAGAATCCCCTACAGAAAAGATCATCTGATGCCTTGCAGGAAGATTGGGGACAATCAAAGGCTAAGGAAAGCAAACCTGAATAAAATTCTGGCTGAAATCAGATGCACTGGGCCACTTGCGCAGAACACAGTGCAACGTTTTAACAGGTATTCAATCAGAGTGGATCTAACAGACTCTAATTATGATGTTCTGTCTGTGGGGTCGATCAATTCACTTAAACAGTCAGCTGTCTTCACGTGAGAGTCTGGAATCCTACTCTGATTGAGACTTGATCGCAGAGAGAGAGAGAGAGAGAGAGAGAGAGAGAGAGAGAGAGATTTAGTTGTTTTAAAACGCCATCGTTTGTTTTCCTTTCCTTCCACCCAGTTATTGCTATTCTACTATAAATCCACGCTTCAAATGCTTCAATTTTCTGTTCTGTTTTTCTTGTCTACAGTCCATGTTTCTGCCCCATCAAGAATGTTTAGAAGATATAACATTTTCCTATTCTTAGTTTTAGCCTCGGTGTTATTTGTTTTTATATTAGTTTATTTTTTAGGCTTTAAAATGTATATTTTCTATTCCTGTTCATTCTTTTATTTCAGTTTTACATTTTCCATCACGGGTTATAGTATGTCCAAGGTGGTTGTAGCTCTGAACTGTCTCCAGGTCTATTCCTTCAACTTTGATATATCCACTTGTAGGTTTTGTGTATTATCTTTGTTTGTGATTATAGTATTAGTTTTTTTAGGATATTCATATCTAATCCATATTTTTTGCTTGTCATTTTCATCTAATTAGACAACTGTTGTAGATCTTTAGGATTTTCTGCTACTGATACAACATATCTTAGGTTATTGATTATCGTTCCATTAATATTTAGGCCTGGCATTTCATTTCTTAAATATCAGTTATGAAACCATAAAACACGTAATATATTGTCAATTAGCAAGATTTACGTTAATTTTGAAAACTTGTAAAACTAAACGCCAAATTGTTTTGGACAGTTAAACTAGTACCGAAACAAAAACACTTTGACAAAAGGCTTTCGTTAGAAAATGGACAACAAATATATGTGTTGTTTTTGTTTGTGAATTTCTCCATGTTTTACTTAAAGCGTTCTACATATGTGTTGTTTTTGTTTGTGAATTTCTCCATGTTTTACTTAAAGCTTTCTACATATGTGTTGTTTTTGTTTGTGAATTTCTCCATGTTTTACTGAAAGCGTTCTACATATGTGTTGTTTTTGTTTGTGGATTTCTCCATGTTTTACTTAAAGCTTTCTACATATGTGTTGTTTTTGTTTGTGAATTTCTCCATATTTTACTTAAAGCGTTCTACATATGTGTTGTTTTTCTTGTGGACTTCTCTAAGTGCTGGTCAAGTAATTGTATTTCTGTATTATTTATTATTGTCTGCTCTCGGAGCTTTCTTTACTTACAATTTTATTACTTCTTTTCATTTTACAAAGTTAGAAAATGATTTAAATTGAGAGTGAAATGTTTCACAAAACTGCTGTGTCACTGCGTTGTGGTCATGTTGGTGAACGCTCATCTTAGCATTGTTCATAGAAGTTCATTATTTATTGGTCACATCAAAAGTGGAAACATCGATATTGCATTCATTCATACAATTTCACTCACAATTACTTGCTCACTCACTCATTCACTCACCCTTGCTCACTCACTCATTCTTGATCACTCACTCATTCACCTAATCTTGATCACTCACTCATTCACATACTCTTGTTCACTCATTTATTCACCTAATCTTGATAACTCACTCATTCTTGATCAGTCACTCATTCACATACTCTTGCTCACTCACTCATTCACATACTCTTGCTCACTCATTCATTCACATACTCTTGCTCACTCACTCATTCACATACTCTTGCTCACTCAATTATTCTTGATCACTCATTCATTCTTGCTCACTCACTTATTCGTTCACTCTTGCTCAATCACTCTTGATCACTCACCCATTTACTCACTCTTGATCACTCACTCATTCATTCACTCTCGCTCACTCACTCTTGCTCACTCACTCATTCACACATTCTTGCACACTCACTCATTCTGTCACTCTTGCTCACTCAATCATTCACTTGCTTGCCTACTAACTCTCATTCACTCGTTTCCCTCTCAATCTCACTCGCTCATTTACCCACTCACATACGTTTCTCTCGCTCACTCACTCACTCACTCACTCACTTACTCACTCGCTCACTCAATCAGTTGTTCATTCCCACTCGCTCACTCATTCACTCACGCTTCCTCATTCAATCCATCGCTCAACAACTTACTAATCTCTCCCACTAATTGACTAAATCATCACTCGCTAAAGCATTTGCTTGCTCATTTGCTAACTTAATCAAACCTAAACACTCACTCCCTCCTTCACCAACTAACTAACTCGCCCACTCACTGGCTCACTTTCTCCTCTGTAAACCCTAAGACATACACGCCATCAATAGAGGTCACCATTGTTGTCTGTCTCGTGCCAGACTATCAAACCAACCTCACATACTTTTCACCCAGCTCTTTTCAACCCAATTCTTCATGAAGCCAACCAGAGCCAAATTCCCAGACTATTTTAGCCAACAAAATAAGTCACTAAGACTAAGATCCGAAAGAACAACCAAAATCAAAATAAGCATACCCAGTTGTAACTGCTACACACCGAAAGTGATATGTTACCACAGAGGTCAAAGGGCACCTTCCCAGAATAACCGCACAACCCGTTACAGAAGAATTACCACGCAATTAATTTTGCATGGAAGTAACGGTAGACTTCTTTTTTTTTTTTCCTTCCTCATTTGCCTTTCAGCGTCGAGGGGAGATATAATTTGCGGTCTTTTGCTCTTCTATTCGCCTCTGCTGCTGTTATGTTTCCTAATGTTTCTAATATTCCATCGATCCATCTTTTTTCGTGGTTGACCCTTGGGTCTGGTGTTCTCGCATGCTTATTGAAGGCTCGTTGTGTTGTGTTTCATTTCTGATCTTGTCTCTCAGGCTGTTTCCTGTCAATCGTTTAACATATTTTATCTAAGCAGAGGTTATTTTTCTTATTGTTCTTGCATCTAGGGTCTAGGTCTGTCATTGTAGCACAACGTTGGGATGAAGATTATATTGTAGAGTGCTCGTTTTGCCTCTTATGTTACTTCCTTGTTGGACAATAGTAACGGTAGATGGTGGATTTAAAACTGTTTGAAAAGTGAGATAAAACGTGTAGACCTTTAAACTGATAATTTGCTACGCTACAGGAATTTGGATTTATAGGAGAATAGGTAGAATTGGGTGGAAAGAAAAGAAAACAAACGGGGAAGTTTTAAAACAACTAAAAATGAAAAGAGAATTACTAAACACAATTTGAACAAGACAAATGAAGTTTTTGGGGCGTGTTAAAAGACACAACAGCCTAATATAAGTAATATTGGAAGGGAAAATACAAGGTAAAAGAGGCAGGGGCAAACCAAGACTAACATGGACGAGTAACATCAAAAGATGGACAAGTCAACCTATGACAATCTGCACTATCAAAGCAAGAGACAGAGTGGAATGGCGCTCCATGGAAGTCAACCTTCGATGCGGAGGCGGCACTCAATGATGATGATGATGATGATGATGACAGGAATTTACGCCACATAAAATAGTTCCTTCAGTTATTGACCTAAATTAACATAATTGTTATCACATCATAATACCTTAGTTATTACATTACAAGTTATGAGATATAAAACATGGTTTTGCCGTTAAGTAAACATCTCATACAGTTTTGTCCGTTTAAAAAAAAATATATATATAACAGGGTAACTAAATATCTCCCAGTACAGACTGTTTATATAGTTTCTCTTCATGTGCCAAAACAGTCTGTACTGGGAGATACTTGCATTAATAGGAAAGTACAAATATACAATTTATTTCCGGTCTGTGATCGTTACCCTATGCTATAGTCATTGAGAACGTCATCGTGTAAGACACTACTGCAATAGCCATTTTTTAGTTGGCTGCGTGGTAGTGTGCCAAGCGTTCGGCTTCTCGTGGCAAGGCGCGGTGCCACTGAGTACGGGTTCGATCCCACTTCGGACTATATATTGTTCTTCGTTTTTTTCTATTGTTGTTTGTCTGTCAATTTTTCCGAGTGCTAACACATACTTCTTTGTTCTATTATTAACTAAATATCTTACGGATGCCCTAAATAAAATACTAATTAACTCTACTTCTGTATGCTTCATTAAGGAGATAATAGTAGTAGCCTCAGTCAGTTATAGTTCACTATGGATTTTGTAACGCCCATAGAAATGTGTTTTTTTTCGCCGTATATTATCTTCTATGAATCTGTCTGATTCTTGTTTGAGTTGGAGCTTTAGAGTGTTTCAAAATATTGGGATCTGCAGCTATTTCTTCCCCAAGCTGCAGGGTAAATGTAGAGAGTCTTCATGTCACGTTTACACACGTCTACAAATAGAAGTTTGGCGCCCCCTAGTTCTTTTGCCCTCCTGCTAGTTGACGATATAGTATATCTTTTAAAAAAAAAAATGATAAGTAAAAATAACAATAAAGATGTCGAACCCCATCTTATTAGTCATTCTTCTGTTGTCATAGTTTTCATACATATTGTAAGGTCGATAGATATCGTTGTACGGTTGTAGTAGGTTTGACCTCTACAGACATTGAAGCCTATTCATTAGTGACGGCTTGAATTACTTGAAATCTGCAACGGCTATAGATAGGAGTACAGTGGCTGGTTGTACACTGACTCATTAAGCTGGAATGTGATTGTGTTATGTAATGTGTTAACATATTAGAGAAGCCGTGGTCTCCATTACCAACTTCGAATATTCGCCGCTGCATGGAAGACGAAGGAACGGAACTCAAAGATGTTTTGGCACATGAAAGAGAAACTATATAAACAGTCTGGGCCATACCACAGACACCCTGCTGACGATTACATTATCACGGACTATGCAAAATGTTAAATTTATTTTTGCCTTACCAGACACCACATGATACGTAGGGCACTGGTTGGTGTCAAGGAAAATGGAGGAGAAAGTAAACACAGACAGATAATTGCTCTAGTGTTTCTAGTGGACAAAATGTTGTAGTGTTTATGGTGGACAGTTGTTCCAGTGTTTCTACTGGACATAGTTGTTCCTGTGTTTCTACTGAACATAGTTGTTCCTGTGTTTCTACTGGACATAGTTATTCCAGTGTTTCTACTGAACATAGTTGATCCTGTGTTTCTACTGGACATAGTTGATCCTGTGTTTCTACTGGACATAGTTGTTCCTGTGTTTCTACTGGACATAGTTGGTCCATTGTTTCTATTGGACATAGTTGTTCCTGTGTTTCTACTGGACATAGTTGTTCCTGTGTTTCTACTGGACATAGTTGGTACATTGTTTCTACTGGACATAGGGCTTCCTGTGTTTCTACTGGACATAGTTGGTTCATTGTTTCTACTGGACATAGTTGTTCTTGTGTTTCTACTGGACATAGTTGGTCCATTGTTTCTACTGGACATAGTTGTTCCTGTGTTTCTACTGGGCATAGTTGGTCCATTGTTTCTACTGGACATAGTTGTTCCTGTGTTTCTACTGGACATAGTTGGTCCATTGTTTCTACTGGACATAGTTGTTCCTGTGTTTCTACTGGACATAGTTGGTCCATTGTTTCTACTGGACATAGTGGTTAATGTTTCTACTGGACATAGTTGGTCCATTGTTTCTACTGGACATAGTTGGTTCATTGTTTCTACTGGACATAGTTGGTCCATTGTTTCTACTGGACATAGTTGTTCCTGTGTTTCTACTGGACATAGTTGGTTCATTGTTTCTACTGGACATAGTTGGTCCATTGTTTCTACTGGACATAGTTGGTTCATTGTTTCTACTGGACATAGTTGGTTCATTGTTTCTACTGGACATAGTTGGTCCATTGTTTCTACTGGACATAGTTGGTTCATTGTTTCTACTGGACATAGTTGTTCATGTGTTTCTACTGGACATAGTTGGTCCATTGTTTCTACTGGACATAGTTGGTTCATTGTTTCTACTGGACATAGTTGTTCCTGAGTTTCTACTGGACATAGTTGGTCCATTGTTTCTACTGGACATAGTTGGTCTATTGTTTCTACTGTACATAGTTGGTTCATTGTTTCTACTGGACATAGTTGTTCCTGTGTTTCTACTGGACATAGTTGTTCCTGTGTTTCTACTGGACATAGTTGTTCCTGTGTTTCTACTGGACATAGTTGTTCCTGTGTTTCTACTGAACATAGTTGTTCCTGTGTTTCTACTGGACATAGTTGTTCCTGTGTTTCTACTGGACATAGTTGGTCCATTGTTTCTATTGGACATAGTTGTTCCTGTGTTTCTACTGGACATAGTTGTTCCTGTGTTTCTACTGGACATAGTTGGTACATTATTTCTACTGGACATAGGGCTTCCTGTGTTTCTACTGGACATAGTTGGTTCATTGTTTCTACTGGACATAGTTGTTCTTGTGTTTCTACTGGACATAGTTGGTCCATTGTTTCTACTGGACATAGTTGTTCCTGTGTTTCTACTGGGCATAGTTGGTCCATTGTTTCTACTGGACATAGTTGTTCCTGTGTTTCTACTGGACATAGTTGGTCCATTGTTTCTACTGGACATAGTTGGTCCATTGTTTCTACTGGACATAGTTGGTCCATTGTTTCTACTGGACATAGTTGGTTCATTGTTTCTACTGGACACAGTTGGTCCATTGTTTCTACTGGACATAGTTGGTTCATTGTTTCTACTGGACATAGTTGGTTCATTGTTTCTACTGGACATAGTTGGTCCATTGTTTCTACTGGACATAGTTGGTTCATTGTTTCTACTGGACATAGTTGGTTCATTGTTTCTACTGGACATAGTTGGTCCATTGTTTCTACTGGACATAGTTGGTTCATTGTTTCTACTGGACATAGTTGGTTCATTGTTTCTACTGGACATAGTTGGTCCATTGTTTCTACTGGACATAGTTGGTTCATTGTTTCTACTGGACATAGTTGTTCCTGAGTTTCTACTGGACATAGTTGGTTCATTGTTTCTACTGTACATAGTTGGTTCATTGTTTCTACTGGACATAGTTGTTCCTGAGTTTCTACTGGACATAGTTGGTTCATTGTTTCTACTGTACATAGTTGGTTCATTGCTTCTACTGGACATAGTTGTTCCTGTGTTTCTACTGGACATAGTTGTTCCTGTGTTTCTACTGGACATAGTTGTTCCTGTGTTTCTACTGGACATAGTTGTTCCTGTGTTTCTACTGGACATAGTTGGTCCATTGTTTCTACTGGACATAGTTGGTCCATTGTTTCTACTGGACATCGTTGTTCCTGTGTTTCTACTGGACATAGTTGGTTCATTGTTTCTAGTGGACTTAGTTGTTCGAGTGAGATCATCAGAAAACATGGACTTTCTGTTTCTGTTTGAGACACGTTTCCTGTCAATAACAACTTGAGTGCGCATGTCGCTTGGACTTGGACTTGTTCCCAGCACTTCAAATACGCACTTAAAATAAATCATATCAAATCTCGTTTAACATCCTCTTTCTGTGTGTTTGTACGTCTTAAGACGTCATATTTAATTTTGTTTCTTCCGTTACTTCCTCTGTTACTTCTTATTCTACTTCTTTTTCGTTTTCCTCTTCTTTTTCTACTGCTATTTCTACTATTTCTTCATCTATTTTTTCTACTGCTATTTCTACTATATCTCCATCTACTTTTCTACTACTACTTCTACTTTTTCTTCATCTACTTTTTCTAATACTACTTCTGCTATTTCTTTATCTACGTTTTCTACTACTACTTCTACTATTTCTTCATCTACTTTTTCTACTACTATTTCTACTATTTCTTTAAACGTTTTCTAATACTACTTCTACTATTTCTTCATCTACTTTTTCTACTACTACTTCTACTATTTCTTCATCTACTTTTTCTAATACTATTTCTTCATCTACTTTTTCTACAGCTATTTCTACTATTTCTTCATCTACTTTTTCTACTACTATTTCTTCATCTACCTTTTCTACTACTATTTCTACTATTTCTTCATCTACTTTTTCTACTACTATTTCTTCATCTACTTTTTCTACTACTATTTCTACTATTTCTTCATCTACTTTTTCTAATACTATTTCTGCTATTTCTTCATCTACTGTTTCTACTACTTTTTCTACTATTTCTTCATCTACTTTTTCTACTACTATTTCTACTATTTCTTCATCTACTTTTTCTACTACTACTTCTGCTATTATTTTGTCTCCTTCTGCTTCTTCCTCTTCTCCTCCTCTACATTTTTATGAACGAATTTCTTTTTTTTTATTTTTTATATATATATCGGTTGGCTTACCACGGCAACAGCCGGGGTTCGTTCCCTGGCGAGGACACCTGGGTTTTACTAATTCCCTAAAAATTAGTGGGAGCCGCGATAGCTCAGTGGTTAGTGAACTGAACTACTACGGACAAGGGGTAGGGTTCGATCCCAACCGACGGCTCCGGATTCACCCAGCCTTAAATGGGTACCGGATTTTTTCTGGGAAAGTAAAGCAGCACGGGCGTAATACCGACCACATTACCCCAAAAATCATGTGCTGAAGGTCTGTAAAATATAGGGTCACTAACACCATATTTCCCTATACGCCACTTGGCGTGACGGGGGGTACTTTACTTTTTTTTATATATATATCGACTTCAGCAAGGATTTGTTCTGGGCTGTTTTCTTCTCAACTATTAATTCTCTTTATACTTCTTGTCAAGCAATTTCGTGTGTTGTCTTACAGTTTCCTTATGAGTAATCAGCGGTTGTTTTATTGTTTAAATTAACATGTTATTACAAGAATTGTTATTGGCATTTCTCACTGGCCTTTGCTTTACCGAGGAGCCGCGATAGCTCAGTGGTTAGTGAACTGGACTACTAAGGACAAGAGGGAGTGTTCGATCCCAACCGACTGCTTCCGGTTCACCTAGCCTTAAATGGGTACCGGATTGATTTTTTTTCTGGGAAAGTAAGCGCGGCACGGGCGTAATACCGATCACATTACCCCAAAAATCATGTGCCGAAGGTCTGTAAAATTTATGGTCACTAACACCATATTCCCCAAACGCCACTTGACGTGACGGGGGTACTTTATTTTTTTTTGTTTTTACTTACTTTGCTTTACCGAGGTATGACCGCTATGTAAAGTGTTGATTTGGGGCTTGGCTTTCTGATACTTTCTTGTCATGATGTTCTTAAAATGAAGAGAAATCTTGGAGGTAGGATGTAGGCCTGTGGATTAGAAGGTCATGGGTTCACCATAGGCGGTGGAAAGTAAATCGCATCCGTGGGCACATCGTGCCGTTACTCGCCCCCCGGTCTCTGCGTAGTGATATCTGTTGTCCATTCCTTTAGAAAATTGGCTAAAAACAGGAGGTTCTTAGTGTGCAATGTGCGCACGTTAAAGAACTCTTGGTAGTTAGAAATCGAAAAGATTAGACAAAAATAGCCGCAGCCCGGGAAAATTTGTTGGCAAATTCTACTCAAGACGTTAACGATTTCGATGATACAAATATGAGAGTACATCTGAAGTCTGAGAATATCTGCCTGTATAGCGGGGGACACCTGACCACTCTGCTGCCTGTGTGAAAAATTTATATTTACGCAAAAGTTCAGTCCCTCGAGACTTCGCTAGAGAAATAAAGCTGGCGAACGTAAAAAATCAACGAACGAACGAACAACAACAACAACAACAAGGAAAATTGTTTAAGTTTCAATATCTTTCTTGCTGTCTTGAAATGTTAGAGTCTACTGTAAAATAGCCTTACATGATCTAGAGCAGCTTAACACAGTTATCACGACTTTCAGACTCTAGTCGACACAATTTAGTCGACACAATCTAGTCAACACAATCTAGTCGAAACAATCTAGTCGACACAATCCTTCAACACAATCTAGTCGACACAATCTAGTCGACACAATCCGGGGAAATGTAAGCAAAATTGTTGACAAGCAAAAACTTTGAAATAAAAAAAAAACGTTGACCTTCGCCACCCTGAGCTGAAACCATCTTTAGTGCTTTCACTAGTGTGTGGTGATAATGTTTCATATTGAGGAAGGTCCCGAGGAGGATAGATGAGCATTGTGGAGTTTTCTGTTGCACAATGAAGTTGATCTGTCGATTTGACTACATCATACTTTTTGACGTGGGAAATCATGTTGTTGATAATAAATGACAGCGTTATAAAATAAACAAACAACCCAAGAAGAGATAGAATACCAAATGAAACCATAAGAAAAATGGTAAGAACAAAACCCTGCCAAGAATATATAGAACAACAACAACTTAAATGGGTTGGCCACCTGGTCAGAATGAATCCGCACCAATCACCATGAAGGGCGTTCTTCTCAAGAATGCATGGAAAAAGACCAAGAGGAAGACCCAGAAGAAGATGGATAGATGCAGTGACACAGACATGTAACAACAAAGGAAAATCACTAATTCAGACAGTTTGAGCAGCTCAAGAACGACAAATGATATAAACCATGACACCTTTACAGCACCAGTGAAAAGAGAAAAGAAGAAAGAAGATAAAAGAATGCATTGCAAAATGTATGGCAATGGACAAGATTGTATGGAGAAATATCGAAGACACTAGATGCTTAGGAGAACGTTGTGAAATTGTTTTGAGTGAAATTATTTTGAATGAAATTGTTTTGAGCGAAATTGTTTTGAGCGCAAGAGAGAATAAAATTGCAATAAAAATCATTATATGTTATCACCTATCTGATAGTGGCCAGATGTTTGCGTGCTTTTAAATAATTATTTGGCTAAATTTATACAGAAAATAAAGCAAAAGTGAGAACAAGGAGAGAAACAAAAGAAAGAACGAGGAGAGAAACAAAAGAGAGAACGAGGGGAGAAACAAAAGAAAGAACGAGGGGAGAAACAAAAGAAAGAACGAGGGGAGAAACAAAAGAAAGAACGACGGGAGAAACAAAAGAGAGAACGAGGAGAGAAACAAAAGAGAGAACGAGGGGAGAAACAAAAGAAAGAACGAGGGGAGAAACAAAAGAAAGAACGAGGGGAGAAACAAAAGAAAGAACGAGGGGAGAAACAAAAGAAAGAACGAGGAGAGAAACAAAAGAGAGAACGAGGGGAGAAACAAAAGAAAGAACGAGGGGAGAAACAAAAGAGAGAACGAGGAGAGAAACAAAAGAGAGAACGAGGAGAGAAACAAAAGAAAGAACGAGGGGAGAAACAAAAGAGAGAACGAGGAGAGAAACAAAAGAGAGAACGAGGAGAGAAACAAAAGAGAGAACGAGGAGAGAAACAAAAGAGAGAACGAGGAGAGAAACAAAAGAGAGAACGTGGAGAGAAACAAAAGAAAGAACGAGGAGAGAAACAAAAGCCAGAACCAGAAAAGTAACAAAATAGAAAAATAGGAGAGAAACAAAATAGGGAACAAAGAGAGAAACACAAAAGAGAACGAGGAGTGAAACAAAACTGGACAAAAAGGAGATAAGCAAGCAAACAGTAGAGATAAACATTAAGAAAACTGAGTGAGACAAAAAGAGGAAAATAGAAATACATGAGGTATTTTGTATAGTAAAGTGTGACTGCATGAACGTATGTAATAGACAGAATTATAGACAATGGTTGTGAGGATTAACCTTCGTTATTGCTAGGCTTCACACTATATGATGATGTTTATCATCAAGTTGGTATGTTAGTAATGTGTCACAGCCATCATTAAAACACAAATATGGCGACCATTTTCCCTCAGTGTTAGATAAGCGAATTGTTTGTTTTATCATAGCGGTGACCTCGAACCAGCGGTTTCTTCGTGGCCAGTGCACATTGTTGTATTCTCTAGATTAGCTAAATATAAGCTCCATTTTCTCGTCCGTGACCATGTTCCGCAGGATACCCTACATCTGGCCCACATTATGCCCTGTATCTGAACTATCTTCCTCCCCAACCTATATGAACCTGCTCCTTTTCGTGTCTTCATAAAATCTTCTATATATAACAACACTTGTAATAGATGACGTTATTGGTTATGGAAGGCCTCGGTTTCACAGCAAACGAATTAAAATCCATAATTGCTCAACCGCCCGTGCCAGTGGAATCATCGGAATTACTAACTCATCTCCCAAACAAAGAAAGGTAACTGTAGTCCCCATAGTAGCAGTCTCAGCACACGCCAAAAGACATAAGGCGAAACCGCGCAGAAAGTGAACACAGCCAACTGTTCCCTGTCATACGATATCATCATTGATCGTAAACAAGCGGGATCCTCTACAAGATGACGTAAATCCTCTAAGTACGTGGCCTATTTCCAGTCTATATTTGAACTGAGATGTAACAGACACTTAGTTACAAATGTCAAAATACAGGGAAAGAGAAATCGAGGACGACAAAGAGAGAAGATTCTAGATAGCTTGGCGTCATTTTTTTTTTTTTTTTTTTTTTTTTTTTTTTTGGAAAGCTGCTTTTGTCCGAGCCATTCTGCATCTCACCTCTTTTGTACATCTTCCGATTGAGGTTAACAAAGTTCCCAAATATTTAAATTCATTTACCTGTTTTAATATTGTTCCACTTGTCTTTATTTTGCACTGAGGTGATGTCATTTTCCTTGTTGTTACCATTACTACTGTCTTTTTGCTATTAATAAATTTATACTGAAAGAAAATTCAGACATAAATACTGCCTTTAGCTACCAATTGTATTTTGTGTACGTAAAAAAAAAAAACCCTGTCACGCCAAGTGGCGTATAGGCAATATGGTGTTAGTGACCATAAATTTTACAGACCTTCGGCACATCTACAATTTCTCTTACAATCACTCTTAATAATCTTACAATCTCTCTTACATTTATTACAATCTCTCTTACATCCACTCTTAAAAATCTTACAATCTCTCTAACAAATCTTACAAGCTCTCTTACAAATCTTACAATCTCTCTTACAAATCTTACAATCTCTCTTACAAATCTAAGTAAATTCGTCCTGGCGTGGTGTTTATTACATTATTCAACTAAACAATGTAGAGTTGGTCTGGTCATGGAAAAATTGGACTGAACGCTTTCATTATTTTGTTGTTGATACCATCTCTTTCCTCTTCATGAGTGGGGCAGGTCATGAAACAACTAACAAATCAAATTGACAAGTCATTCTTCTTCACTGATTCTCAAACTGGGGCACACCAATAGACAAAGTCTGCAGTTACAATAACGTAAATTTAAGTTCAGGCGTAAAAAACAAAAAGTATCACATCATTTACAAAACGTAGCTATTACTTCAGCATTTGTTTGGCTGTGTAATTGTCTAGAAACTATACGTCAGGGGTTTGCCATTGCTGCTTGACCGTAGACACGATTCTGAAGACGGTAATCCCAACAGTCGCGATTTCTTTAAAACCGCGCTAGAATGGATTCCTTCCCCGGCCTTCTGGGATGTGATGCCGAGTTCTCTACTCTAAGCCACAGACTCCTATTGAGGCATAAATGAGAGAAATAAAATGTATGTACTATTTTTGCGATTAACAAGAAGTTGTGTTGACAGACAAGTTGCTATTGACCAGGAGACAATGGGCAATTATGTTAACGAGGTATTAATGGAGATATATAATCTATTAAGTCACTCAAGGAGACTGACATTTTTTTCTTGGATTTTAATACTAATACAATAGCTACCAAAGGGTTTAATATGATGCTGTCGAAATAAAAAATAAAATAAAATAACAGCGATACAAAAAAAAATTAAATAGATCAAAAATAATGATTTTGTTGGAACAGTTTATTCCCGAGGTCGCAAAGCGTGTAATAAAGGAATTACGGGGTTTTGTGTAATGAAGGAATTACGAGGTTTTAACAGAAATAAGTGCAAAGATGTCGATAAATTAAAAGTAGCATATCGTGGTTTTTCGGTTCCTACTGACTACTAGAGTCGCATTTTCGGCTTGTTGTAAGAAATATGTTAAAGGACATGGTAAAATATATATAAATACATGTGATACCCCGGGACGATGAGTTGAATTAAACTTTGAGGGAAGTATAAGAATGCGATGAACAGCCGTGGTTGTATAGTCGTGTAAATTGTGTTAGCGCAATGTTCTTGCTAACACTTTCCGTGGTTGTATAGTCCTGTAAATTGAGTTAGCGCAATGTTCTAGCTAACACTTTCCGTGGTTGTATAGTCCTGTAAATTGAGTTAGCGCAATGTTCTAGCTAACAATTTCCGTGGTTGTATAGTCCTGTAAATTGTGTTAGCGCAATGTTCTAGCTAACACTTTCCGTGGTTGTATAGTCGTGTAAATTGTGCTAGAGCAATGTTCTTGCTAACACTTTCCGTGGTTGTATAGTCGTGTAAATTGAGTTAGCGCAATGTTCTAGCTAACACTTTCCGTGGTTGTATAGTCGTGTAAATTGAGTTAGCGCAATGTTCTTCCTAACACTTTCCGTGGTTGTATAGTCCTGTAAATTGAGTTAGCGCAATGTTCTAGCTAACACTTTCCGTGGTTGTATAGTCCTGTAAATTGAGTTAGCGCAATGTTCTTCCTAACACTTTCCGTGGTTGTATAGTCCTGTAAATTGTGTTAGCTCAATGTTCTAGCTAACACTTTCCGTGGTTGTATAGTCGTGTAAATTGTGCTAGCGCAATGTTCTTGCTAACACTTTCCGTGGTTGTAAAGTCCTGTAAATTGAGTTAGCGCAATGTTCTTGCTAACACTTTCCGTCGTTGTATAGTCCTGTAAATTTAGTTTAGCGCAATGTTCTTCCTAACACTTTGTCATCTTTTGCCAAGAAGCGTGAACATTAACAAAGACACAGGGAACATTATACCTACATAGGCGAGATGCCTAAACAAGCAAAAAGTAATCGTTCCCGTCACGCCGTGCGTATGAAAGTGTTGTGTTTGTGAATATACTTTTCTATGACCACAGCACATTTTTGGGTGATGTGTATCACACCAGATCGCCTTTATTTCTCAGAAAAATCTCTGGTATCCATTTTTAGAGGCTGGGCGAACCTCGAAGCCGTGTCGTCCGAATAAAATTGCCATGTCTGAGAATCGAACCTGGATCATTCTGGTCAGAAAGCGAGCACACTAACAACTTAACTAGTGAGGCTCCGAGATGCCAAAGAAGGATATATAATGTAGCTAGAAGAGACAAGACATTAAATGAGAATATAAGGAAAATCGATCAATGATTAAAAACTTGAAATTGTAACAAACTATGAATATCTGGTATATATAGCAACTAACATGGAGACTGCCAGAAAGAGATCAAAAGAATATTAGCAATAGCAACACACAAACGGTTGAGGTAACACCAGTGTTAGAATAAAGAAACAACAAATTAAATGTTTGGTCATAAACAGAAAGAAAGAATTGAAAAGGAAGACACAAAAGACTAATGACATTAATCACGCAGCAGACATCACGAAGAATACCATACACAATACACAACAGAGCATTGTCCATAACTTTCAGTTTTTTCTCTCGAAGCTTGAAGACAAAAAAGACAGAGGAAAGAATGAGAGTAACAACTAATGTAGTGGCAGAGGTAAGAATGAGAGTAACAACTAATATAGTGGCAGAGGAAAGAATGAGAGTAACAACTAATGTAGTGACAGAAGTAAGAATGAGAGTAACAACTAATGTAGTGGCAGAGGTAAGAATGAGAGTAACAACTAATGTAGTGACAGAAGTAAGAATGAGAGTAACAACTAATGTAGTGGCAGAGGTAAGAATGAGAGTAACAACTAATGTAGTGACAGAAGTAAGAATGAGAGTAACAACTAATGTAGTGGCAGAGGTAAGACACACTGTGAGAATCGTTCTATAACTCGATCTAAAAATAGCACTTTTGAAATAATCTGAAGTGACAAGCCCATATCGGTAAAACCCAAAACTTGTTGATACAGCTTAGAATAATCTCTTGTATACGACTATTTGAGAGCAACCACTTTGGGCACGTTTACATCCCACCACCCCTAACACATACTTGTATTAGTCCATCTCGGGCCTCGGGTTCAGGGTCGTACCAGTCGTACCCTTCCAGACTAGTTACAGAACAAGTGGGCGGCTTCCGCGCCAGAGATAAATTCCGGTCTGTTAAGGCACACACACACACAAATTCTCTCACACAAACACATACTACACAGATTGATTAGAAATAAAACGTCTGTACAGTTCTGTTTGTGCTGTGTCAGTGTGTCATAGACCCGTGTCTAATTTCGCTGTCATTGATAAAACCATTGAGGGTACAAGCCGCAAAGATAGTAGTCAACGGCCCACATTTAGCGTCCAGCATCACTCAATTTCGTTCATTTTGTTAATGCTGGTGGTAATCTTCAGCGTGGTTATTGTAATTTAAATATATCTCTCTCTGCGATCAGGACCCAATCAGAGTAGGATTCCAGCTCCTCACATGAACTCAGCTGTCAGGTTAGGTGTGTTACAAACAGAACATCACAGTTAGAGTCTGCCAGATCCACTCTGATTGAACACCCGTTAAAAACGTTGCACTGTGTTCTGCGCCAGTGGCCCAGTGCATCCGATTTCAGCTAGCATTTTATTCAGGTTTGCTTTCCCTAGCCTTTGATTGTCCTCAATCTTCCTGCAAGGCAGCAGATTGTCTTTTCTGTAGGGGGATTCTGCCCTTAGATGGTCGGCCCTCCCAGGTTTACGAGCACCATCTGCCCGAGTCACTAGAGGTGACTAACACGGACATGCACACACAAAGATATGAGATGTGACAAACACAGACATGCACATAGCGATACGAGGCATGACTAACACTGACATACATCAAGATATATGACACATGACTAACATAAACATGCACATAAAGATATGAGATATGACTGACATAGACATGCACCCACAAAGAAATTACACATGTCTAACATGGACATGCACACACAGATATGAGATATGACCAACATAGATAGGCACACACAATGATATGAGATGTGACTAGCATAGCCATGCAAACACAAGGATATGAGATGTGACATACACAGACATGCACACACAAAGATATGAGATATGACTAACATAAACATACACACAGAGATATGAGATATCACTAGCCCAAACATGCACACACAAAGATATGACACATGACTAACACAGATACACACTAAAATATGAGATATGACTAAACACATACACACTTAAAGATATGAGACATGATTAACACGGACACTCCAAGATATGAGATATGACTAACATGACACACACCAAGATATGAGCCATGGCCAGCACACACACACACACACACAAGCCAAGATATGAGCCTTGGCTAGCAATGAAACACACCAAGATATGAACCATGTCCAGCACAGAAAGAAAATATCCAGTACACATTAAGGTATCCATATGCTTGGGTTTGTTGTGGTCGGCAGACTCTTCTTAACGTGGGAATCATCGACATACGAGACGCCGGCCCCCATGAACTGTTAACAGATATCGTCCAAACAGTTGTACGGAGATTTGAGAGTGCAGTCTGACCCGTAGAACGTTCCCTTGCATGAACAGATCCCGGTTGACTGTTCACAGGTGTCGTTAAAACAGTGGTCAGGACATTTGAGAGTGCAGTCTGGCACGTAGTACGCTTCCTTGCGCGTATAGTCTGCTCTTTCTGTGTCACATATGATGTCACAGCCATCAGAACAAAATATATAATATTTTAAATAATATTTTTGTGTTTGCGCTCGCCAGCTTTGACCTCAGGCGAAGCCCCGCGATACTGGGAACTGAATTGTGCACGTGAATCCGTCTCTACTTGGCATCCGTGTGCACAAGTGCCACTCGCTGCATACACCGATAACTCCAACTTCGGAGGTACACATACTTTTCTTTCCGTCATTGAGTAATTGACGTTTCAAGCCGGGCCTCGCTGTTGAGACCAGGAGTGGTTGTCTCAGAGAAAAATCATACATAAAAATCCAAACTGGTGCAGCCCGGGTTTGAATTACCAACCACTCCTCTTTCTAAAAAATAAATTTTAAATGCTATTCATTACGTGAACAATCCAGGTCATTAAACCCCTTTTTAGATAACTTTCTCTCCACCTATCTCAGTTCTTGGACATTTTCTACACGTCTCTCTAGTCAAAGCCGATGTTCATTAGGGTTTCCGTGATTCCTATTACCCATGTATTCCTGGTCCTTCCTAGCTTTCTTTTCCCTTGTTTATTCCATGGCATAGAGAATGCCTGTTTTGTTTTGCTGGCATCAGGTTTCCTTAGCGTGTCAATCCCCATCGCCTTTTTCCTTCCCTAATCAAATCACATCATAATATATCAATATTCAAGAATGAAGAAAAGAAAAACAAAAGTATGTCAGTAGATTCACATTGAGTTACTGGGTTATTTGCAGGTCATCATTATTGCACTCCGATCATGTACATAGGTGCTCAGATCCCCTCCTCAGCAAGTCCCGCAGTGTCCAGCGACTGACGACTCCAGTTCTTTGTTGGTTGAATAGTCTTCTTACACGCTCACTAAGTTTCTCATTTTTGGCTGTGCACATCTTAACTCCCATCTCTCTTTAATCTGAAGGAGTGACGTGAATTTGTGGTTGTTGAAGTCCTGTGCTCTTCCCACATCTCGGAGGGCGCTGATGACGTCCGCCCGATTCATTGGATGACCGTCCTCAACGAAAGCGCAGTAGCTAACCTGTTCCTGTGAGAACAGAAATAAAGAAATGAGTTTCACATTCTTTGTTTACAACCGAACAGCTAAAAATAAATATGGGTTTATTTGGGTGTTGTTTGTATGTATTTAATTTTTTTTTTTAAGAACAATAATGTAATGTAGAGTCAGTCCTAACATATGGATATGAATCATTGATAATAGGACAACATACAAGAAAATCACTGGAAGCTGTAGAAATGTGGTTTTACAATAGAATGTTGAGAATACTATGGACAGCAAAAAATAGTAATGAAAACGGTCTGAAAGACGCCAATGCAAAAATAGAGCTATCATCCAGTACTAGGAAGAAACAATCATCTTTTTTTTGCCATGTAATGAAAAGGGAATAGCTGGAATATATTGTGACAACTGGGAAAATTGAGGGACGAAGAGACAGAGGGAAGAAAAGAGAAAAGATACCAGACAGTTTAAGAGAATGGCTTGGCAGAAGGTCAACAACAGAAATGAGAAATAACTATTGAGATCAAAAGTTTAAGAAAGACATGCTCACCTACGCCAGCAGGCATGGTACTTGATGATAATGATACAGTGCCTGCTGGCTTAGGTGATCATCTGTCTCCATCATTTGTTATCTCTACACGTGTGTATTTATTATTTCTTCTGTGCTCGGTCATTACTGTTTAACGTCGGCAATTAACAGGTCGTTAAGTAGACGTGGTTGCGCTGTGTTGTGGTTTATAGATCTTCTTCTTCCTCTTCTTCTATCCTTCCTCTGCTGCCGTTGGCGTCGAGGGGAGAAACAATCTGCGATTCTTTGCTCTTCTGTTGGCATCTTCTGGTGTTATTCCTCCTAGTGACTCTAGTATTCCCTTTATCCATCTCTTTCTCGGTCTTCCTCTTAATCTGGCGTTTTCGTAGCGTTTGTTTATGTCTCTTTGATTCATTGTTAGTTCTTGTCTTGTTATGTGGTCAAACCAATTTATCTGTTGTGTCTTTATGTATTCGATGGCTGGTTCAATTTCGAGTTTCTTCCTCAGGTCAGTGTTTCTTACTCTGTCCCTTAAGCTGTTTTTTGTCATTCTTCTGACACATTTCATTTTGGTGGTTGTTCGGTGGTTTATAGATAGTAGCGATATAAGCGCCTTCAATCTCAAACCACTCTTTTAAGCAGACTGATATCTTTTCTTCCTGCTACCCCGCGTATCCATCTCTCCGCGAATATTTAACCGTGATGGCCTCTAGAAGTCAAATGTTGCTTCGAACGTGAGGAGATCCATGTCGGACTCGTGTAGTAGCTTTTAATGTAGTCGACGCTGTTAGTAACATCAGACTTCCGGTAATCGTTACATTTCTAAGATAAGAAATAAATAACTGAGAACAAAGTTATAAATAATCCCCGCCATAGAATATATAAAGAAACAACAAATAAAATGGTTTTGCCACGTGATAAGGCAGAAAGATCAAAACACAACACAACGAGCCTTCAATAAACGTTGCGAGAACACCATACCCAAGGGCTGACCGCAAAAAAGATGGATTGATGGTATATTAAAAATACTAGGAAACATAGCAGCAGAGGCGAACAGAAAGTCTGAAAAGCAAAGAAATCGCAAATTATATCTTCCCTCAACGCTCAAAGGCAAATGAAATGAAAGAAGTTATATTCCTACACTTAACAATTTGGATGTTTTCAATTTCCAAAATTTTATTTCCGAGAAATATTCCCTGTTTATGGTGCACAACATAGATTACTAGTCAACAAAGCATCATATAATGCTACCATACACGTATGTATTATTGTTCGATGTGTCCTTTGAAAGGAAGTTAAACACTAACAGGCCTGCCCAATATTAGTAAGGACCGGGAATCTACTTAATGATCGGGTCGGGAAAACCCGGACCTTCGTAACTTTCTGTTTCGGTCACGTGTCAGAACTTGAGTAGACGTGTGAATGGGTTGCACATTTGTATGTGAAGTTTAGTCGAAGTTTCTAGTGATTCAACGATTAGGGTTGTGCATTTATTTCTTGCGGAAGCTGCCGGATGTTATATTTTGCTTGACTGTAAGAATCATGGATTATATGCTAATTAATTTCCTATTCCACACTCGATTTTTTTTAGCATAACTTTGTATTCGTAGTATCAAGCTAAGATAGCACTGGACTTTGTGACTCACTTCTTACATTTGGGTTTGGCTTGCTTACAAAGTTATTATAGAAGTCAGTCAAGTTATAATACATAGAAATTATGTACAGTAGTGTTATAGTTTTCTTCAAAGGGGGTGACGATAGAATTAATTTAGTTTAATGATCAGTAATATACTTGTAATCAGTGTCGATTTGTACAGATTTAATTTTCACATTTCGGATATAGCAAGAATAGAATGCTGAGCTCCAGAATTTGCTTGCTTCTAAATTTCGTCATAATGTTGGAGAAATCTCAAGGTATGTGTAGTCTTTGTATATAATTATGTAAATATTATTACAGTACTAACTTTATTTGTTTTTGTAGGGTTGTTTCATTATTATTTGTATTATCAATGTCTTGTTGATTTATTGTTTTATTTATTTTTTATTGAGAGAAACTTGTTCATCCTTCGCAAAAACATCGTTGTTATAATCAGAAGGTTATTTGTAAAATAAGAGAATGTAAAATAAGAGAATGTAAAATAAGAGAATGTAAAATAAGAGAATGTCAGCAGCTGCTGTTGAGGTGATCAAATGTACATCTGTATCAGCAATTTAGAGGTAGTGACGGAGTACAAGATGAGAAGGATGCTTGGTTCTTGTTCACAAAATAATACCGAGTTCTTGTTCACAAAATAATACCGAGTTCTTGTTCACAAAATAATACCGAGTTCTTGTTCACAAAATAATACCGAGTTCTTGTTCACAAAATAATACCGAGTTCTTGTTCACAAAATAATACCGAGTTCTTGTTCACAAAATAATACCGAGTTCTTGTTCACAAAATAACACCGAGTTCTTGTTCATAAAATAATACCGAGTTCTTGTTCACAAAATAATACCGAGTTCTTGTTCACAAAATAATACCGAGTTCTTGTTCACAAAATAATACCGACTAAAGACAAAGTTAAACATACATGACGATGGCAACAACCGTCCGCTCGGCCATGTTGAATGCAAGGGTTGAAGCGGTCATTCATTCATAAACAGACTTCTGACGTCAGGGTTGAAGCGGTCATTCATTCATAAACAGACTTCTGACGTCAGGGTTGAAGCGGTCATTCATTCATAAACAGACTTCTGACGTCAGGGTTGAAGCGGTCATTCATTCATAAACAGACTTCTGACGTCAGGGTTGAAGCGGTCATTCATTCATAAACAGACTTCTGACGTCAGGGTTGAAGCGGTCATTCATTCATAAACAGACTTCTGACGTCAGGGTTGAAGCGGTCATTCATTCATAAACAGACTTCTGACGTCAGAGTTGAAGCGATCATTCATTCATAAACAGACTTCTGACGTCAGAGTTGAAGCGATCATTCATTCATAAACAGACTTCTGACGTCAGGGTTGAAGGGGTCATTCATTCATAAATAGACTTCTGACGTCAGGGTTGAAGCGGTAAATCATTCATAAACAGACTTCTGACGTCAGGGTTGAAGCGGTCATTCATTCATAAACAGACTTCTGACGTCAGAGTTGAAGCGATCATTCATTCATAAACAGACTTCTGACGTCAGGGTTGAAGCGGTCATTCATTCATAAACAGACTTCTGACGTCAGGGTTGAAGCGGTCAATCATTCATAAACAGACTTCTGACGTCAGGGTTGAAGCGGTCATTCATTCATAAACAGACTTCTGACGTCAGGGTTGAAGCGGTCATTCATTCATTTCATAGTTGAAGCGGTCATTCATTCATAACAGACTTTTGATTTCATAGTTGAAGCGGTCATTCATTCATAACAGACTTTTGATTTCATAGTTGAAGCGGTCATTCATTCATAACAGACTTTTGATTTCATAGTTGAAGCGGTCATTCATTCATAACAGACTGTTGATTTCATAGTTGAAGCGGTCATTCATTCATAACAGACTTTTGATTTCATAGTTGAAGCGGCCATTCATTCATAACAGACTTTTGACGTCGAGATCAGCCAAACAAAGCTCGTATCGATCCTACTCAGTCTTTCCCTGGTTGTCATGGAGACACATCACTAAATTCTCTGGCCGAGCTAGTTCGATCATGAAAGGCATACCCGCCGAAAAATTTCTTAATAAAGTCGGATGTGTTGGACCGCAATATTCATATAAACTACGTCCGATCTAAGGCACCCGATAATGAGGCGTAATCGTTGGGAAAAAAAAAATGAATGATAGAAGTGAAGCTAATCGAAGTATTATTGTGTAGGTGAGATCTGCACAAGTCCAGGCAGCATACCAGTTATTCAGTTATTGAGTTCTTTGCGGGTCATCATCATTGCACTCCGAACATGTCCATAGGTGTTCAGATCCCCTCTTCAGCAATTACCTCAGTGTCCAGCGACTGACGACTCCAGTTCTATGTTGGTTGATAAGTCTTCTTACACGGCCACTAAGTTTCTCATTTCTGGCTGTGCCCATCTTAACTCCCATTTCCATCATCCGAAGAAGTGACGTGGTTCTGTGTTTGTCGAAGTCCTGTGCTCCTCCCACATCTCGGAGGGCATTGATGATGTTCGCTAGATTCATTGGTTGCCCGTCCTCAACGACAGCGCAGCTAGCCAACCTGTCCGCTCTTTCACTTCCACGTACTTCCGCATGTCCAGGGGCATAGACAAAGGCGACCTTACGTATTTTGGATTACTACAACGACTCTACCCATTGCATGCGTACAGAGCCCGCCTCCACTTTTTTAATCATGCTCATCGAATCACTCAGTATACATGCGTGGGTGTAGTCTTGTGACTCTAACCATTTGAATGCCTTGGTCACTGCCATCGCCTACATTGTCATGCTACTCGTGCTCATGACGTATGCACCACTGTCTTCCTTGACTATTCTGCCTGCCGAGCGTGCTGTAAATGTCCATGCACTTCTTTGGTGTCGTCTTACAGATCCGTCTGTATAGATGACTGCATCTTTCTCATCGGTGTTATCGCAGATGAGTCCGTTGACCTCAGCATTAACCACGACCGGGTTCTGTTCCCTACTTTCCTGTCGAGTGTGACAATGCACGAGAAAGTCCCCTTGAATGACGTAGGCACCGGTATCCACTTCTCACCAACGCTGATATTGGTAAGCCCACAGACCTGTTTGATGACATCTTCTGCTCGGCCCACCCATGATTTGCCTCTTTTTAGCCTAGCACCTTACCCTGTGTTGAGCACGTGGTTCAATGGATGCTCTGTATCTGTACTAATCTTCAGGTATGCTCGTGCTCTCCAGATCTTGATTCTGTCATCCATGGTTGGAAAGTCAAGAAGATACCTCATTGCTACACAGGAAGTGTCCCTCGTACATCCCAAGATAATGCACATGGCTTCATTTCGTATTTTCTCCAGCCTATCAATTTGAGTCGTACTGACAGTAAGAATTGCCAGGGCATACTCGATTGGTGCGAGGACTAATCCCTGGGACAGAAGAGTAAGTAGCCTCTGCTCGATGTTGGCAGCTGCCATGACCTTCAAGGCGGCTAATCCTTTGCGGGATTTTGTTATCGCATGTTCGACGAGGACCCGAAAACACAGGCTGCGATCAAACTTAACTCCGAGGTATGTTATCAACTTGTCCCTGGTCACCTCATCAGCTCCCATTCGTACTATCGGTGTGGTCGTATTAACGATATGATTGTTAAGGGAGAACCATGAAACTGATGCTTTATTAGGATTAACCAAGGCACCTGAAACCCCACACCAGGAATAAATGCGATCGAGTTCGACTTGCATTGTGGAGGCGATTCCTCGTCTGTCTCTTCCCTGTCGATATACCAGAATATCATCAGCAAATGTCATAGTTCTTCCCCTCCCATCCAGCTGTTGTTCCGTGATCGTTATTGTGTACACGTTAAATAGAACTGATTACAATGGTGAGCCTTGTGGCAGTCCTGGACAAATGGATGTTGGCTTGGAAGACCAACTTCCACATCTGAGTATCACCTTCCTCTGAAACAGTGCCGCGGCGATCTATCTAATGAGAAAGGGGTGCCCCGCCAGTTTGAGAGCATATTCATGAGATATTCAAATGGTACCCTGTTGTATGCATCCTCCAGATCTATAGCAGCAGCACATGTCTCCTCTCATCTGTGGAAGCCTTCGAAGACGTCATAGGCAAAGACTGCCGCATTGAGCCATGTCTCTTTGTTATATCTATAACCTCAGAGTGTGGGTGGGAATACGCGTTTCTGCTCAAGGTGACAGGTGAGGACGCGAGCAACTATTTTATCCAGCAGCTTGCCCGCAGTGTTCTGCATTGTGATGATTTTATAGGCACTGATCTGAGAATGGTCCTTGTTTGGCTTCGGTAGCGGTAGTAAGTAGCTATGTAGCCACTCCTCCTTAATCTGGCGTCTCCGAATACTGGCATAAACTCATTGGCCAGATTTGCCAAGTCGTCGTCAGCTGAATCGCCTATGTCATCGTACCGAACACCATCTGGACCAGGAGCAGTGTTGTGTGACCTTTTAAGTGTCGTGCGAATGGTATCGGTTGTGATTGTGAGATCTTCTTCCAGCACTACATCCTTACACAATTTTGACAGCGATCCCCGTATCCTCATTCTTACAGCCTCATTTCTTTGGTCCGTCTGCTCAATGTAGTGGGCAAGCAGGCCTTCCCTTTGCTCTCATCAGATTTGTGCTATAATCGGCCTGTGCTCTGAAAGTCTGGTATGCCTCAGTGTCGTGTTGTACCATTCATGCTCTGATGAAGGCGCCAGAATGTGGCGAGCGATTTTTCTGAGCACACTTTTTTTTACAGAAGTCATCCCACTTGGCATCCTTAGCCTGCTTAGCGCATAGTTTAAAGTGCATCATTTTTGGTCGACCTCTAATTTGAGACGCTTCAAGAGCTCAGGTTGTGTTCTTCCATTCCTTCTGGCTTTCTGCCATGTCTTGGCCGTTTATCTCTTGCTCCGTCAAGCTTCCTCGACATCTACGTTCCATCAGGGTGGCTGCGTCCATCTCTCCTGCCTCCTACGAGGGGTGCTCTGTTTCCTATGTCTGTTTTTGCTAATGACGTCCTGGTCTGTTTTCTCGTAGTTGAATGTGTGGATCTTTCTTTTCTGGTTTCTATTTCTGCTTTTCTCAATTAGGAGGACACATGGATAGTGATCACTTCCGTGGAACCCCAGTGCACTCCACCTGCAAACCGGTGCGAAAGTGAAAGACACCAGTGCCAGGTCTATGACACTATCAGAGTCACCTGTTCGAGTGGCCATTCTTGTTGCCCTTCCATCATTCAAGCACACTAAATCGACCGACATCAGTGCGCTCTCTAGGTCTTCTCCCTGCTTGTTGGTTATGACGTTACCCCACTGGTTTCCTCTAGCATTAAAGTCTCCGCAGAGAATGACGTTCTCTTCATCGAACTCGAAGAGATTCTGCCATTGTTGTGTGTTCACCTTACCATTACAGGTATACACATTTACAATCACGAAATGAACTGGGGTCTGCACCCTAACCGCATGTTACCTGTAATTCTGCATTGTTCCACATAGACATATCAACCTCAGCTGCCACCATATTGTTGCGCACAAGGATGGCCTGCCCGAGGTGTCGTCTTTTGTAAAAAAAACAATGAAAGCCAGGAGTACTTTCTGTCCTGTCACCAAGAAGAGTTTCTTGCAAAACCATTATATCGGCGCGCACAGTAGCTTATCAAGAATGGGCCGTCGTTGATTAATATACCTACAATTCCAATAAGTAACGCGCACATACTTTAGGCCTAGCCTCTCACACTTTGACAGTTTAATGCCGCCACGCTTGCCCTGTCGTGTTTTCCTTCTTCGATGATATCGTTTGGAGTGCATCTGAAAACTTACACTTACCGTCGTTATAGATGAACGTCGATGCTGTGGATGGTCTAGACTCACGTGCACTTACTCAGTCGCACTGTCCAGAACCCGTTTCCACGTTATAAACTGGCCAACTCCAGTAAATCGCTCTGCAGCACGCGCATACACTGAGAGCCTTCCACAAATTAAATGAATTACGCGTCCTTGTTGACAGACCTGCGTAAACAAAGCGCCTTTTTTGACGCGTTCAATAGTGCAATCAACAACAAAGATGAGTATAAGTTATTGAATAAAGAAATTGTAACAAAATGCAATGAATCAAAAGAAGCAACGTGATTTACATCAAATAGAAAGCGCGTACAACCACATGATTCCTTAAAAAATCAATAAAAACAAACAAATAATCAGAAAAGTTCACTGGAAATCAGTACTTATCTGTGAGTCCTCTGAAAAAGCCAGATGGGCGCCATATTCCCCGGAAGTCCAGCATACCAGTACGCATGTGCTGAAAAATAAACATCCAGCCCATCTTATTTAATGAATGCAAAACATGGGGGGTTAAAATGGGAGAACGATATCACTGAGCGGATAAAATTTACAAGCCCAGCTGATACTTGATACACGACAATGTACCTGGGAAAAGAAGACAAGGCAGATAGATGGAAATAATGGGAGGACAATACCCAGAGAATGGATAAAATGAACTTTTGCGAAATCCCAGGGAAATGCTCTTAATATTGAAGAGTTATAATAAGCTGTGATGACGTCATCAAAAGTGCTGTAACGACCGTCAATGTTGCGGTGCTGATGTTGACCAATGAAGAACCTTGAAGCTGCCGATGGAGATTCGAACCCGAACTCTTTTCATAACTAACTACTGTGCTAATGCGACTGTTATCCACATTGTATTGAACAGGGAACAGTTGGCTGTGTTCACTTTCTGCGCGGTTTCGCCTTATATCTTTTGGCGTGTGCTGAGACTACTACGATGGGGACTACAGTTACCTTTCTTTGTTTGGGAGATGAGTTAGTAATTTGGATGATTCCACTGGCACGGGCGGTTGAGCAATTATGGATTGTAATTCGTTTGCAGTGATACGGGGACTTCCATAATCCATAACCATCCAATCCATAACAATTGCATTGATCATTTACAAATAAAAACTGATAAAAGCATAACCTTAAAATTATAGGAGCCACGATAGCTCAGTGGTTAGTGAACTGGACTACAAAGGACAAAAAGTCGGGTTCGATCCTGATCGACGGTTCCCAGGTCCACCCAGCCTTAAATGTGTACTGTATTTTTTGGGGGGAAAGTACAGCGGCACAGCGGTTCCTGGACACATTACCCCAAAAATAATGTGCTGAATGTCTGTAAAAGTGTAGTCACTGACACCATATTCCCTAAACGACCTTGGCGTCACATGGCTCTTTACTTTACCTATAACCATCAAATTGCTCATACGTCACAAAGGAGGTGTGCCGTGGTTATTTCTTCTCTTTACCTCTAATCAGGTGATGAATAAATGGCTCAACGGTTAATGTCTGCCGTCATTATCTGGTGGGGAGATTTATAAAACTTGAATTGGAGATTTCACTTGAAGACAGTCTCAGAAGCATAAAATAACTATATAAAACTGTAAGAAGAAAGTGAACATAAGAAGTATGAATACAAGGGAAAAGACTAAACAGCAAAGAAGAAAATGAGAAAAAAAGACATGAATAAGAGAAGGAGCAATACTAAGAAAAAAGCAGGTCTAATAAATAAGAGAACAACTGTTAGTAGGAAGGTAAGATCAATATATATATATCCTTCTAAGGACAGATGACAAAAAGGACAATCAATTCCTTTAGTAGTTATCAGGTGAACGACACAAAGAAGAAATAACATATACAAGAAGAGGAATGAAAGTAAAGAAAAAAATAATAAAAAAGGAAGTTTTTTTTTAGAAAAATTAGATTTGTGTGTCAAAAAATATCTAGCATAGCAGAGGTTGGGGGGCAGAGGTTGGATTTGAATTTGGTCGACGGCGACTGTAAATAGGTACCGAACTAAGAAAGAAAAAACATAATTGGGGTGTTTAAATTAATAACATTCAAAATGATTAAAACGGGAGCATTAGTTAAGTTTATTTTAGTTTAGTCAACATAAAACATTGATTAGGTACTAATTTCAAAAAGACTAAATCTATGATCATAAACAAAGATAATACTCAAAACCTACAAGTGAATATCAAAGTTGAAGGAATAGACCTGGAGATAATTAAGAGCTACAACTACCTTGGACATACTATAACCAGTAATAGAAAATGTAAAACTGAAATAAACAAAAGAATAGGAATGGCAAAAAAAAAGGAATTTAATGCCATGAAAAATATACTAACATAATAACAGATAACATAAGGGCTAAACCTAAGAACAGCAAATGTTATATCTTCTCAACATTCTTGAATGGTTCAGAAACATGGACATTACACAAGAAAACAGAACAGAAAATTGAAGCCTTTGATATATGGATTTATAGAAGAATATGAAGAATTGGATCAAAAGAAAAGAAAACAAATGATGAAGTTTTAAAATAACTAAAAATAAAAATAGATCTTCTAAACACAATTTAAACAAGATAAATAAGATTTGTGGGACCTGTTAAAAGACCAGAAACCTACTGAATGTAATCTTGGAAGAGGAAATACAAGGGAAAAGTAGTAGACCAAGATTAACGCAGACGAGTAACATCGAAAGATGGACAAGTCAGCCTATGACAAGCTGCACTAGGAAAGCAAGAGATAGAGGAGAATGGCGGTCCATGGTAGCAAACCTTCGATGCGGAGACGACACTCACTAATGATGAGTTGATATATCTTCATTTGTATAACGGACAAGTACATAGTGTACAGATGCACGTTCTCCAGTATGAATCACATCCTTCACACACAAACGAAAGCACTAAAGATGGTTTTCCGTAGCATCAGCGAAGACCTTGACCTCAACCTTCTAACTCGCCTCCTTCGTCATGCGTGGCAGGTGACAGTGGTTCTAATATTACCTCCCCTGACACTGGTCACCTGTAGCCACACAGGTGGTTAAAGTACATGATAAAGAAAATAACTTCACAAGGTAGATGCAGAACACCTGTTAAAGTGCAGATTAGTCCCGAGAAAGTCATCATTTTAAAACATTAATATGCAACACATCTTAATTCATGTGAATCATTTAAGAAAGAGTTCTTCAATGTTCTATAGAACAAGTTCGGATGTGTGGAAGTGATTCATAGACATTCAGTCTGAGTTTCTGTGATAACCTCCGTTCTATCCTCTTAAATATGATCTCTTAGAGTATTTTTCTAGCATGGCTTTTTAGGAGAATACTTCTGTAGTTGGTACACAGCTTCCGATTTCTTTTCTTTGGGGGTGTAGTTTGGTCTTTTCCAGGCTTTTGGCCAGTCTGTATTTGTCCAGATCTTCTCACACAGTGCATGGTAGATGCTAGTGTTGGCCTCCCTTTCAGCTTGGATGAACTCAGATGGAATATCAACACGTCCTGATGACTTCCCGCTCCTCAGATATTTTTTAAAAAATTTCGGAACGAACTTCATCTAGCATAAGCTCTGGTTTTTTCCCCTTCATTTTCTCTTAATATATCTTTTTTTTTTTTTTGAGGTATCTTCTTCATACATTAACGAGCAGTCATCGGACCATCTATGCAATGTATCATATGTTCTGTTAGTGAATTGCCGCTTGCCGCTGCTGTCATTATTTACCTGAACTGATGGTCTAAAATTGTCTTTTATCTTTCTGATTTCTCTGAAGATTTCTCCGTTTCTCCCTTCATGGAGAGTTATTCAATTCTGTTAAAGGCGTTCATACTAAACGTGTCTCAGTAATTCGAAATAAATTAATCAACTTTTATATTCGTTTCGATCCGTCGTGTGTCAGTAGCTTAGTTAGCTCAACCGTCATCATCGTCAGATTTTTGACGTCATCAAACTGTTTTTCTCTTGTATCTGTCTCTTCAACATCCACCTTTCACTTTCTTATACATTAGTTTTGGGTCGACGGTTAGATCTTATGTCACTTCTCTACCAGCATAGTCTCTATGTATTTTTTATATCTGAAGTATATTTGTACATTATAATTGTGTTTTTTAAATTTTATTCTGACTCTTTTTACCCTCCATGAACTATTATCATCATGTGCCATACCGGTTGGCGTGGGCGATCATGTCCTTCCACAATCTTCTATCTACAGTGCATCGTATCAGTTCTGTTGTTGACTGTTTTCCATGCCATGACACCAAGCTATCCAGTATTTTCTCTCTTTGTCGTCCGCGAACTCTCTCTTTCCTTTTAGTTTGCCAGTTGCAACCAAGTATTCCAACTTTCCTCTTCTCACGATGTGCCCAAAAATGTTGATTGCTTTTTTCTGATGTTTTTTAAAAGTTCCCTTTTTGTGTTGGCCTCTTTGATAATTTCCTCATTGGTCTTTTTAGCTGTCCAGGGAACTTTTAACATTGTCCATGAACTATAGACCACCAATATGAGCTCTCCAATCAATTCTGACTCCTCTAATCCCTTACATTATAATTCACCAGTAAAAATCACCATCATGTGCTCAACCTGGGTTTCAAGTTAATGTGAGAAGGCAGTTTGCCGTTAACTGAGCAATATTGTAAAGATTAGACAGGGGGCCAGTGGTGAGGAGTGTAGAACACTCCAAGGTATGAAGACAGCTTCACAAGGGAGGAACACAACACAATACTGACGTTTCGGCCTGAGGCCTTTTTCAGAGATTAGACAGTCGTGACGTCACTTCTTAATAGCAAACGATGGAAAGGCAATCAAGATGACCTGAACAAAAGTTGAGCATAGGAGTGGAATGAAGGAATTAAAATAACTGCACCACAGCAGAAATCTGATATAGCACTCAAACGTTGGATTTTTAGAGCCTGTATTTTTAACGTAAAACATTGATCAGAGAGGCAAGAGCAGCAGGAATCGGCTCCGTTAATGAGATAGAGTTGCTTGCTCAGAACATAGACAGATAACGAAATTTGATACAAGATCTTTATAAGGATTGAAAACTGCTAGAATAAAAATTTAGATGAGAGAAAGAGTATCTGGGTCTATGCCCTATCGGCTGGCTACGACTAGAAAGGTCAATATATAGAAAGGTATAGGCTATGAAACGTTGACCATCAACAGATCTACTGAAAAAAAACAGCAATACAATGAAATGCAAGTGCCGCAGAAGGACATTCAAAATACCATGGACGGAAAAAAAGAACAAACATGTCAATTTTGTAAAAACTTAAAATTTTAGAAGACTTTCCGACAAAGAACATAAAAAAAAGGAAAATGAAATATTTCGGTTTTGTGAAACAATATGAATAGCATAGTTGTTTGTGAACAAAAGAGATAAAGACTGAAAGGAGATTGGTACTAGCTATCGCAGACAAACGGGGCATGAATGCTGCAGACGTGGAGCATCTCGGAGGTTGAAAGGAAACTGCAGAGTAGCTAGCATGGGAGCTAGACTCTAACAAGAGCAAGCAACTAGATGATGGATGTGATGATAGTGAATGTGATAATGATGAATGAGATGATTAATGCCATATGATGAATGTGATAATGGTGAATGTGATAATGGTGAATGTGATAATGGTGAATGTGATGATAGTGAATGTGATAATGATGAATGAGATGATTAATGCCATATGATGAATGTGATAATGGTGAATGTGATAATGATGAATGAGATGATTAATGCCATATGATGAATGTGATAATGGTGAATGTGATAATGGTGAATGTGATGATTAATGCCATATGATGAATGTGATAATGGTGAATGTGATAATGGTGAATGTGATGATAGTGAATGTGATAATGATGAATGTGATGATTAATGTCATATGATGAATGTGATAATGGTGAATGTGATGATTAATGCAATAATGATGAATATCATAATGACTAATGTCATAATGATGAACGTGATGATAAAGAATGTGATAAAAATGAATGCGATAATTAGAAATCTATTAATGGTGAATGTAATAGTGATGAATGTGATAATGATGAAGTGATAATGGTGAATGTGATAATGGTGAATGTGATAATGGTGATTGTGATAATTAATGCGATAATAATGAATATCATAATGATGAAAACGGCAATGATTAATGCGAATCTGATGAATGTGATATTGATGAATTCGATAATGATAAATCATAATTATAAGTTCTATAAACCGCTGGGTAAACAAATAACATTATTACCTTTCATAGTTTTAATGGTTAAAGGTAAATGGGTGTCATGTTTTTATTTTAAATTTTAACAAAATAACTGATTTGTTTATTCCTGAACCTGAAACAATAGCACAAGGCGACGACACAGGAACATTTACGTGTACCTTGAACTCAGACACACTCAAACTTCAGTTCACTGAGAACAAAATGGACTTTTCACAGGCTGCGAAATATTGCAAATCAAAAAATGATAAGGCTTTACTTTCTATCACCATGTATGGGGAAATATCAGATTGCATTAACACCAGTAAGTACTAGAAAGTAAGAGACATTTTTACCATTTATAGTAAGTACTAGAAAGTAAGAGACATTTTTACTATTTATAGTAAGTACTAGAAAGTAAGAGACATTTTTACCATTTATAGTAAGTACTAGAAAGTAAGAGACATTTTTACCATTTATAGTAAGTACTTGAAAGTAAGAGACATTTTTACCATTTATAGTAAGTACTAGAAAGTAAGAGACATTTTTACCATTTATAGTAAGTACTAGAAAGTAAGAGACATTTTTACCATTTATAGTAAGTACTAGAAAGTAAGAGACATTTTTACCATTTATAGTAAGCACTAGAAAGTAAGAGACATTTTTACCATTTATAGTAAGTACTAGAAAGTAAGAGACATTTTTACCATTTATAGTAAGTACTAGAAAGTAAAAGACATTTTTACCATTTATAGTAAGTACTAGAAAGTAAGAGACATTTTCACATTTATAGTAAGTACTAGAAAGTAAGAGACATTTTTACCATTTATGGTAAGTACTAGAAAGTAATAGACATTTTTAACATTTATAGTAAGTACTAGAAAGTAAGAGACATTTTTAACATTTATGGTAAGTACTAGAAAGTAAGAGACATTTTTAACATTTATAGTAAGTACTAGAAAGTAAGAGACATTTTTAACATTTATGGTAAGTACTAGAAAGTAAGAGACATTTTTAACATTTATAGTAAGTACTAGAAAGTAAGAGACATTTTTACCATTTATAGTAAGTACTAGAAAGTAAGAGACATTTTTAACATGTATGTGACCAAGGCATTCAAATGGTTAGAGTCACAAGACTACACCCACGCATGTATACTGAGTGATTCGATGAGCATGATAAAAAAAGTGGAGGCCGGCTTTGTACGCATGCAATGGGTAGAGTCGTTGCAGAAATCCAAAATACGTAAGGTCACCTTTGTCTATGTCCCTGGACATGCGGGAGTACGGGAAAATGAAAGAGCGGACAGGTTGGCTAGCTGCGTAGTCGTTGAGGACTGTCAACCAATGGATCGGACGGACATCATCAATGCCCTCCGAGATGTGGGAAGAGCACAGGACTTCGGCAATCACAGATCCACGTCAATATAATCGCGATATAATCTTCGGATGATGGAGATGGGAGTTAAGATGGGCACAGCCAGAAATGAGAAACTTAGTGGCCGTGTAAGAAGATTTATCAACCAACATAGAACTGGAGTCGTCAGTCGCTGGACACTGCGGGAATTGCTGAGGAGGGGATCTGACCACCTATGGCCATGTTCGAAGTGCAATGATGATAACCCTCAAATAAACCAATAACTCAATTTCTGATAGTACCTTCTGCAGACCTTATACTTCTGATAGTACCTGCTTCGGACCTTACATTTCTGAATATTTTAGAGATCAGATACGGTTGATAGTAAGTTCTAGAGGAAATGAGTTGCTTATATAAATTGGTAAAGTTATGATTATTCAAATAATTGTTAGAGTTTCCCCTAGTCCTACAACATAATTCATGTTCGGCGCTGACGTCACCCTTAGTGAATCCCGAGTGCTGTTGGTTTACAAAACAATGTATCTGGCATGCAGTTATCATGATTCTAAGTACAATACAACCCCAAGAAAATTGGCAAGAAAACTTGGTATATATAGTATGTGCTGGAAAAAAATAAGATATATTCTGTATAACATGCGGCAATAGTACATATATTCTGCATAACATGTGGTTATAGAACATATAGTCTTTATAATCTTTTCCTTTCTTGTGAAAAAAAGAAATATTGGTACGTTACATATACTTTAGTCATATCTTTCAATGCAATTTTTTTTTCTTTCTGCTATCATATCATTTTTAAAGAGTTCTCAGTTCAGCTATTATATGTAGCTGTTGATAGGGTTAACTACTTTGCTGTCTCCAATCTACAAAACTGCTGGTAAATCACATTTATAAATCTCTATTTCAGATCTAAGGAATGCAAATCCTGTTGGAGTTTGGCTAGATTCTTTACCACGTAACGTTAACATGCCGTTTTTTAACTTGACGGGAAATTACTCAAGCGGCAAAGGTTACGGAAAATACAGTTCGATATGTGTAGAACAGTGTAAGAACATTTATGACACATCTAATGAAAGTGGAACATAACTTATGTAATTCATTTTAAAAAATGAGAATTTGTAAACGCTTCACTTGTAGTAGCACTAAAGGTGATTAACTCTTTCCCTACGGAAGCATTTATCGACGCAACTGAAGAGATTTCAGAGACAAAATTGTTCATGGTTTACGAATTAATCGACATATTTATTTGTATTTAACATATACCATATTATATATAAATATTTAGATAATTAAACACGCTATTAGATTTCAGCATTATCAAGATGATACAAAATATGTAAAAAGAATATGGTTTAATGGCGTTCACACTATTCAAACGGAGCGTGGCGCACTATGCGGCGAAACGTACGCTGCCGAAATCAGAATGATGCATAGTGAGGCCAAACGTACGGAAAGAGTTAATCTCATGGTTTGAATTAAAATAAAGGAAATGGGAGAACACCCAGACAGAAACCATAGGCAGTGTGGACTCAACAGCCCGGCCGGCATCCACCCTCCGATAAGGTAAACTCCAACATCATACCTAGATCCAACCTGCCAAAGACGAAGTGTGTCAGCTACAGCGCAGGTTTAGGGGGGGGGGGAAATCAGGACAGACACACTCATATACGAGTACTGACCATGCGATCAGCTCATCATATGTCATGATATTGTTCGTACCCCTCCATATACGAGTACTGACCATAAGACTAACTCATCGTGTGTATGATGTTGTTCTTACCCCTCCATATACGAGTACTGACCATATGACTAACTCATCGTATGTATGATGTTGTTCTTACCCCTCCATATACGAGTACTGACCATATGACTAACTCATCGTATGTATGATGATGTTCTTACCCCTCCATGAAACATGACAAATAGTCAAGTTAGCAATTTCACAAGACTCCAACGCTGAAGAACACAAGTCGCAGTATCGCTAGTTTTACAGGTCACAATGTAAGACTATATTCAGGTTGATATAATATATAAATTAAAACATTCTGATATCTGACATGACATCTCTGTATGATTATATCATATCACACCTTCTCTTTGAAGGAAACGATACCAATCTGGAGGTTAGCAAAATCATTCAGCGAATTAAGGCAACGGATATGGAATAACACAGGAAGCCGCGATAGCTCAGTGGTTAGTGAACTGGGCTACAAAGGAGAAGAGGTCGGGTTCGATCCCAACCGACGGCTTCCGGGTTCACACAGCTTTAAATGGGTACCGGATTTTTTTCTGTGAAAGTAAAGCGACAGGAGCGTAATATCGACCACATTACCCAAAAATTATGTGCTGAAGGTCTGTAAAATGTATGGTCACTAACACCATATTCCTTATACGCCACTTGACGTGACGGGGCTCTTTTCTTTACTTTTATGGAATAACACACAACTAATATGGATTATAACTGTCATAAAATTTAATTAGTGCATACATATCTCTCGCCCTTGGATGCATTCAAACCTTGCAAAACCTTTTCAAGACATAAGATGAAAACTAAATCTTGTTTACAGGCGGTGAAGAAAAAGTAATGAACAACAATTGCAGGACAATGTACCAAACTATGATTCCTGCTGTGCTCTAGGCATCCTTCCTTCCATAATAAAACCACTAACATATAGAGGATTGAAGAGACTGGGATGTGTTATGGTTATGGTTATTCGAAGGCCCCGGTATCACTGCAAACGAATGGAAATCCATAATTGCTCAACCGCCCGTGCCAGTGGAATCATTCGAATCAATATCTCATCAAATATCCAAACAAAGAAAGGCAGCTGCAGTCCTCATCATAGCAGATACAGCACACGTCAAACGACATAAGGCGTATCCATACCGAATTGCAGAATTGAACGCATCTGAGCTGTCCTTCGTCGTACGATATCATCATTCATCGTAAGCAATCGTGAATGTTAAAAACACCATCCGGATGAAACACACAGCTCACGATGTGCATGGAGCACTACTCAGTAGCTCCGGTAACAAAACGAACTTGGAACATGAGGAAACTGCAACAAGAATCATTTTTCGGACAGTGACTCAACGGTTCCCTGTCGCCTATCCGCCATATTGACCGGGAGTCTATATTGTTATAATGACTGTCAATAGTTAGACACTTAAACAAATATTTTATATGGATGCGGAATATTATTAGACCAACACTGAGATACAAAGAAATAAACAATTACAAGAACATACGGAGAAAAACAATATATAACCGATATATATATATATATAAGCATGTACATCAACAGCAGCTGCATAGACAGAACGGCAGTGGATGCACAGAGCCCATTGAAAATAAAACAGCAGTACGACGAACGTGCATTCTATCACCCCATTATTTATTCTATCTATCTATTGTCCTTTCGAGCCGAAGACGGCACATAGAGCAGAACCACAATCTCAAAAACAGAAACCTTGCGTGCCAAAATGGCACATATTGCAGAGATCACTGTTTCTAAAATCTGTGGCTGTTTCCATAACAATACTTTTTACAATGACAGCTTGTCAAGCCATCGATCAACCTCCATAGTCCCACTTACGACGTGCCTGGAAGGTCACAGTGTCACTATTCTTTACTTTCCTCATAATGAGACCCAGGTAACACACAGGAGCATTATTTATTACTTATACCAAAATAAAGATAGACGATCCTCAACCCTACAATGTTCTACCAATGCCAGATCTTGACGCTAGACTCAAGAACAGCAAGAAAAGTAGCCAATACTGAAAAATGTGCTAGACGTCTGATGAGAAATAACTTGAGAGATAAAGTGAGAAATGACGAGCTGAGAAAACAGTAATTTCTGCCGTTATGAATACATCAAGACGGAACATATACGGTTGTGTTGCGCACGTGGCAGGACATGAAGATCAAAATACGATCCAGTGAGCCTTCAACAAACGATCCGAGAAAACCAGATTCAAAAGTAGACCATGGAAAAAAATTAATTGATTCAATGTTAGAAACAGTAGGACAGCAACAGAGGTTATGATGGAATGTTAGAAACAGTAGGACAGCAACAGAGGTCATGATGGAATGTTAAAAACTGTAGGACAGCAACAGAGGTTATGATGGAATGTTAGAAACAGTAGGACAGCAACAGAGGTCATGATGGAATGTTAGAAACAGTAGGACAGCAACAGAGGTCATGATGGAATGTTAGAAACAGTAGGGCAGCAACAGAGGTTATGATGGAATGTTAGAAACAGTAGGACAGCAACAGAGGTCATGATGGAATGTTAGAAACAGTAGGACAGCAACAGAGGTCATGATGGAATGTTAGAAACAGTAGGACAGCAACAGAGGTTATGATGGAATGTTAGAAACAGTAGGACAGCAACAGAGGTCATGACGGAATGTTAAAAACAGTAGGACAGCAACAGAGGTCATGATGGAATTTTAGAAACAGTAGGACAGCAACAGAGGTCATGATGGGATGTTAGAAACAGTAGGACAGCAACAGAGGTCATGATGGAATGTTAGAAACAGTAGGACAGCAATATAGGTCATGGTGGAATGTTAGAAACAGTAGGACAGCAACAGAGGTCATGATGGAATGTTAGAAACAGTAGGACAGCAACAGAGATCATGATGGAATTTTAGAAACAGTAGGACAGCAACAGAGGTCATGATGGGATGTTAGAAACAGTAGGACAGCAATATAGGTCATGGTGGAATGTTAGAAACAGTAGCACAGCAAGAGAGGTCATGATGGAATGTTAGAAACAGTAGGACAGCAATAGAGGTCGTAATGGGATGTTAGAAACACTAGGACAACAATAGAGGTCACGATGGGATGTTAGAAACAATAGGACAGCAACAGAGGTCATGATGTGATGTTAGAAACAGTAGGACAGCAACAGAGCTCATGATGGAATGTTAGAAACAGTAGGACAGCAACAGAGGTCATGATGGAATGTTAGAAACAGTAGGACAGCAACAGAGGTCATGATGTGATGTTAGAAACAGTAGCACAGCAATAGAGGTCACGATGGGATGTTATAAACAGTAGGACAGCAACAGAGGTCATGATGGAATGTTAGAAACAGTAGGACAGCAATAAATGTCATGATGGAATGTTAGAAACAGTAGGACAGCAATAGAGGTCACGATGGGATGTTATAAACAGTAGGACAGCAACAGAGGCCATGATGGAATTTTATAAACAGTAGGACAGCAACAGAGGTCATGATGGAATGTTAGAAACAGTAGGACAGCAATAGAGGTCACGATTGGATGTTATAAACAGTAGGACAGCAAGAGAGGTCATGATGGAATTTTAGAAACAGTAGGACAGCAACAGAGGTCATGATGGGATGTTAGAAACAGTAGGACAGCAACAGAGGTCATAATGGAATGTTAGAAACAGTAGGACAGCAATAGAGGTCATGGTGGAATGTTAGAAACAGTAGCACAGCAAGAGAGGTCATGATGGAATGTTAGAAACAGTAGGACAGCAATAGAGGTCGTGATGGGATGTTAGAAACAGTAGGACAACTATAGAGGTCACGATGGGATGTTAGAAACAATAGGACAGCAACAGAGGTCATGATGGAATGTTAGAAACAGTAGGACAGCAACAGAGGTCATGATGGAATGTTAGAAACAGTAGGGCAGCAACAGAGGTTATGATGGAATGTTAGAAACAGTAGGACAGCAACAGAGGTCATGATGGAATGTTAGAAACAGTAGGACAGCAACAGAGGTCATGATGGAATGTTAGAAACAGTAGGACAGCAACAGAGGTTATGATGGAATGTTAGAAACAGTAGGACAGCAACAGAGGTCATGACGGAATGTTAAAAACAGTAGGACAGCAACAGAGGTCATGATGGAATTTTAGAAACAGTAGGACAGCAACAGAGGTCATGATGGGATGTTAGAAACAGTAGGACAGCAACAGAGGTCATGATGGAATGTTAGAAACAGTAGGACAGCAATATAGGTCATGGTGGAATGTTAGAAACAGTAGGACAGCAACAGAGGTCATGATGGAATGTTAGAAACAGTAGGACAGCAACAGAGGTCATGATGGAATTTTAGAAACAGTAGGACAGCAACAGAGGTCATGATGGGATGTTAGAAACAGTAGGACAGCAATATAGGTCATGGTGGAATGTTAGAAACAGTAGCACAGCAAGAGAGGTCATGATGGAATGTTAGAAACAGTAGGACAGCAATAGAGGTCGTAATGGGATGTTAGAAACACTAGGACAACAATAGAGGTCACGATGGGATGTTAGAAACAATAGGACAGCAACAGAGGTCATGATGTGATGTTAGAAACAGTAGGACAGCAACAGAGCTCATGATGGAATGTTAGAAACAGTAGGACAGCAACAGAGGTCATGATGGAATGTTAGAAACAGTAGGACAGCAACAGAGGTCATGATGGGATGTTAGAAACAGTAGCACAGCAATAGAGGTCACGATGGGATGTTATAAACAGTAGGACAGCAACAGAGGTCATGATGGAATGTTAGAAACAGTAGGACAGCAATAGAGGTCATGATGAAATGTTAGAAACAGTAGGACAGCAATAGAGGTCATGATGGAATGTTAGAAACAGTAGGACTGCAATAGAGGTCATGATGGAATGTTAGAAACAGTAGGACAGCAATAGAGGTCATGATGGAATGTTAGAAACAGTAGGACAGCAAAATAGGTCATGGTGGAATATTAGAAACAGTAGCACAGAAAGAGAGGTCATGATGGAATGTTAGAAACAGTAGGACAGCAATAGATGTCATGATGGAATGTTAAAAACAGTAGGACAGCAATAGAGGTCATGATGGAATGTTAGAAACAGTAGGACAGCAATAGAGGTCATGATGGAATGTTAGAAACAGTAGGACAGCAACAGAAGTCATGATGGAATGTTAGAAACAGTAGGACAGCAACAGAAGTCATGATGGAATGTTAGAAACAGTAGGACAGCAACAGAAGTCATGATGGAATGTTAGAAACAGTAGGACAGCAACAGTAGTCGTGATGGAATGTTAGAAACAGTAGGACAGCAACAGAGGTCACAAAAAGAACAAAGAGAATACACGATATCTTCTCCCGACGCTAAAAGACAAATTTGGGATTGGGGGGGGAGGGGGGGGAGAATAAGAAGTGGGTAAAGCTAGGAGATGATCGTAGAACATTGAGAAGATGTGTAAGAAGCGACATATATATGCATATACATATTTATTTATATATGGTCGTTGACGTCTTGACAGACGGTTGGTGGCAAACAATTATGATAAGTCAGTACTTTGGTACAAATATTAATGTCTCTTATTCTGCAAGCTGCTTTCTGAACAGCTTCTCTTGTGACTAAATCTATCAATATTGGACAGACAGATCTATCGACAGAATGAACTAGATGTACTCATTGTGCCTGGCCTCGTCTCATTTCTGCTGCGCCTATTGTCTTCTGAATTTGATACCAGAATTGCATCGAATGTTGCTATGCCAATTTTATTTTGTTTTCCATCTGCAGCCAGATGTTCCCATTTTCTTCCACTGCTGGAGAATTCCCTCAAGGAAGCCCTGCAAGCATCCTTATATCTCAGCACTGGTCAGCCCTTTGGTCTCTTTCCGTCTTTAAGTTCGTCATATAATATTTGTTTCCGAATACGATTATTTGCCATCTTTATATGACCTAGTCTTCTTAGTCTACGACTCCTAAGTGCTGCCATGTGGTTGGGAGTTTGGCTCCTTTATAATACAGAGTTGGTTAATTTGTCATGCCTTTTGGTGTTCATAATCTTTCGAAGACAACGTACATGAAAGCTGTTTAACCTTTTCTCCTGCCCTGCATAGGTAGTCCAAGTTTCTGATCCGTATAGAAGTGTACTAGCAAGCAGCTTTGATAAATGTGAATCTTAGCTGTGAGTGTTAATTTTGTGTGGGCCTTGGTTTATCTTTAAGTTTACCAAAAGTGGAAGCTGTCATTCTGATTCGGTAATTTATTTCTTCTTCGAGTGAGATAGTGATGTGGCTATAGATCGGAATATGTGAACTTTCTGAAAGATTCAAGGGGTGTGTTATTTATTTACACCGACTGTCTTTGGGTCCCTCCCTCCGGATTTTCTGTTTTGATTGACTCCCGTGGTCTTAGAACTATCCCGAGTCTGATAAAAATGGCATAACAACATTTAAGAAAATAAATGAAATGAAAGCTAGAAGCGAAATTGCGCAAGAGAAAAGGTCGAGACAGCTCAGGCGATGAAGCTGTCTGGTTCATTCCTGCATCCGAACCTGTCAATTACAGATTGAGAAAAGTATGAGAAAAGCTGCTCGACAAAACAGGCTAAACATTTACTATTGAAAGTCAACATTTGTTAAAGCTGTCTGTAGGCGACAAATATACTGAAAGAGACAATATACTGTGACATTAATTAATATCATGTATAATTAAATCGAGGTAGATTTTATTTAAAGATGTTTGGATTACTTTTTCTTTCAGATTTGACGTTCAAGATATTTAATCTGTTAGTGAAAAAAAACGACGTTATCTTGAACAAGATTGACCTTCTGTCCTCTGCCTGTGGGTCTGATTCGTCTTTGAACGTTAGTAAAGGAGAGCATTTGATATTGGAGTATAAGGCGACAAGTATTCCGGATCCTGTTCTGAAACTAAGTGAAACAGAGTTCCTTATCACATCTAAAAATGGATCTATCCTAGTGCCACTAAACTCATCACGACCTGTGATAACAATCACATACAGAGATAAAAATAACAGTAAGAAGATAAGTGTCTCAATCACAAAAAAATGTAAGTAAATTCTTGACTGAATTTCATTATCATTTTCGTTGTGTTTCTTCTTGTTTTCTTCGTCTTTTTTTTTTTTTTTAGCTTCTTCTTTTGAAACGAAACCTTTACTCGGGTATGACGACACCACAGCAGTATAGTTGTATCGATATTTTAGATGACATTTTGATATGATTTGTTTTAATTTGAAAAGATATCCATTGAATAGAAATAATAATGTAAAGCACAGTTTGATAACGGATGAATGTTCATCGTCTCATAAAATAATTGACAAATAGAATTTGTAACAAAGAATTCATCAATAGGTAGTTTAAACTAGATTAAATGAGCACAATGATAGCATATACAGTCAGAAATTAGAAAAAAAACATGTATTCATAACAACGCGCAACTCGTCTATTATACATGAGGTCTGTGTTCATGATCATCAACATCCTGTGCCATATCAGTTAGCATAGGCGATCATGTCCTTCACAATCTTCTATCCACAGTGCATCGTTTCATTTCTGTTGTTGACAGTTTTCCATTCCATGACACCAAACTATCTAGTACCTTCTCTTTTTGTCGTGCGCTATTTCTCTGTCCCTGTATTTTTCCACCTGTAACCAAGTATTCCAACTTTTCTCTTCTCATGATGTGCCCGAAAAATGTTGATTTTGTTCTTTCTGATGTTTTTTTAGGAGCTCCCTTTTTGTGTTGGCCTCTTTGAGAATTGTCTCGTTGGTCTTTTTAGCTGTCCAGGGAACTTTCAACATTCTTCTGAGAAATCCCCTCTCTGTTGTCTCTAATCATCTATTTATTTGTTTGTCTACTGTCCATGATTCACTTCCATAGATCAGAACTGACTTTATATAATTTTGACATTGGTGAAAGCTAAATCCTTGATTTCCACATCTACAATGTGGAACTGTACACTATTTAAAATGTGGAACTGTACACTATTTAAAATGTGGAACTGTACACTATTTAAAATGTGGAACTATATACTATTTAAAATGTGAACTATACACTATTTAAAATGTGGAACTATACACTATTTAAAATGTGGAACTATATACTATTTAAAATGTGGAACTGTACACTATTTAAAATGGGGAACTATATACTATTTAAAATGTGAACTATACACTATTTAAAATGTGGAACTATACACTATTTAAAATGTGAACTATACACTATTTAAAATGTGGAACTATACACTATTTAAAATGTGGAACTATACACTACTTAAAATGTGGAACTATACACTATTTAAAATGTGGAACTATACACTATTTAAAATGTGAACTATACACTATTTAAAATATGGAACTATACATTATTTAAAATGTGGAACTATACACTATTTAAAATGTGGAACTATACACTATTTAAAATGTGAACTATACACTATTAAAAATGTGGAATTATACACTATTTCAAATGTGGAACTATACATTATTTAAAATGTGAACTATACACTATTTAAAATGTGGAACTATACACTATTTAAAATGTTAAACTATACACTATTTAAAATGTGAACTATACACTATTTAAAATGTGGAACTATACACTATTTAAAATGTGGAACTATACACTATTTAAAATTTAGAACTATACACTATTTAAAATGTGAACTATACACTATTTAAAATGTGGAACTATACACTATTTAAAATGTGGAACTATACACTATTTAAAATGTGGAACTATGCACTATTTAAAATGTGGAACTATACACTATTTAAAATGTGGAACTATACACTATTTAAAATGTGAACTATACACTATTTAAAATGTGGAACTATACACTATTTAAAATGTGAACTATACACTATTTAAAATGTGGAACTATACACTATTTAAAATGTGGAACTATACACTATTTAAAATGTGGAACTATACACTTTTTAAAATGTGGAACTATACACTATTTAAAATGTGGAACTATACACTATTTAAAATGTATGTTTTTCAATAATTTCTGATACTTGTACCATCTGCAGGTTGGTGGAACTCTACTGTCGCCTACAATTGCTCAAGTCCTAATCTTTCTTATATCAGTATTGTTGTTAAGATGGTGTCTTGTGATCATATATCAACTACAACTACAATTAACAACAAAGGAAGTGTTTCAGCTAGTGCACGCTGTCAATCAACGGGAGTCATGAACTGTGAAAACAATACGATAGCTGAGGTCACGAAGTTGAGCACTATAGAACGTACGTTGTTATATATGTATATGTTATCATTGTATTAATCGTGATCGATTGGTCTGTACTGAACATTCTTGTTTCCTGATTGTACAATTTGGCATGTGATTGTTTTTCCTGTTTACATTTATGAACACAAATTTATAATTTTCCATTTTTCTTCACAAAATATTTACAATTTCCATTTTTGTAAAACAAAATATTGACATTTTCAATTTTTTTAAAAACAAAATATTTACAATTCCCATTTTAAAAAAAATATATATTTACAATTTCCATCTTTTTAAACAAAATATTTACAATTTCCATTTCCCCTAACCAACCAATAATGAAAGAATGATTGCCAGCCCGATGACAATAACTAGGAAGCGGGCAACTAATTGCAGTGCTGCGGTAAAGCTGGTAGCAAGCAGCCAGTAGTGAGGTGTAACATAGACTTCTATACGGTACGGTGACAGCTTTGCTAAAAAGGAACACAACAAAATACTAACGTTTCGGCCTACATGCATCCTTCTTCGGAGAGCGAGGACAACGATAACAAAACGAGCAGGCACAGATATATGCTGTGCCGCGATAGCTCAGTGGTTAGTGAACTGGACTACAAAGAACAAGTGTTAGAGTTCGATCCCAACCGACGACTTCCGAGTTCACCCAGCCTTAATTGGGTACGGATTTTTTTCTGGGAAAGTAAAGCGACACGGGCGTAATACCGACCACAATATCGCAAAAACTCATGTGCTGAAGGTATGTAAAATGTATGGTCACTAAGACCATATTCCCTCTACGCCCCTTGACGTGACGGGGGCTCTTTACTTTCTTTTTACTACAGATAAATGCTACTTCATCTAGGATGATAAGGACTTGTAAATGAAGTGGGCAGAGGGATAGGAGATAAATGGTGATACGAGAGAGGGATGTGCTACATCAAAAACAAAATTAAGTACCCCCGTCACGCCAACTGGTGTATAGTGCATATAGTGTTCATCATCATCATCGAGTGCCGTCTCCGCAACGAAGGTTGGCTACCATGGAGCGCCATTCTGCTCTGTCTCTTGCTTTGATGGTGCAGGTTGTCATAGGCTGATTTGTCCATCTTTTGATGTTACTCGTCCATGTTAGTCTTGGTCTGCCTCTGCCTCTTTTACCTTGTATTTTCCCCTCCAGGATTACTTTTAGTAGGCTGTTGTGTCTTTTAACATGGCCCAAAAATCGCATTTGTCTTGTTTGAATTGTGCTTAGTAGTTCTCTTTTCATTTTTAGTTGTTTTAAGACTTCATCGTTTGTTTTCTTTTCCTTCCATCCAATTCTACCTATTCTTCTATATATCCACATTTCAAAGGCTTCAATTCTCTGTTCTGTTTTCTTGTTTAATGTCCATGTTTCTGCACCATATAGGAATATTGAGAAGATGTAACATTTTGCTATTCTTAGTTTTAGCCCTGGTGTTATTTGTTTTGATGTTAGTATGTTCTTCATGACATTAAAATAACATTTTTCCATTCCTATTCTTTTGTTTATTTCAGTTGTACATTTTCCATCACTTGTTATAGTCTGTCCAAGGTAGTTATAGTTCTGAACTGTCTCCAGGTCTATTCTATATGGTGTTAGTGACCATACATTTTACAGACCTTCGACACATGATTTTTGGGGTAATGTGGTCGGTATTACGCCCGTGCCGCTTTACTTTTCCAGAAAAAAATCCGGTACCCACTAAAGTCTGGGTGAACCGAAGTAGTCGGTTGGGATCGAACCCTACCTCTTGTCCTTTGTAGTCCAGATCACCAACCACTGAGCTATCGCGGCTCCCCTGTGTGTTACATGTTGGAGGTTAAAATGTAGAAATATATAAGTATAAGTAACAAGTTATTAGATAAAGGAACAGACTTAGCTGGTAGAACAGCTCACAGTGATGTAAAGCTATTAAATGCCAGTGGAACAGTCAGTCACGTGGTTAGACCGGAAGTAAGACGCGTAACACTGCCTTACTATTTCACAATTCGCTGTTCATTAATTCATTATGGCATTGACCGTTACACATTTTACATTAATTAATCACTGTTCGTTACTCCTGGTTCAGTAGTTATTGTTCACTACACATTAATCATTATTCATTACTCATTTTTCATTATTCGTTGTTCATTCATTAGCCATTGTTCATTTCTCGTAGCTCATTACTAGATGTTAATTATTCGTTGTTCATTCACTAATCATTGTTCATTACTTGCTATTAATTCATTAATAATTGTTCATTACTCGATCTTCATTCATTAATCATTGTTCATTACTCGTACAATCATTATTAACTGTTATTAGGTTTGGCACCACATTACTCGAGACATACACTTGTGTGCTGTGAAATGCTTGACACATATTCTTCAAAGTGCATATTAGGTCCCGTCTAATTAAAGAAGAACCGCTCACTAACTATGCGTACAGTCTGGTTTGAAAGATCATATGTACAAAAAGGGGCTGAAAAGGTAATACAAATCTATAGGAATTAAAATTACAATTACCATATTTAAAATAAAAAAATGTTTCAATATAAGTGGAGCTAGCGGCCGTACGGAAAATCCACTGCTTCGTTAGCTGAAAAAAACCTACGTTCGCTGTTCGAAACCCTGCTACTGACAAAAATGATTTTTTTTTAAAGAGTGAAAAGGAGGTGGGGTGAATCAAAAATTCTAAGTCTCAGACATCGTGACGACTGCTTTGACCAAACAGCCTTTAACCCTCTGGTCTTGTCGTGAGCCCCTCGATGTACACCAGCAATGGGAATATGTGTGGTAAAGATAATTTCCAAAATCAATTTTAACTCATCTTTTACCAATTTATAAGTTTATATGTTTGTGTCTTTATCTCAAAAGATTTGGTCAGTACTGGCTCACCCCAGCTACAGTCTTCATCTGAAGCCTCTGAATATGACCCTCTTACTGCAGCTGTTCCTATAGTTCTAGTCACAGTAGCGACTGTTTTGGGTGTGTGCTGTATCCTCTGCACTTTACTTGGAGTCGGTCTGTACAAAAAGCGAGGTAAGTTTCCAAATTTGATATTTTCTTTACGCGCGTTCGCGTTTTAAATTATACATACACATTTAAATGCCTATCATGTAGTATAAGTCTAAGATATAGTGATGACATTTCTTTTAAATTAAAAACAAATGCATTAATATGGAAGATGCACCACTAAAATAACAAGCAGAACAGCTCAAGCCTAAATAGCATTAAAAAAAATTAAAAACAACTTATGCAATAAGCCTATATCAAGAGAAGTTTGAAAGACTGTGCATCGGTGCTATATAGTGCCATTTCTGACTTATAGAAGCGAATCACGGACAGTTGATAAAGAAATGAGAAGATGAATAGAGGCCACAGAGATGGGATTTCTCAGAAGAATGTTGAGAATTCCTTGGACAGTAAAAAGACCAATGAGGACATTCTCAAAGATGGCGACAGAAAAAGGGAATTTCTAAAAAAAAAACAGCAGAAAGAAAAACATCAACATTTTGTTCTGGCACATCATGAGTAGAAAAATGTTTGAATACTTGTTCACAGCTGCAGAAAACAGGGAAAGAGAGATGAGGGATGACAAAAGGAGAAGATACTAGATAGCTTGGTGTCATGGCATGGAAAACAGTCAGCAATAGAATTGATACGATGCACTGTAGATAGAAAATTGTGGAGGGACGTGATCGCCTGCCGCAACCGGTATAGCACATGATGATGGTAGAGGTTTGATTTCTTCTTCCAGATTGCATTCATTTAAACAATGAAAGTTATTATTATTTTTATTTTTTTTTGCAAAATACAATCTGTTGTATTTTGTAATATGTTGTATTTGACAATCTGTTGTATTTTGTAATATGTTGTATTTGACAATCTGTTGTATTTTGTAATATGTTGTATTTGACAATCTGTTGTATTTTGTAATATGTTGTATTTGATAATCTGTTGTATTTTGTAATATGTTATATTTGACAATCTGTTGTATTTTGTAAAATGTTGTATTAGATAATCTGTTGTATTTTTACTCTAAATTCTTTGCTATCAAATCATTAATTGAACTAAGTGAACCAACGATAAGACAGACTTTAAAAAGAAGTCTCTTCAAATTCATCGTAGCTCGTGATTTCCAGTAAAACATTACGTGGATACAACTGTTGCGTCGTAAAAAATGCCATTCGCTTAATTCGCTTTCTTTGCTTATTTATTAAATTTGTCAATATTTGTTGAATTAATTATTTTTGTTGTTAATTACGTGCTTTATTTGTTAATAACTTACCCACATTTTTCATTGTATTTCAGAAAGAATTATTTCAATTGTGAGGTAAGGGCTACCAACATTTTTAGTGTGTCTCTGTGCGTTATCTTTTTGTTCTTATTGTCGTTACTCTCGGATCGACAATAAATTATATAGAGGGCATCGTTGGGATTTCTCAGAAGAATGTTGAAAGTTCCCTGGACAGATGAAAAGACCAATGAGGAAATTCTCAAAGAGGCCAACACAAAAGGGAGCTCCTAAAAAACATCAGAAAGAAACAATCAACATTTTTCGGGCACATCATGAGAAGAGGAAAGTTGGAATACTTGGTTACAAATGGCAAAATAACAGGAAAGAGAGATCGCAGACGACAAAGAGAGAAAATACTGGATAGCTTGGTGTCATGGCATAGAAAACAGTCAACAACAGAACTGATACGATGCATTGTAGATAGAAGATTGTGGAGGGACATAATCGCCCACGCCAACCGATATGGCACATGATGATGAGGGCATCATAGTTTATTTGGGGCAATTTATATATATTTACGCCTAATTGTCTGGTATAAAACTAAACACTGGTTTAAAGAATCGATCTGATGGTACTCACTAGGTGTTCAGCCCGTCGAGGCAGGCCTGTCATTTGTGTCGGCTGTTATACAGCCAAGTAATATATACTCACAAGTACTAGAAAGTTTGAAGCGTCCAAGTGTTATATCCACTAGTGCTAAAGGCAAATATTCTGTGATAATCATCAGCTTTCAAAAACTGCATACGTTGAAGTGGTTGCGCTTCTTTGTGGGATGTCTGTAGACAGTTCATGTATTATATGCGTACAAATTATTTGAGTTATTATCGTGTCATCATCATTACACTCCGAACATGTCCATAGGTGCTCAGATTCCCTCCTCAGCAAGTCCCGCAGTGTCCAGCGACTGGCGACTCCAGTTCTGTGTTGGTTGATAAGTCCCCTTATAAGCCCATTAAGTTTCTTTTTTCTGGCTGTGCCCATCTTAACTCCCATCTCTTTCATCCGAATGAGTGACGTAGACTTATGGTTGCCGAAAACCTGTGCCCTTCACGTATCTCCACGGGAATTTAAGACGTCCGCCCTATCCATTCGCTGACCGTCTTCGACGCCAGCACAGCTAGCCAACCTATCAGCTCTTTCATTTCCCGTACTCCCGGACGTCCAGGACGTAGTCAAAGGTGACTCTTTATATTGTTGACTTCTGTAATGACTCTATCCATTGCCTGCGTACAGAGTCCTCCTCTCATATGCATACAATAACATTGGAAGTACGGGCGCTTTGTAAACTTTTCACTTTGTGTGCAATATATTACCACTATAATGCTAGTCATTGTAATACCCGAATGTGCAGCTGGCTTAGGAGATCCTTGTATTCGCATCACCATCAATGGTGATACTCTAGGAGAAGTCCTCCCAAATCATGTGAATTTATTTGCGACGTTCGTTGCTCGCTCTTTACCTTGATCTTCCATTCACTGTAGAACAATGTCTGTATGCTTCCTTGCTTCGCTCACACGATGACGTCACCATCCATCCTTAACAGAACGTTAAATGAGCGTGTATGTGTTGTATTGTGCCAGCAGAAATATGATATTTACGTCTTTCGGCCCAAAACATCCGACTTTAACAAGGCATTTTTAGTCTCGAGTTGCCTTCTTTATCCATCCCTCTTCACGTGACCAGCCTATACGGGTCTGTCTGTTTCCAAGGGGTACCCCACAGAGGTGGGCTAGGGACATAATAGTTCTGGTTCACCAATCCTTGAGCAAGCTATTTGCTATTAGTCACTGCCAACTTTGAGTCCCTTTGCTATCGGCTCTTCTCCATTCCTGGTATATTTATTTTACTATTTTCTATTGGAAACAGTCAGTTTCATTGATACCAATATACCTAAATCACAAGTGTTGTTTTTTAAATATATTTTTAATTTCGGGTCTATAGTAAACACTACATTTGTTCTTTTTAACTAAAGTCCTATTCTACAGTTACAGTTCTTGTACTTGTTACTTTTGTCAATTGTATAGTTTGTATACTTTCACCTCACTCATTATTTCAGAGATTTCATATAACATCATTTATTATTTCAGAGATTTCAAATAACATCATTTATTATTTCAGAGATTTCATATAACATCATTTATTATTTTAAGAGAATTCAAATAACATCTTTCATTATTTCAGAGGTTTCAAATAATATCACTCATTATTTCAAAGATTTCAAATAACATCACTCATTATTTCAGAGGTTTCAAATAATATCACTCATTAATTCAGAGATTTCAAATAACATCACTCATTATTTCAGAGATTTCAAATAACATCATTCATTATTTCAAAGATTTCAAATAACATCATTCTTTATTACAGATACTTCAAATAAAATCGTTCACTATTTCGGTGTTTTGATAATCTTTCATGGCCAATTTTGCTCTTCTTTTTTCCATAGAGTTTTGGAAAAGAGAGAAAATAACAACCCGGATGAGAAAGAGGAAGGTAAGTGCAGACAATAAAGTAACAAATATTCTTTCATATTCCTTATTTTTGAGGTATTCAATCACAAGTGTAACAAAACATACACATAACAATTTATTTCTGTAAATCAAATAGTGTTCTCATTTGTCTTTCTTTATCTCTCTCTCTCTCTCTCTCTCTCTCTCTCTCTCTATTTCTCTCTTCATAACTGTTTATCAGTGATACTTTAGTTGGTTCGCTTATCTTTGTCTTTTCAGGAAGATAAAATACGCATGATTTTTCTTTTACACAACATCCAAGTGATTAGAAAAAAATGGTATCTTAAAATGTAGAAACTTTTGTGGTTAGAAATGGGATATTGCCTCCCCTGAAATCCTATACTTTGCCGATCCTTTATTACAATTTTGTTACCGGCATTAAACTACACAAATCTCAGTGGTTAGCGAACTGGACTACAAAGAACAAGGGGTCAGGTTTGAACCTGATCGACGGCTTCCGGGTTCACCCAGATTTAAATGGGTACCGGAATTTTTCCGGGAAAGTAAAGCGGTCCAAGCGTAATACCGACCACAATAATCCAGATACCATGTGTCGAAGGTCTGTAAAAAATTACGGTCACTAACGCGATATTCCTTAATTCTTCAGTACGGTAACGTTATATTAATGCAACGGACGAGATTTCAGAGACAAAATTATTCACGGTTTTAAAAATCAATCTACATGCTTCAAGTTTATTTAACACATAACATATTATATATGAATTTTTAGATAATTGAAGAAGGAATTAGATTTCACTAATACTAAAATAATACAAGACATGTAAAAAAAAAGAGTTGGATTTGATGAACGGTTCACACTGATGATATTGAGAGTGGCGCACTAAGCGGTGAAATTTACGCGGTCGAAATCGGCGTGGCGCATGGTGCGGCGAAACGTATGGAAAGAGTTAAACACCACTCGGCGTAACGGGGCTCTTTACTTTTACTTTTATTAACTACAAAAACATCATTTATACACAGATGTTTACTTTAGCTGGAAATGTTACATTTTGAGTGTGATATCACAAAATTAAACCACTTCCAAACAGTATATCAATGTCAAGAATAAGAGGAATGCATTGAGCTCAGAATATCTTCAATCATAAATGCTGCTAAATTTAGGTTAGAAATAACATGCTACATATCTATCTATCTATCTATCTATCTATCTATCTATCTATCTATCTATCTATCTATCTATCTATCTATCTATCTATCTATCTATCTATCTATCTATCTATCTATCTATCTATCTATCTATCTGTCTGTCTGTCTGTCTGTCTGTCTGTCTGTCTGTCTGTCTGTCTGTCTGTCTGTCTGCCTGCCTGCCTGCCTGCCTGCCTGCCTGCCTGCCTGCCTGCCTGCCTGCCTGCCTGCCTGCCTGCCTGCCTGCCTGCCTGCCTGCCTGCCTGCCTATCTGTCCGCCCGTCTGTCCATCAGCCCGCCAGCCCGTCCGTCCGTCTGTCTGTCTGTCTGTCTTTCTCTTTCTCTATCTCTCTCTTTATCTCTCTCTCTATCTCTCTCTCTCTCTCTCTCTCACATATCATATATTTATCTTATAATCTATGTAAGTAAAAATTAAAGACACTAACAAATCCAGTCAACTAAACTATTACTGACGCAGGCTTCTATGTGTAGAGAAATAGATTGCATATTTTAACAATGAATGCGCATGATATTATATTACCAAATTTTATTATGACATATTTTTAAATTTTATTTTAAAATTATTTTCAAATTATATATTACAGAGAAAGTTGGCATGAAGTCCAGGTAAGTAAATAACATGTTTTCAATTTGAAATTGTGTAAAATATTTCCATTAATTAGTTACTGACCAAGCAACATGTAGACTCTTATTTTGAATGTCTATTTTTCAACAACGCTATCTTAATTGTTAGTGCGTGGTGGTTTGTTTCTCAATCAAATTGCAGTAAAGTTTTTTTAATGAACAAAATCATTTATTGTTGTTTTTGTTTTTCATATTTTCTTTAGAACGACACATAGTTTTCTCTTTTCAAGCTATAATAGTCAAACTGTGCTCACCTTAATCATTATCATCATTATCATCTTTATCATTATTATAATCTTTGAATGCCGTCTCCGCATCGAAGGTTGGCTACAATGGAATGTCATTCCCCTCTGCCTCTTGCTTTGATGATGCAGGTTATCAGAGAGATGAAACATGTTGTATGGGCTCGGCTGTGTTGAGAGAAGAAACATGTTGTATGAGCTCAGCTGTGTGGAGAGAGGAAACATGTTGTATGGGCTGGGCTGTGTGGAGAGAAGAAACATGTTGTATGGGCTCGGCTGTGTTGAGAGAAGAAACATGTTGTACGGGCTCAGCTGTGTGGAGAGATGAAACATGTTGTATGGGCTGGGCTGTGTGGAGAGAAGAAACATGTTGTACGGGCTCAGCTGTGTGGAGAGAAGAAACATGTTGTATGAGCTCAGCTGTGTGGAGAGAAGAAACATGTTGTATGGGCTCGGCTGTGTGGAGAGAAGAAACATGTTGTACGGGCTGGGTTGTGTGGAGAGAAGAAACATGTTGTATGAGCTCAGCTGTGTGGAGAGAAGAAATATGTTGTATGAGCTCAGCTGTGTGGAGAGAAGAAACATGTTGTACGGGCTGGGCAGTGTGGAGAGAAGAAACATGTTGTATGAGCTCAGCTGTGTGGAGAGAAGAAACATGTTGTACGGGCTGGGCTGTTTTGAGAGAAGAAACATGTTGTACGGGCTGGGTTGTGTGGAGAGAAGAAACATGTTGTATGAACTCTGCTGTGTGAAGAGAAGAAACATGTTGTATGAGCTCAGCTGTGTGAAGAGAAGAAACATGTTGTATGAGCTCAGCTGTGTGGAGAGAAGAAACATGTTGTATGGGCTCAGCTGTGTGGAGAGAAGAAACATGTTGTATGGGCTCAGCTGTGTGGAGAGAAGAAACATGTTGTATGAGCTCAGCTGTGTGAAGAGAAGAATCATGTTGTATGAGCTCAGCTGTGTGGAGAGAAGAAACATGTTGTATGGGCTCAGCTGTGAGGAGAGAAGAATCATGTTGCTTGGACAACAACTTGTCTCTTATTTTTCTTCTGCCCAAGCAGGAACCCTGGAGAAGCAAGGTAGAAGGAGACAGATTCATTGAAAAAGATGTTAATTCACGGTGAAAGAAAAGAATAGAAAACATTTTCTAGGGGCGCTTCAGAATTCATAGTCAACTATGACTGAGGGAGGCTACCACTGTCGTAGCTTATTGATTCCACGAGATCCAGGACAGTCACAAGAACTGCCACAGAATGGACTGTGAACCTCGGTGGAAAATGCCAAAAACATGCAGACACAATCAAGTGGAGAACTAAAATGTACAGTTTGGATCAATGTTTGGATACTTTGCAAAGGATGGAATGAAAGGATGTTGTTCTGATTATTACAAAATAATTTCAGCTGATTTTGAATGCTACGATTACAACGTTCCTTAGTCATTCTGAGGTGCATTTTGGAAACACTGAGATCAATATAGTGGAGTTGAATATTGAAAGTTTAACAGCGAACGAAATCGTATGAATCGCGACGTTGCTATCTGTTGTTAACATTGAGAACGCCTTTCGTGTAAGACACTGCTGCAATAGCCAATTTTTTAGTTGGCTGCGTGGCAGTGTGCCAAACGTTCGGCTTCTCGTGGCAAGGCGCGGTGCCACTGAGTACGGGTTCGATCCCACTTCCGACCATATATTGTTCTTCGTTTTTTTCTATTGTTGTTTGTCTGTCAATTTTTCCGAATGCTAACATATACTTCTTTGTTCTATTATTCCCTATCTGTTGTTAACCCTGTCCAGTCAATTGTTAGTAACAAGTGAACAAATGTAAATATGAAACCGCTTGTTTATGATGTAGCTCAATTGGATGTATCAGGTTGTAAAATGCAGATGTTGTAAATATGTTGTAAATTATGGCACAAAGAGACTATCTATTTACTTGTTTTTCAAAAGAAAAAAAAACAGAAAATATTAACCACGTTAGTCATTATTTATGTGTCTGTTTGAAATTGAATATTAAATCTCTGCTAACATTAATAATGAATATGGTCATTACTACAATGTTATAGCAAATAGGTGATATTTTCAATGTATTTTTATGTTTATTAATGCATTGTTAATATTTTAAAAAAAAAATTCTTTCCAGGTTCTATGTTAACAATGAAACTACTCGCCCAAAAGATGAAGAAGGTAGGTCTAGTGTACAAAAAGGTTAAGGTTATGAATCACAAGGTTGTAAATAAACATTGAAGAGATCATTTACATTTTCATTAAAGAATTTTAAAATTTGTATTTTTAAAACAAATATTCTGTAGAAGCCAAAAACACACACACTTGCACCATATCCAAGATCTATTGAGTTGTTCACAGACGGAGTGAGAATAAGGAGTTGACATAACAGTAAATGTGAAGAGACGTGTAAAACGTATAAAAGTCATCTTGGAAGGAAAGGTAGAAGGCAGACGATGTAGAGGCAGACTATTTTCTTTATCTGCTGCCTCATCTACATTTTTAGCTAGTTCACTTATATATTTCCTCTCATTACTTTTAATGCATCTAGTCACTTCTTTGTTTACCTCTGTGTAAGCTTCCTGTATCTTGGCTTTATTACCTCTCGTGTTGCTTTTATTTATGTCTGCCTCTTATTATGTCTTTCCTTAATTTTATCCATTATCTCTACTGTTATCAGTGCCTTATTTTGGCTTTCTCTTTTCCCCAGGGTTTCTCAGCATGTCACTTTCCATATACCCTTTACTGTTTCTAATGGTCTTCTATGTTTATTATATTTTCTAGTTATAGATGACTTGGTATTTGTTTGATACTGTGTCAACATTATCATCTTCTCCATGTTCCCAGAATTGTACTCCACTGCGAGCACAGTGAATGCCTACGCCAATGTGGCATCCATCCTTGAAGCCAATTGTTCCGATGAACAAAAAGAACTCTTAAAGGAAACCTCCTTCAGTAACAAGCACTTAGGTAAATGTGTGTCATCTACTGGATATGGCGATAACGTCACTGATTGTAGTACTCTAAATAGATATGGACGATCAAGTGAGCACTATCCGTCTATGGAGAGTAATGGCAGTAATGATACAGTAAGTGCAAATAATTTGTCAATAATTAGGATAATGCAATTAGTCTTGTGTTTTGTCTTGCTGCAGTGGAGGCGTGGTGCTGTTGTTCTGTATGACTCTAGAGACAAATAATTTGTCAATATTAGGATAATGCAATTAGTCTTGTGTTTTGTCTTGCTGCAGTGGAGGCGTGGTGCTGTTGTTCTGTATGACTCTAGAGACAAATAATTTGTCAATAATTAGGATAATGCAATTAGTCTTGTGTTTTGTCTTGCTGCAGTGGAGGCGTGGTGCTGTTGTTCTGTATGACTCTAGAGACAAATAATTCTGAGTCTGTGAAGATATAAATTGTTGATTTTTCTTCCCTCATAAATGATAGGTGTGCACTTGGCATCTTGACAGATGGTTGGTAGCAAACAGTCATTAGGTGTGCCCTTTGGCATATTGACAGATGGTTGGTAGCAAACAGTCATTAGGTGTGAACTTGGCTTCTTGACAGATGGTGGTAGCAAACAGTCATTAGGTGTGCCCTTTGGCATCTTGACAGATGGTTGGTAGCAAACAGTCATTAGGTGTGCCCTTGGCATCTTGACAGATGGTTGGTAGCAAACAGTCATTAGGTGTGCCCTTTGGCATCTTGACAGATGGATGGTAGCAAACAGTCATTAGGTGTGCCCTTTGACATCTTGACAGATGGTTGGTAGCAAACAGTCATTAGGTGTGCCCTTTGCATCTTGACAGACGGTTGGTATCAAACAGTCAATAATTGTGCCCTTTGGCATCTTGACAGATGGTTGGTAGCAAACAGTCATTAGGTGTGCACTTGGCATCTTGACAGATGGTTGGTAGCAAACAGTCATTAGGTGTGCCCTTTGACATCTTGACAGATGGTTGGTAGCAAACAGTCATTAGGTGTGCCCTTTGGCATCTTGACAGATGGTTGGTAGCAAACAGTCATTAGGTGTGCCCTTTGACATCTTGACAGATGGTTGGTAGCAAACAGTCATTAGGTGTGCCCTTTGACATCTTGACAGACGGTTGGTATCAAACAGTCATTAGGTGTGCCCTTTGACATCTTGACAGACGGTTGGTAGCAAACAGTCATTAGGTGTGCCCTTTGACATCTTGACAGACGGTTGGTAGCAAACAGTCATGATAAGTCAGAAGTGTGGTAAAATAGTTTGGCTACACGATCAAGACAAAGACTGGTACGGTCTAGGAATGCATGCAGTTGTTGCGCGTTGGCGTAAATCTGTACAAGTGGAAGGAAATTATGTTGAAAGATACCGATGTTTACATGACATACCCATATATGCTGTGTAAAGATATCATTCTTTTTAATCTGTCGTTTCCGGGAAAACCGATGTGGTGCATTACTTTCTGGATGCACTAAGTGTTAGTGTCTTATGCTGGAATATGTTTTTGCTGAAAAGCTTCTCTCGTGGCTGAATCTACCAATATTAGATAGACAGATTCGATCGTAGAATGAACAAGATGTATTCGTGGTGCCTGGCATCGTCTCCTTTCTCCTGCGTCTTTTTGTCTTCAAACGTGCGAATCGACAATTATTTGTGTTATGTTTGCAATTTGAGCTTATCTGTATTTATAAGGAAGATTAGAGATTAGGTCCAGTAACGACTGCTTCCAGCAATCCCATCCATATCAGCTTAGGAGATGTCGAGCTATCTCATGAAGAGAGAGAAGCAAAGAGTAAATACATCAGAGGACACTCGTAGAGATGAGGTGTCAGATCCCAGACGTACGCTCTATGCTGTATCCATCCCAAAAGTTCACAATACGGTGTGTACACAATAGTAGAGACTCTGGTCTACGCAAAATCTCTGATGAATGGACTGTCTATGTCCAGTCGGAAATCTAGTCCCACTTATTTCGTTAGCTCCGCGTGATGTGTTGAAATAATTGTTGCTAGGGGACACTATGGTGACAGTTAATCCGCTTACCAGGGCGTGACCCGACACATTGAGGCGCCTGACTCGACACATTGAGGCGCCTGACTCGATACATAGAGGCGCGTGACTCAACACATTAAGGCGGGTGACCCGCCACATTGAGGCGCGTGATCCGAGATATTGAAGCGCGTGACTCGACACATTGAGGCGCGTGACTCGACACATTGAGGCGCGTGACTCGACACAATGAGACTCGTGACTCGACATATTGAGGCGCGTGACTCGACACATTGAGGCATGTGAGCCACCATTATTAGTTAAAACTATTCTGCTTTGGAGTAAAACACCCCAAAAAATTATTCTGAGGCCAGCGTAACCTCCACATAGTTTACCCAGCCTGTGTTTTGGAAAGATCATCAATTTTTTCTTTCCGCTCTTGATTGGCTTACTGTGAAACATCGATATACCTGGATACAGAAAATTTGGGGGCCTCGGTAGCCTAGTGGGAAAACCACCCGACTAGACTACCGACGTTCGGACAACCCGTGTTCGATTCCCGCTGGGAACAGTGTGAGTTGCTATAGTGGTTGGAAAAAAAATATCCCCACGGTCGACCCAGCCGTTGGCAGAAATGGGTACCAGGGTATTACCCTGGGAAGGTGAGGAATGTCGCCTCGCATCGTAAGTTTCGATGCTTGAAGCGACACTATCTAGAAATCTCCGAAAATTCTGGATAGGTGGCCGAGCACATATGGGTGGAAACTCGGGCGCTAAGACGCCGGTTCAAGTCTCGTACTTTACCTTTTACCTTTACCTTTACAGAAAATCTATTATTATTATTGACTCATGATCAGACCGAATGTCCTGTGCAGGACGTTGCATTCCTTTCATCCCCTCCGAAGGAATATATCTCAGGCCAGGTCATCCACTTCTTCTGTTGTCATGTCCAATGTCTCTTTAATGTCTTTAAACGACCTTTTCTTGGTTTGTCCCTGATGCGTCGTCCAGGAACCATTCCTTCCGTTATTGTTCTTTCAGGCCTACTAATATGACACCACCATCAGGACATGCGGGATAACGGGGAAATTAAAGAGCGGATAGGTTGGCTAGCTGTGCTGACGTTCAAGACGGTCAACCACGAGATCGGGCGGACATCATCAATACCCTCCGAGATGTGGGAAGGGCACAGGACTTTGACAACCATTAGTCACGTCATTCCTTCGGATGAAAAAGATGGGAGTTAAGATGGGCACAGCCATAAACGAGAAACTTAGTGGGCATGCAAGAAGACTTATCAACCAACACAGAACTGGAGTCGTCAGTCGCTGGACACTGCGGGACTTGCTGGGGAGGGGATCTGAGCAGCTATGGACATGTTCGGAATTCAATGATGATGGCCCGCAAATAACTCAATAACTCAATAATATGACACATATTGTAGACTACAAAACTGTATCAATGTTATATTACACATTTTGATACCAGTATATTTGTTTTCGATGATGTTCATTAATTTTTTTTTTATTTACCTTTTTTTCCCAATCAGCGATCAGGTCGGTACATATCCGATGGACTGCTGTACATTACAGTTGAAGACATTGGCAAAAGTAGCGGAGTCAAACCGATCAAGAAGGCCAAATCTGTGGATAACGTTGAATACGTTAAACTGGATTTTGCAAAACCTCACAAGATGTACACGAAGAAACAAAATCGTAGAACTGGCAAAAAACATTAACGAAATGTTGCTGTGTGTTTATTGGCAATTCTAGTTTATCTGTTATGGTGCATTTAATATAATAGTCAATCAATCAGCAGTGTATTGTAATGTTATGGGGTGATGACGTTGATAGTTGTCACATGACCGACATGTTAGATCTGAGATCCACGGATGTGATGTAGCGAATTGCAATTGTTTTCTTGCTTTCCGCGGTTCTGCTGGAAATATGGATCTAATTCATCCTCGAGGTGCTGCAGTATGAAGTATCTCATATGAACAGACCATCATCATGTGCAGACTACAACGATCTTTAAATCGCTAGTCAGGTACTGTTAATGTTGCCAGTTGCCAGGGGAGATAACTAGAAGATAAAGCGAGGTCTTGATCAAAAGTAGACCACTGACGCTTCTGTGGCGTGCATTTATTAGAGATGATATCTCCAATAACGATGTAATCTGTCTTCTTGTATGTATATTTATATATAGTTTAGAATAAATAATGTCAGTACTAGACAAACACTAAGTGATATAACTTCCGGAAAAATGGCGGACATGTTTACACGCATCTTTAGAGAGCACTGTTTTTTGTTTTGCTTTGATAGTCTTTGGTGTGTATTTTCGATGTATTCAAATGAAATGGAGTAGGGAAGCGACAGTGGATGTGCTCTTGTCACTGATTTCGTTTAAAATTGTCGCCTATGCAGCTGATATGGCTTGTAGGGAGTTTGACCTTGGTGATGTCATAACCGATAATGCGCAATGGTTGCACGCGTCGTCGTGATTATACAGAAATTAGCGTAGTTACTTGAAACATTTTGGTCGCTTTGTTTTCTGTGTGTTTCTTCTCAAGATAACTTGGGTGAAGAAATGACTAAGCAGTCTTTTTTTCAATGGAAGTCATTCGGAATCGTCGACTGTGTAGCCTATAGGGGCATGCACGGAGGTCGAGCTTGTCAACAGGATTCGACGATGCGATTGGGTGGATGCTGTGAAATGAAGTGGCAATAAAACATAATTCGGAGATAGAGGAGAATAGAGCGTGATATAATGCGTCTCGTTGTAATCATTCTTGACAAGCTCAAGTTAGGGAACAAACCTTAAGAAACACTGAGGCAGGCACAGAGAAGAACAAAGAGAGATAACGCTCATACTTTCGAATAGACGTACATTTAAACGATGAAACGGACGAAGACATTAATCGTAAATAAATATATGGATTGATATACAGATTGACTGATGCATTTATTAGTGGATATATATAAAGATACATGGATGGAAGGATGGATATACTGACAGATAAATAGATTGATGAGTGAAGATGTAGAAGGTGCGCACACACTCACACATATAATGTAATTTTAGAAGATTGAACGAGCATATTCATGTATTGCAACCAAGAATTCTGGATGGAATATGATATTATGTATATGCATAATGAATATGTAAGTGAATAGATTGGTGTGTGGGTGGTGGGCGAATGAATCTATAGATGAAAATATGAATAGATTTTAAATGCAAGAATCTGAGGGAATATGTATGAATGAATATGCCAATGAGGAATCAAATTTAAACTACAATGAATCGTTCCTTCATCGCTGCGGTTTCTCCTTTCATACAACGTAGTCGCTATCAACGATATGTCGATAAATATGACATTTCTCATCACCTGCCCCGCCCAATATTTTCTTTTATGAAAATGTTAGCCAATCACCGTGAACTAAACTGCCGCTAAGAGGTGTCGATACATTACAAATTCAAGGGGGGGAGGGGGTGTTTCAATTTGTATCATAACGACACCTTTTGTTCCATCGTCGTTGTCATCAGCATCATCATCATCATCAAGTTGCGAACTCTTGTATAGTATACATCTTCAAATAAACCTCTTGTATAGTATACATCTTCAAATAAACCTCTTGTATAGTATACAACTTCAAATAAACCTCTTGTATAGTATACATCTTCAAATAAACCTCTTGTATAGTATACAACTTCAAATAAACCTCTTGTATAGTATACATCTTCAAATAAACCTCTTATATAGTATACATCTTCAAATAAACCTCTTGTATAGTATACATCTTCAAATAAACCTCTTGTATAATGTACAACTCCAAACTAACCTCTTGTAGCAAGCTTGTATGTCCTTTAAAGTTAACGTGGAGCTGACGAATACCATTTACAATACCATTTATAGGGCAGACGTTTTTGTTGTAAATACGTAAGAGCTGTGAATTATTACTGTACATATATCATCATCATTGAGTGCCGTCTCCGAATCGAAGGTTGGCTACCAATGAGCTCCATCCCGCACCGCCTCTTGCATTGATAGTGCACGTTGTCATAGGCTGATTTCTCCATCTTTTAATGTTACTCATCCTTGTTAGCCTCGGTTTGCATCTGCCGCCTTGACTTTGTTTACAATTCCTCTTCTGGCTTTCTTTTGAAAAGTATGTGATGAGGCTCCAATCTCTTTTGACCGCTGGTCAGCCATATTCGTCTTTCGTGCTCTGAATATGCATCTTGTGTACCACATACTTTGTTATTTTCGCTTACTGAACCGTTGATCATTTCTGATTCTTCCGCCCAATCTACCGTCACAGACTTTGTACATTCGGAATGGGCAATCCAGGTAATCGCTATTGTTGTCAAAATAGATGCCTGCCTGTCGAACTGTAAACACACGTTGGTCTATCAACGATAATTGAAACGCATCGACAAAAGAAGAATAAATAATATTCCACATAAATATCGATAAAGCTCACAGTCACTGGCCATATATATCTCTGAATATATACCCACACACTACAAATGTCAGGTGATGTATTACTATTTATGTTTAAAAAAAAAACATAACGCCACTATAAACAAGTTTATGCCAGTGGGGAAGATCTTTTGTTGATGTCAATGAATCCCGAATTGTCATTATTCTTTACTAGTGTCATTTCGGAGGTGATTGATCATGCTAATGTCAACTTTAAAATGTTTGCTTTTGCGAGGACACGGGAGTACTGATGGCTGTTCTGAGATTGTCAGAGCGACTTTATCCCTTCAATCTCGTATGTTATTCTGGTTCTCGTATTTAAATCTCTTGTATATTTTAATATTGTTAATGATATGTTCTGTGGTTGGTATTGCCTTTAACCAGGGTCTACATAGGGCATTTATTAAAGCATTGTCCTACATTAAAGATAAATAGTCTATCCAAGAGGTACTGAACACCAAAGAGGAGTAGGTATCATCTTGGATGCAGAAAGAGCAAGAACAGTGTAAGGCTTTAACCCAATATCTGACAGAGTCCTTTTAGTGAAATTGAATGGAAAGCCAATAGACATAAATCTTATACAAGTTTATGCACCAACAGCAGACAGTCTAGTGGAAACAGTTGATAAATGTTACGACGAGTTAAATGAGGTACTTCCTGAATGCAAACCACATGAAAATACCATAGTTCTAGGGGATCTTAATGCAAAAGTAGGAAAGGAAAGAGTTGAGGAAGTAGTTGGTCATTATGGCTTAGGCGAGAGGAATGAAAGAGGTGAGAAACTTATTGACTGGACAAGAACAAACAACATGATGGTATAAAAACACCTGGTTTAAGCAAAATCCAAGACGTCTGTGGACGTGGAAAAGCCCAGGGGACAACGCACGTAATCAAATTGATTACATAATGATAAGCAATAGTTTTAGAAACAATCTTGTATGTGTGAAAACTAGACCAGGGGCAGATTGCAATAGTGATCATGTACCAGTTGTGGAAAAGCTTAGACTAAAATTAAAAGCAACAAAACGAGCCTCAGTTAACATGAAGTTGAATTTAGATTTACTCAAATCAGACAAGAAGCTGCAAGAGAAATATAAAATCACAACTCAGAACCGGTACAATGCAATAGAGAAGATACAAAGCATTAATGAACAGTGGTAAATGCTAAAATAATCAATGCAACAAACATCAAAACAGGTCATACCACCAGTGAGGACAAATTCAAGAAAGAAATGGATGACAGATGACATTTTGCAGTTAATGGGTACAAGAAGAAGAAATAAGAAAATAAAGATCAGTATAAGAGATTAAATAAAGAAATTGTAATAAAATGCAATGAAGCAAAAGAAGCATGGCTAAAACAGAGATGCAAAGAGATTGAAATGCAACAAAAAGGAGAAACCAAAGCTATATACAAACAAATTGAAGAATTAACAGGAAGAAAAAACGCAATAAAAAACTGAATGTTTAAGATCAAAGGAAGGAGAACTGTTGATTGAACAAAAAATCATAAGGGAACGATGGACAGAATACATTAAAGATCTTTATAATGATGAACGAACAGAAGTAAATATTAAGGATAATGGAGAAGAACCAGAAATACTCAAAGAAGAAGTGGAAGACGCCTTGCGCAATATGAAAGCAAGAAAAGCTCCTGGACCAGATAATATAACTAAAGAAGAGATTGAAGTCATGTGTGATTTTGGAATAGAAATAACAACAAGAATATTGAATGATATCTACAACAGCGGATATATACCAGACGTCCTGCTATAATCAATATGCATAGCCCTACCAAAGAAATCGGGTGCGACTGAATGCGATGATCATCGCACAATAAGCCTTATGAGTCATATGACTAAGATATTACTAAGAATTATCATGCGAAGAGTACGAAACAAAATCAGTCCAGAAATTAGCTATGAACAGTGTGGTTTTGTTAGAGATAAAGGAACAAGCAATGCCATATTCATCATAAGATCTGTAGTAGTAAGAGCCATAGAGGTGAAAACAGATCTATACCTATGTTTCATAGATTACATCAAGGCATTTGACAAAGTAAAGCACCAAGAGATAAACAAAATTTTAGGAAACATAAACGTAGACAGCAAAGATCTAAGAATAATAAAAAAAAACATGTACTGGCAACAAATAGCGGCCATAAGAACTGGAAACCAATTGGGAATGTTTCAACAAATAAAACAGGGTGTTAGACCAAGGTTGTGTGCTGTCACCAGATTTGTTTAATATTTATAGTGAGATTATTTTAAGATCCATACGGGGCATGCCTGGAAAAACAATCGGAGGTCATAATATAAATAATCTAAGGTATGCCTATGATATAGTCTTAATCGCTAAGAGTGAAAATGAGATACAAGAAATGTTAGACATTATAATGACAGAAAGCCAAAATAAAGATTTCAGCTTTAATAGCAAAAAGACAGAGGCAATGGTAAGAACAAAGAAAAGAACATCACCTCAGTGCAAAATAAAAACAAGTGGAACAATATTAAAACAGGTAAATGAATTTAAATATTTGGGAACTTTGTTAACTTTGTTAACTTTGTTAACTTTGTTAACCTCAGACGGAAGATGTACAAAAGATGTGAGATGCAGAAAGGCTCAGACAAAAGCAGCTTTCCAAAAAATGAGGAAGATACTATGCAATCCATTTTTGACAATAGAAACAAGAAAAAGAGTTCTTAAATGTTATGTAGAGCCAGTCTTAACATATGGATGCGAATCATGGACAATAGGACAACAGGCAAGAAAATCACTGGAGTCTGTAGAAATGTGGTTTTACAGAAGAATGTTGAGAATACCATGAACAGCTAAGAAGAGCGATGAAAACGTTCTGAAAGAGGTCAAAGCAAAAAGAGAGCTACTTTCCAATATTAGGAAGAAACAATCATCATTTTTTGGCCATGTATTGAGAATAGAACAGCTAGAATATATTGTAACAACTGGGAAAATTGAGGGACGAAGAGATAGATGGAAGCAAAGAGAAAAGTTACCAGACAGCTTAAGTGAATGGCTTGGCAGAAAGTCAACAACAGAAATGGTAAATAACTGTCGTGATCAAAAGTTGTGGAGAGACATGATCACCTACGCCGTCAGGCGTGGTACTTGATAATGATGATGATCTTACAGATAAGCTACGAACTAATAATGACAATAAATTGCAATCTAATCCAAGGCCATTTTTCTACCAATAGCAATATTCTAAATCTATCGCTAGAGAAAACAAATACATGGGCAGTATTTTTCACTTTTTTTCTTTCTTCAAGTTTTTGTTTTATCCGTCTGCATTTGCTTTAAAGCGTGGCAGGAGAAAGGAGGAATGTATAATCTGGTGGCTGTTTATGTTGGACAGTTCCTTCATTTTGGTTCATTTCCTTTCAGATATAGTGTCGTTCTTGTTTGTATTTGGGCACTGTTAAGATATACATATTTTGGTTCTTGCACACGTTTTTATTCTGTCTGTTTACATTTGTTCTGGTCTGTTTGTGACTAACGACATAAAATTAGATAAAGAGATAGAAATTGTAATCCACAAAGCAAATAATATAAGGTACAAAACATCAACTGTTGTTGAATATCTGAATGTGATAGTGTCAACAAAGAAGAAATTAGTGAAAAAAGTACTCTTTTAGCCTGTATCATCATCATCATCATCATATATCTTGCCGGTTGGCATTAGGCGATCATCTCTCTCCACATCACGCGGCCCTTCATGCATGTGAAAATTTAAGTCGGTGATCTTTTATTATGTCATTTTGATAAGCTGTTCAATATTTATTCTCTTGGTTTTCCTCTGCTCTTCTTTCCATTCATACTGCCTGTTGTTATATTATCTTTAATGCAATCTCTTCGCATGATATATCCAATAAAAGTATATCATCTCTTCCTTATGATTTTGATGATATTTCTGTTTTCTCCAGCTCGTTTTAAATACGCTTCATTTGTAATATTTGCTATCCATGGAATTCATTGAATTCTTCATTGTGTTTTTAATATCCGACACGGACAATTCTTGAAATACACCAACATACAACAACAACAACAACAACAACACACGGAATGAAATGTATATTTTTATTATCTGATTGCCGCGAGTTGATACGAGCTGCTGCTCTTCGACTCGATTAGATGTGGCGGGTTGTAATGGCTTTCTTGACATTCCCGACTCTTACTGGAGAGGTTGGAGTTCGTCTGTCCCAGGCTATGCTGGGAAACTACTAGTCCAGCCCAGAGGTACTGCAATACTGGGTCCTCTATATCAGTAACAGCCACCACTACAGGGAACACGGCGATCCTAGCTTCTGTTAGCCAGTCTGTTTTGACGCAGACTGTTACCAGGGTAGACCACGAAGAGGTAGAACTGCTAGGTCTTGGTCGGCTCGTGGGCCGCAGGTGGCAGGCACTTGTGCACACCCATGAAATGTATAAGAGAAGTTGTAAACAAACCCAGATGAGATACAATTAGAAATGAGGCCTTGAGAAAAAGTGTGAGTGTGACACCAGCTGTTGATTGGATAACAAAGAATCAGCTGGTTAGGCCATTGATCAGAATCAAATCCAATCACCCTGCATCTCAAGCGTATTAAGTGAAAACATCCAGTTACAGAGTAAAAGGGAAACCTGAAAAGAGATCGGTAGATGGAATCTTTTTTTTAATCCCCAGGGGGAAAAAACAAAGAGGAAGACCAAGGAATTCTTGGAGAAGACAGATAGAAGCAGAGATGAAGATGATGGAAAAGACATAGAATGATCTTAAAAGAATGTCAAAAAACAGATCAACTTGGAAAGTGCTTGTTGAAGTCCTATGCTCCACTGGGAGCTAAAAAGGTAGAAGACGAAGAAAAGATGGAATCATCGAGACATTAAATAAAATCGATAGTCGATAAACTCACATTAAATAAAATCGATAGTCGATAAACTCACATTAAATAAAATCGATAGTCGATAAACTCACATTAAGTAAAATCGATAGTCGATAAACTCACATTAAATAAAATCGATAGTCGATAAACTCACATTAAATAAAATCGATAGTCGATAAACTCACATTAAATAAAATCGATAGTCGATAAACTCACATTAAGTAAAATCGATAGTCGATAAACTCACATTAAATAAAATCGATAGTCGATAAACTCACATTAAATAAAATCGATAGTCGATAAACTCACATTAAATAAAATCGATAGTCGATAAACTCAAGCTATAAAACTAGCGAAAGCCAGAACATTACACATTCCACTTCTCTGTGACACTACACAGCACAACCAGTAGAACAAAGAGAGAAAGAAGACTGTTCTACCACCGACAGTCCACGTTCAGAACACGATTTAAAGTAGTGTAACTAGGTTTTATTGTTCAGACTTGACCCAGCTAGCGAGCAGGACAACTGGGTTAAGACAAAATGGAGTCATGATAACAAGACTTAAACGCTGAACAAGAAGGAGAGGAAACTATTTGCCCAACTTATATGGGAGCCGCGATAGCTCAGTGGTTAGTGAACTGGACTACAGAGGACAAGAGGTAAGGTTCGATCCCAACCGACGGCTTCCGGGTTCACCCAGCCTTAAATGGGTACCGGATTTTTTTCTGGGAAAATAAAGCGGCGCGGGCGTAATACCGACCACATTACCTCAGAAATCATGTGCTGAAGTTCTGTAAAATGTATGGTCATTAACACCATATTCCCTAAACGCCACTTGGCGTGACGTGGACTCTTTACGTTTTTTACGTACTTATATGAAGCGCCGGTTATGGTCTTCACTCCGCGATGGCAGGCAGAGGATCTCATGTATAGAGACAATGGCTGCGATCTCCGGTTAGTACAGTCAATGCCAAGAAGGAAAGGAATGGCAAACTACCTTCTTATATTGCCTAGAATAATCATGTTAAAAGATAAACATAATAGTATAAGAAAGCAACAAAAAAGGTCTCAGTCTGAATAGTAAGAAAACAGAAGTAATGGTTATATCAAAGAAACAATCATCACCATCATGCAGCATAAAAATAAACAGAAAAATCTGAAACAAGCGCAACGCGACAAATACTTAGGCACAATAATAACATCAGATGGAAGATGCACCACAGAAATAAAAAGCAGAATAGCTCAGGCCAAAATAGCATTTCAGAAAATGAAAAATACCTTATGCAACAAATCTGTGTCAATAGAAGTGAGAAAGAGAGTTCATCTGTGCTATATAAAACCAATTCTGACCTATGGAAGCGAATCATGGACAGTGGACAAACAAATGAAAAGACGATTAGAGGCCACAGAGATAGGATTTCTCAGAAGAATGTTGAAAGTTCCCTGGACAGCTACAAAGACCAATGAAGAAATTCTCAAATAGACCAACACAAAAAGGGGACTCCTAAAAACATCAGAAAGAAACAATCAACATTTTTTTGGTACATCATGAAAGAGGAATGTTGGAATATTTTGTTACAACTGGCAAAATAAAAGGAAAGAGAGATCGCGGACGACAAAGAGAGAAAATACTGGATAACTTGGTGTCATGGCATGGAAAACAGCCAACAACAGAAATGATACGATGCAATGTAGATAGTAGATTGTGGAAGGACATGATCGTCTACGTCATCCGGTATGGCACATGATGATGATGATGATATACGACCAGTCATCTTAGGTTGAAGAATAGTTAAACAAATAATTGAAGGTCATTCCTGAAACACTCTGAGATTCTTTCTCCCTCTCTCTCTCTGTCTCTCTCTCTCTCTCTCTCTCTCTCTCTCTCTGCGATCAAGTCTCAATCAGAGTAGGATTCCAGCCTCTCTTATGAATTCAGCTGTCAGTTTAAAGTATTCCATCTGTAGATAACCATCGATGTCAATGTTTTCTATTGTGCATTCTCTGTTTCAATTGCGATTCTTTTTTCTTAGCTGCTTTTCGTGCTCTCTGCCATCCGTTCTGCAGTCAGGTATGCATTACTGCATCTATAGTCTATTTCTGATTGTGTTTAAAGCCATATGCCAGATACAATCATTTCTCTGATTATCAACAAACACAAATCTAAATTGTTTGCTTGCTTGCGTGCCTGCTTGCTTGCTTGCGTTCGCCCGATGACTAAAGTATTCTATAGTATACTGGTATTCTAGAATATTTCTCTTCATCATCCTCCCTTAAAAGGACGTTAAGTTGGCGTGTCTGCGTTGTGTTGTGGTTTGCAGTATAACTGTTATATTTGCGCCTTTCGGCCCAACACATCTGACTTCAGCACGACATTTTTGAGTACCGGATTGTCTTCCCTCTTCGATTCCTGCATGATTGGCCAGACTAGACAGGTTAGTCTGTTACTAGAGGCACCACGAAGAGGAGGAGCTAGTGTCTGGATGGTTCTAGTTCACCTATCCTGTCGCTATCCATTATCTGTGGGTCACTGACAACTTACAGCTCTGGTGCTGGGATGCGCGCCTTCGCCTCCAGATCTAAATGTGAACATCTCTGGTACGATTACTTCTAACAAACAACACTAACAACTATATTCTAGTCATGTTGAAATATCGCGTGAATGGGGTCCTTGATTTTTTTCTGGAAAATATAAGAGCTACACCGTCATGAAGCGAAATATCGTACTGCGAGGGTAGCAGTAGTAGTATATTAGCACGATTTGGAGTAGAAAGTAAATCCATAGTTTGTACTTTGTTCATTATTCTATTGCCCAATAATATATTGAAATTTATATCTGGTGATATCATTCACACGTTACACTATAACAATATCTGATGATGGAAGCGTGATACAAAAAATCTACATCTGATATGTTTATTACTAATTTTAATGTGTAGTGTGCAGATTGTGATGTGTAATATCATGCAAATTGTAATGTGTAATATCAAGCAAATTGTGATGTGTAATATCAAGCAAATTGTGATGTGTAATATCATGCAAATTGTAATGTGTAATATCACGCAAATTGTAATGTGTAATATCACGCAAATTGTAATGTGTAATATCACGCAAATTGTAATGTGTAATATCACGCAGATTGTGATGTGTAATATCACTCAAATTGTAATGTGTAATATCACGCAAATTGTAATGTGTAATATCATGCAAATTGTAATGTGTAATATCATGCAAATTGTAATGTGTAATATCACGCAAATTGTAATGTGTAATATCACTCAAATTGTAATGTGTAATATCACGCAAATTGTAATGTGTAATATCATGCAAATTGTAATGTGTAATATCACTCAAATTGTAATAAGTCTGGGGAATCTCCAATCTTTCCCTCTTTCTATTTCTTCACTTCCTCTTGTACCGATCAGGTGTAGAACGAGGTACAAGTTCTGGTTCTTGCCGTTTTGGTGGCTTCAATCATTGTCAATTGTTGTTATAGCGTTGTTTTTATGTTGTAGATCCATCTTACTCAGGGTCTGCCTCTTCTCTTCTTTCTTCTCCTCTTTTAATATATGCAGTGTATGGTAAGGAATCACACATCATTCTTTATACATATGCAAATCAGTTATTTGTCTGATTCTGACTTTTCTGGTCACTCCAAGGGCCTTTCTCAGACCTCTCATCTCTGTGGGGAAAATGTTTCTTTCATGCTTAGTCGTATGTGACCATGTTTGGCATAGGTAGCACAATGTGAGAATGAATATACCCTAGATCTGTTACTTAGTGGGTAAATAGGTATTTGAAAATCGAAACAAGAAAAGGAGTTCTTAAATATTATGTAGGGCCATCCTTAACATATGGATGTGGATCATGGACAATAGGACAACAGACAAGAAAATCACTGAAGGCGGTAGAAATGTGGTTTTACAGAAGAATGTTGAGAATACCATGGGCAGCTAAGAAGAGTAATGAAAACGTGCTGAAAGAGGCCAAATAAAAAAGAGAGCTAATTTCTAATATTTGGAAGAAACAATTATCATTTTTTGGTCATGTAATGATAAAGAAACAGCTGGAATATATTGTAACAACTGGGAAAATTGAGGGAGGAAGAGATAGAGGGAAGCAAGAGAAAATATAACAGCCAGCTTAAGAGAATGGCTTGGCAGAAGGTCAACAACAGAAATTATAAATAACTGTTGTTATTTTCGAAAGTTGTGGGGAGACATGTCACCTACGCCAGCAGGCATGGTACTTGATGATGATGAATAGGTATTACCTAGTGTTGAAGTAATGGGAAAGCTGTCCCAATATTTGCTTTGTCTTATTGCACCGGATGTTTATTTTTGTATCGATTTTCCCATCTTCAGAGAATGTTGTTCCCAGATATATATAGTTTGTAACTTGCTTTATAACGTGGTGTTGTTATATGGTGAATGTGAATACCAATCACACAATCATAAACAACGTGAACGTGTGTTTGTATAAGAAACAGCCACACAGATAGACAAGAATGCTCCATGGTAACCAACCTTCGTTGCGGAGACGGCACTCGATGATGATGATGAGCACTATATTCCCTACACGCCACTTGGCGTGACGGGGGCTATTTACTTTCTTTTTTTTTATAACAACTAAGTGCTCCTAGACATGGGTGCACCAACACGTTTTCCAGCTGTCCTCTGTGAACTCGCAGGTGATCTACTCTAACACTCGAGAACAGCAACTGTACTGTGTAGACACCCTCAGACAGATGGCAGAGATCAGCAGAGAGGCTCGTCAGGCAGGTTGCGTTACTCAGTGTCGTAACAATTAATCGCCCCCCCCCACACACACACACACAACACACTCACACACTTACAACACACACACACTACAGATACACACACACGCACATAATTTTTTGTTTTATTTTCTCACGCAATAAACGCACATGAGACCATATACCGTCGCAATATCATCAATGTGGCTAGAATTATGAAGCCAATGTCTGGCAGCGAGTGAGACACCCTCTTTATCTGCAATAGATCAATGTCCTTCCAGAAATGAGTTTAATATTTATCTTAATTACCATTACTGTTAACTGTCGGCTTTGGACCAGTTCATTAACAGTACCTACCGGGATATTAAGGCACTTCGTCCCCATAGACTTCGACGCTCTAATCTTAGTAGTGAAGAGTACCAAGCCCTCCAGGATCTTCGCCGACGTGATGATATTGTCATCAAGCCGGCCGACAAGGGCGGCTCTGTGGTGGTATGGAGGAAAGACCTTTATATCCGGGAAGGGGATAAACAATTATCCGACTCGACTTTCTACCTCCCCACCCCCGACGACACTACTGTCTCTAATAACGCCGTGGTGCGTCGTACGATCCTCCGTTTCATTCAGGATGGATTACTTCCCTCTAGCTCCTCCCGCATGATCCTTCCTGACCACTGCTTGGGCAGACCCTCTTTCTATATGCTGCCTAAAATACATAAACCTGACTCTCCTGGACGTCCTATTGTCTCTTCCATCTCATGTCCTACTGTTCTCATTTCTGACTTCCTCGACAGTGTCTTTCAACCCATAGTTATGGGCCTCCCTTCGTATGTCAAAGACACTAACGACGCCCTTAACATCTTTTCCTCTATCACCCTCCTTCCTGATCGTCACTACCGCCTCTTCGTTATGGATGTCTGCTCCCTGTATACTTCTATTCCCCACTCCGACGGCCTTCAAGCTCTTCAGTTTTTCCTGGACCGTAGGATCCAACCCTCCATCGCCACTGGCGTCCTCCTCCGTCTAGCAGAATTAGTCTTGAACCTCAACTCTTTCGAGTTCAATGGCAATTTCTTCACCCAGATCAGCGGTGTGGCGATGGGCACTAAAATGGGCCCTAGCTATGCTTGTCTCTTCATGGGTTACCTTGAGCACCAAATCATCCATACCTACCAGGGCCCTCTTCCCCTCATGTATCGTAGGTACATTGATGACTGCATTGGTCTGTCTGACCTTCCAGAAGATGAGATCTCCCGTTTCATCGAATATGTCGGACATTTCCACCCCTCTATCCACATCACCTTCCACATCTCCACCTCCTCCGTATCTTTCCTGGACATCCTAGTCTCCTTGGGCACCTCTCATCTTCTCACCTCGGTCTTCTACAAGGCCACTGACTCCCATAGTTTCCTCCGCTACGACTCCTCTCATCCTACATCCTGCAAGAACTCTCTTCCCTATTCCCAGCTTCTCAGACTTCGTCGCCTTTGCCAAGACGACGAAGATTTCCTTCACAATGCCCACCTTATGCTTGATTTCTTCCGCCGACGTCTCTATCCTGAATCAGCTCTCCTCCCTGCCCTGCGTCGAGTTCTCCACACTTCACGTCAGTCTGCTCTTACCCCTCTACTCATCCCCCCTCTGATAGAGTAGTGCTCGCTCTCACCCATCACCCTCACCACTACGCCGCTATTAGGACCATCCACCGCTACCTCCCTATTCTTCGATCTGACCCTACTACTCGTCTGCTCTTCCCTGACCCACCACTAGTGGCCTTTAGACGTGACCGGAACCTCCGAGACTTTCTTGTCAGGGGCCGTCTTCTGCTGACCACTTCAGCCATCGAGGCACTATCCGCTGCAACCGGAGAGTATGTAAAACTTGTGACCACGTTCTCCAGACCGACACTGTCCTCTTCCCTAATGGTCCTTTCGAGATCAGAGAGGGATTCACTTGCACATCGCGGAACATCATTTATGCCATCATCTGTAAGCGATGCAAGTTGACCTACATCGGTCAGTCTGGTCGCAGAATCGGCGATAGGTGCCGTGAACACTTGAATGACATCACCCAAGAAGCGGACACTCCTGTAGCAGCCCACTTTAACTCGAGGGGCCATCGAGGTAAGACTGATGTCTTGGTAACTGGCCTAGTATCATGCTCCTCTGATCACCACAGTCGGCTCACTCTTGAGCACCGTCTGATCGCTCGTTGGGGCTGCCTCACCCCTCGTGGCATCAATGTATCCCTGTCCCTCTGAGGACCCTCCTGCCTCCGACTCCATCCTCCTACCTATGGACCTCTCTTCCTATTTCTCTTCTTGGGTCCTCTACTCCTCGTCCATCCCTGCTTTTCATATCCTCTTTGAGTAACCCCCATCTTGCCTTCTTCCTCCTAAACCCCCCCCCCTCTCCCTACACCTTTTTCTCTTCTGACTATCTTCATGTCCTTTACCTCTTTATCACTATATCACCTCTCCACCTGGACTGTACGTACGATCTCTCTGCCCACCTCTATTGTCCCTCGTCCTTCCTACCACCCCTCTGCTGATCTACTCCTAGCTCACCCCTCTCCTCTCTATTAACTTGTAGTCACTACTCATCTATACCTACTATTCCAGTATCCCCCTTATCCTGATGCCCACTTTCATTCCCCCTTTGTTCTATCATTTCCCTACTTCTTTACCTCCTATGGTTCATACCTCTTGCACACCATCCCCTATTGCTCCACTTCTTCCAGACTTTCTCTTTTTCCATTCACTTCTGACCTACCGCCTCTCCCCCTATCCAGTTTTCACATACCTGCTTCTTATCCCTCCTCTCCATACCTCCTCCTCCAATACTTCCCTACCTCCCGATAGACTAACTTCCTCCGGACCACCCCTCTATCGCCCTTCTCATTATACCGGCTTTATTATTCTTCCTCACCGTATCTCTTCCTCCAGTATCCAATCCTTCCTTTCGTTGACCTACCTCTCAACTCGTTCAGTTCGAGGCCATCCATTCTGTAGAGTCCATCTCTCTCACCCACTGCCTAGTTTACTACTTTGTCGTGTCATTCTATTTCTTTCTCTTAACCTCTCGCGTGATCTCTCACTTCCATTGTTGAGTGATTTATATGTATTGCTTGTTGTGTCCCAGGAGTATCCTCGTCTATGCCCCCTTTCCCCCCCCCTTTTGGTTTTCCCGAAATTTGATCCTTTTTGCCCTCTTTACTGACCTGTCTTTGTCACGTGTTGCTTTCTATACACGTTCTCTGCGCTTTTAGTCATTTAGTCATTCCGACTGGTTTCAGCACGGATTACAGTTTTCCTGCTCCCTGCTCTGAGCTCAGCTAAGTACAATTTATTATACATTTTTCTCTCTCTTTTTCTATTTTATATATTTTGACGCCCATCATACCTCTCATCATGTAAAATTCATTTCTCTCTTTTCTTATTTTTGCATCCTACTTTCCTCGCCCTCCACTTTATCATCTAACATGTAGTAATTGTGCTTCACCGCTTGTTGTCGTTGTCCATGTATTCTGAAGAAGGCCACAGGCCGAAACGTCAGTATTGTGTTGTGTTCTTTATTTGTAAAGCTGTCACCATACCTTGGAGTGTTTAGCACACCCCACCATTGGCTCCTTGCTACCAGCTTTACCGCAGCATTGCAATTATTTGCCTGTTCCCTACTCAATTGATATCGCTGCTACTTTATGTTTGTTTAACGTCATTCATCTCTGTGTACTTTAGTTAGAACCATTTCCACTCCGTTCTTTCACCTACCTATTCTATCTCTCGTCAGTCTCTCCTCGCCTTCACTTCTGGGTGCTTCCTTACCCTCCCCTCTTGCACTTTGCTCCTCATACTTTCTATTCACTACCTTCCCTCTTTCTATTATTGGCTTCTCTATACCTTCACGTATCCTACCTATCTTCATCTAGTTGGTTTATCTCTCATTTCTTTTCTCGATCTTCTCTCATCTCCTCACTATGCCCTCCCTCAAACATCTATCTCATTCTATCCGTCACTCCATCATCGCCTCCTTCTCCACTCTACCCCCCGAACTCTCTAACATCTCTAAGGACTTTGCCTTCACTACTTTCAAGAAAACTAGATTTACCTGTCACCTCAATTTCTTGAACAACTGCCTCCATCGTAAAATTCTCCCGTGTGGGTTCCGATCTCACTTCTCACCTCAAGTCGGTCAACCCTACCTCTCTAACTATCTTCGCCGCCAACTGCAGAACCTTGAACTCCAGCATGGCCTGAAACGTGTTCGTCTTGTCGCTTCTAGCCACTCTCGTCTTATATCCCACCTCAACACACCGCCAACAACACCTCCTATCCCAACTCCATCTACTCACCTCTAACTTTCCTGGGACTCTTCGCTTCATCCGCCATACCATCCACCACCACAACCGATCTATGTATGACTTTTTATCCTCTCAGCACAAACGTAAACTCTTGAACCTCCGTCCTCCTCCTCCTCCTCCCCCACCTCCTCCTCTCCCCAATGCCTCTGACTCTAGCTCCCTTGTCACTTGTATTCCCCCTGATTTGCCCCTTTCCGACCATGAGCGTTCTCTTCTCAGCAAGGGTCTTAAGTTTGTCCCCCTTCGCCCTTTGAGTGACTCATTCTCTCTCTTACGGGACATTCAGGAGTATCACAGACGACTACGACTCAAACTCTATTACTTTAATCATCCGAACTCTTCCTCTCAACCTCCTCCTACAGACGAATTTGCCCGCTTTTCCTCCCGTAAATCTGACTGGACTCCCCGCTCGGGCGAATCACAGGCTTTGGACCAGTTCATTAAACAGTACCTACCGGGATATTAAGGCACTTCGTCCCCATAGACTTCGACGCTCTAATCTTAGTAGTGAAGAGTACCAAGCCCTCCAGGATCTTCGCCGACGTGATGATATTGTCATCAAGCCGGCCGACAAGGGCGGCTCTGTGGTGGTATGGAGGAAAGACCTTTATATCCGGGAAGGGGATAAACAATTATCCGACTCGACTTTCTACCTCCCCACCCCCGACGACACTACTGTCTCTAATAACGCCGTGGTGCGTCGTACGATCCTCCGTTTCATTCAGGATGGATTACTTCCCTCTAGCTCCTCCCGCATGATCCTTCCTGACCACTGCTTGGGCAGACCCTCTTTCTATATGCTGCCTAAAATACATAAACCTGACTCTCCTGGACGTCCTATTGTCTCTTCCATCTCATGTCCTACTGTTCTCATTTCTGACTTCCTCGACAGTGTCTTTCAACCCATAGTTATGGGCCTCCCTTCGTATGTCAAAGACACTAACGACGCCCTTAACATCTTTTCCTCTATCACCCTCCTTCCTGATCGTCACTACCGCCTCTTCGTTATGGATGTCTGCTCCCTGTATACTTCTATTCCCCACTCCGACGGCCTTCAAGCTCTTCAGTTTTTCCTGGACCGTAGGATCCAACCCTCCATCGCCACTGGCGTCCTCCTCCGTCTAGCAGAATTAGTCTTGAACCTCAACTCTTTCGAGTTCAATGGCAATTTCTTCACCCAGATCAGCGGTGTGGCGATGGGCACTAAAATGGGCCCTAGCTATGCTTGTCTCTTCATGGGTTACCTTGAGCACCAAATCATCCATACCTACCAGGGCCCTCTTCCCCTCATGTATCGTAGGTACATTGATGACTGCATTGGTCTGTCTGACCTTCCAGAAGATGAGATCTCCCGTTTCATCGAATATGTCGGACATTTCCACCCCTCTATCCACATCACCTTCCACATCTCCACCTCCTCCGTATCTTTCCTGGACATCCTAGTCTCCTTGGGCACCTCTCATCTTCTCACCTCGGTCTTCTACAAGGCCACTGACTCCCATAGTTTCCTCCGCTACGACTCCTCTCATCCTACATCCTGCAAGAACTCTCTTCCCTATTCCCAGCTTCTCAGACTTCGTCGCCTTTGCCAAGACGACGAAGATTTCCTTCACAATGCCCACCTTATGCTTGATTTCTTCCGCCGACGTCTCTATCCTGAATCAGCTCTCCTCCCTGCCCTGCGTCGAGTTCTCCACACTTCACGTCAGTCTGCTCTTACCCCCTCTACTCATCCCCCCTCTGATAGAGTAGTGCTCGCTCTCACCCATCACCCTCACCACTACGCCGCTATTAGGACCATCCACCGCTACCTCCCTATTCTTCGATCTGACCCTACTACTCGTCTGCTCTTCCCTGACCCACCACTAGTGGCCTTTAGACGTGACCGGAACCTCCGAGACTTTCTTGTCAGGGGCCGTCTTCCTGCTGACCACTTCAGCCATCGAGGCACTATCCGCTGCAACCGGAGAGTATGTAAAACTTGTGACCACGTTCTCCAGACCGACACTGTCCTCTTCCCTAATGGTCCTTTCGAGATCAGAGAGGGATTCACTTGCACATCGCGGAACATCATTTATGCCATCATCTGTAAGCGATGCAAGTTGACCTACATCGGTCAGTCTGGTCGCAGAATCGGCGATAGGTGCCGTGAACACTTGAATGACATCACCCAAGAAGCGGACACTCCTGTAGCAGCCCACTTTAACTCGAGGGGCCATCGAGGTAAGACTGATGTCTTGGTAACTGGCCTAGTATCATGCTCCTCTGATCACCACAGTCGGCTCACTCTTGAGCACCGTCTGATCGCTCGTTGGGGCTGCCTCACCCCTCGTGGCATCAATGTATCCCTGTCCCTCTGAGGACCCTCCTGCCTCCGACTCCATCCTCCTACCTATGGACCTCTCTTCCTATTTCTCTTCTTGGGTCCTCTACTCCTCGTCCATCCCTGCTTTTCATATCCTCTTTGAGTAACCCCCATCTTGCCTTCTTCCTCCTAAACCCCCCCCCTCTCCCTACACCTTTTTCTCTTCTGACTATCTTCATGTCCTTTACCTCTTTATCACTATATCACCTCTCCACCTGGACTGTACGTACGATCTCTCTGCCCACCTCTATTGTCCCTCGTCCTTCCTACCACCCCTCTGCTGATCTACTCCTAGCTCACCCCTCTCCTCTCTATTAACTTGTAGTCACTACTCATCTATACCTACTATTCCAGTATCCCCCTTATCCTGATGCCCACTTTCATTCCCCCTTTGTTCTATCATTTCCCTACTTCTTTACCTCCTATGGTTCATACCTCTTGCACACCATCCCCTATTGCTCCACTTCTTCCAGACTTTCTCTTTTTCCATTCACTTCTGACCTACCGCCTCTCCCCCTATCCAGTTTTCACATACCTGCTTCTTATCCCTCCTCTCCATACCTCCTCCTCCAATACTTCCCTACCTCCCGATAGACTAACTTCCTCCGGACCACCCCTCTATCGCCCTTCTCATTATACCGGCTTTATTATTCTTCCTCACCGTATCTCTTCCTCCAGTATCCAATCCTTCCTTTCGTTGACCTACCTCTCAACTCGTTCAGTTCGAGGCCATCCATTCTGTAGAGTCCATCTCTCTCACCCACTGCCTAGTTACTACTTTGTCGTGTCATTCTATTTCTTTCTCTTAACCTCTCGCGTGATCTCTCACTTCCATTGTTGAGTGATTTATATGTATTGCTTGTTGTGTCCCAGGAGTATCCTCGTCTATGCCCCCTTTCCCCCCCCCTTTTTGGTTTTCCCGAAATTTGATCCTTTTTGCCCTCTTTACTGACCTGTCTTTGTCACGTGTTGCTTTCTATACACGTTCTCTGCGCTTTTAGTCATTTAGTCATTCCGACTGGTTTCAGCACGGATTACAGTTTTCCTGCTCCCTGCTCTGAGCTCAGCTAAGTACAATTTATTATACATTTTTCTCTCTCTTTTTCTATTTTATATATTTTGACGCCCATCATACCTCTCATCATGTAAAATTCATTTCTCTCTTTTCTTATTTTTGCATCCTACTTTCCTCGCCTCCACTTTATCATCTAACATGTAGTAATTGTGCTTCACCGCTTGTTGTCGTTGTCCATGTATTCTGAAGAAGCCACAGGCCGAAACGTCAGTATTGTGTTGTGTTCTTTATTTGTAAAGCTGTCACCATACCTTGGAGTGTTTAGCACACCCCACCATTGGCTCCTTGCTACCAGCTTTACCGCAGCATTGCAATTATTTGCCTGTTCCCTACTCAATTGATATCGCTGCTACTTTATGTTTGTTTAACGTCATTCATCTCTGTGTACTTTAGTTAGAACCATTTCCACTCCGTTCTTTCACCTACCTATTCTATCTCTCGTCAGTCTCTCCTCGCCTTCACTTCTGGGTGCTTCCTTACCCTCCCCTCTTGCACTTTGCTCCTCATACTTTCTATTCACTACCTTCCTCTTTCTATTATTGGCTTCTCTATACCTTCACGTATCCTACCTATCTTCATCTAGTTGGTTTATCTCTCATTTCTTTTCTCGATCTTCTCTCATCTCCTCACTATGCCCTCCCTCAAACATCTATCTCATTCTATCCGTCACTCCATCATCGCCTCCTTCTCCACTCTACCCCCGAACTCTCTAACATCTCTAAGGACTTTGCCTTCACTACTTTCAAGAAAACTAGATTTACCTGTCACCTCAATTTCTTGAACAACTGCCTCCATCGTAAAATTCTCCCGTGTGGGTTCCGATCTCACTTCTCACCTCAAGTCGGTCAACCCTACCTCTCTAACTATCTTCGCCGCCAACTGCAGAACCTTGAACTCCAGCATGGCCTGAAACGTGTTCGTCTTGTCGCTTCTAGCCACTCTCGTCTTATATCCCACCTCAACACCCGCCAACAACACCTCCTATCCCAACTCCATCTACTCACCTCTAACTTTCCTGGGACTCTTCGCTTCATCCGCCATACCATCCACCACACACAACCGATCTATGTATGACTTTTTATCCTCTCAGCACAAACGTAAACTCTTGAACCTCCGTCCTCCTCCTCCTCCTCCCCCCCACCTCCTCCTCTCCCCAATGCCTCTGACTCTAGCTCCCTTGTCACTTGTATTCCCCCTGATTTGCCCCTTTCCGACCATGAGCGTTCTCTTCTCAGCAAGGGTCTTAAGTTTGTCCCCCTTCGCCCTTTGAGTGACTCATTCTCTCTCTTACGGGACATTCAGGAGTATCACAGACGACTACGACTCAAACTCTATTACTTTAATCATCCGAACTCTTCCTCTCAACCTCCTCCTACAGACGAATTTGCCCGCTTTTCCTCCCGTAAATCTGACTGGACTCCCCGCTCGGGCGAATCACAGGCTTTGGACCAGTTCATTAACAGTACCTACCGGGATATTAAGGCACTTCGTCCCCATAGACTTCGACGCTCTAATCTTAGTAGTGAAGAGTACCAAGCCCTCCAGGATCTTCGCCGACGTGATGATATTGTCATCAAGCCGGCCGACAAGGGCGGCTCTGTGGTGGTATGGAGGAAAGACCTTTATATCCGGGAAGGGGATAAACAATTATCCGACTCGACTTTCTACCTCCCCACCCCGACGACACTACTGTCTCTAATAACGCCGTGGTGCGTCGTACGATCCTCCGTTTCATTCAGGATGGATTACTTCCCTCTAGCTCCTCCCGCATGATCCTTCCTGACCACTGCTTGGGCAGACCCTCTTCTATATGCTGCCTAAAATACATAAACCTGACTCTCCTGGACGTCCTATTGTCTCTTCCATCTCATGTCCTACTGTTCTCATTTCTGACTTCCTCGACAGTGTCTTTCAACCCATAGTTATGGGCCTCCCTTCGTATGTCAAAGACACTAACGACGCCCTTAACATCTTTTCCTCTATCACCCTCCTTCCTGATCGTCACTACCGCCTCTTCGTTATGGATGTCTGCTCCCTGTATACTTCTATTCCCCACTCCGACGGCCTTCAAGCTCTTCAGTTTTTCCTGGACCGTAGGATCCAACCCTCCATCGCCACTGGCGTCCTCCTCCGTCTAGCAGAATTAGTCTTGAACCTCAACTCTTTCGAGTTCAATGGCAATTTCTTCACCCAGATCAGCGGTGTGGCGATGGGCACTAAAATGGGCCCTAGCTATGCTTGTCTCTTCATGGGTTACCTTGAGCACCAAATCATCCATACCTACCAGGGCCCTCTTCCCCTCATGTATCGTAGGTACATTGATGACTGCATTGGTCTGTCTGACCTTCCAGAAGATGAGATCTCCCGTTTCATCGAATATGTCGGACATTTCCACCCCTCTATCCACATCACCTTCCACATCTCCACCTCCTCCGTATCTTTCCTGGACATCCTAGTCTCCTTGGGCACCTCTCATCTTCTCACCTCGGTCTTCTACAAGGCCACTGACTCCCATAGTTTCCTCCGCTACGACTCCTCTCATCCTACATCCTGCAAGAACTCTCTTCCCTATTCCCAGCTTCTCAGACTTCGTCGCCTTTGCCAAGACGACGAAGATTTCCTTCACAATGCCCACCTTATGCTTGATTTCTTCCGCCGACGTCTCTATCCTGAATCAGCTCTCCTCCCTGCCCTGCGTCGAGTTCTCCACACTTCACGTCAGTCTGCTCTTACCCCCTCTACTCATCCCCCCTCTGATAGAGTAGTGCTCGCTCTCACCCATCACCCTCACCACTACGCCGCTATTAGGACCATCCACCGCTACCTCCCTATTCTTCGATCTGACCCTACTACTCGTCTGCTCTTCCCTGACCCACCACTAGTGGCCTTAGACGTGACCGGAACCTCCGAGACTTTCTTGTCAGGGGCCGTCTTCCTGCTGACCACTTCAGCCATCGAGGCACTATCCGCTGCAACCGGAGAGTATGTAAAACTTGTGACCACGTTCTCCAGACCGACACTGTCCTCTTCCCTAATGGTCCTTTCGAGATCAGAGAGGGATTCACTTGCACATCGCGGAACATCATTTATGCCATCATCTGTAAGCGATGCAAGTTGACCTACATCGGTCAGTCTGGTCGCAGAATCGGCGATAGGTGCCGTGAACACTTGAATGACATCACCCAAGAAGCGGACACTCTGTAGCAGCCCACTTTAACTCGAGGGGCCATCGAGGTAAGATGATGTCTTGGTAACTGGCCTAGTATCATGCTCCTCTGATCACCACAGTCGGCTCACTCTTGAGCACCGTCTGATCGCTCGTTGGGGCTGCCTCACCCCTCGTGGCATCAATGTATCCCTGTCCCTCTGAGGACCCTCCTGCCTCCGACTCCATCCTCCTACCTATGGACCTCTCTTCCTATTTCTCTTCTTGGGTCCTCTACTCCTCGTCCATCCCTGCTTTCATATCCTCTTTGAGTAACCCCCATCTTGCCTTCTTCCTCCTAAACCCCCCCCCTCTCCTACACCTTTTCTCTTCTGACTATCTTCATGTCCTTTACCTCTTTATCACTATATCACCTCTCCACCTGGACTGTACGTACGATCTCTCTGCCCACCTCTATTGTCCCTCGTCCTTCCTACCACCCCTCTGCTGATCTACTCCTAGCTCACCCCTCTCCTCTCTATTAACTTGTAGTCACTACTCATCTATACCTACTATTCCAGTATCCCCCTTATCCTGATGCCCACTTTCATTCCCCCCTTTGTTCTATCATTTCCCTACTTCTTTACCTCCTATGGTTCATACCTCTTGCACACCATCCCCTATTGCTCCACTTCTTCCAGACTTTCTCTTTTTCCATTCACTTCTGACCTACCGCCTCTCCCCCTATCCAGTTTTCACATACCTGCTTCTTATCCCTCCTCTCCATACCTCCTCCTCCAATACTTCCCTACCTCCCGATAGACTAACTTCCTCCGGACCACCCCTCTATCGCCCTTCTCATTATACTGGCTTTATTATTCTTCCTCACCGTATCTCTTCCTCCAGTATCCAATCCTTCCTTTCGTTGACCTACCTCTCAACTCGTTCAGTTCGAGGCCATCCATTCTGTAGAGTCCATCTCTCTCACCCACTGCCTAGTTTACTACTTTGTCGTGTCATTCTATTTCTTTCTCTTAACCTCTCGCGTGATCTCTCACTTCCATTGTTGAGTGATTTATATGTATTGCTTGTTGTGTCCCAGGAGTATCCTCGTCTATGCCCCTTTCCCCCCCCCTTTTTGGTTTTCCCGAAATTTGATCCTTTTTGCCCTCTTTACTGACCTGTCTTGTCACGTGTTGCTTTCTATACACGTTCTCTGCGCTTTTAGTCATTTAGTCATTCCGACTGGTTTCAGCACGGATTACAGTTTTCCTGCTCCCTGCTCTGAGCTCAGCTAAGTACAATTTATTATACATTTTTCTCTCTCTTTTTCTATTTTATATATTTTGACGCCCATCATACCTCTCATCATGTAAAATTCATTTCTCTCTTTTCTTATTTTTGCATCCTACTTTCCTCGCCCTCCACTTTATCATCTAACATGTAGTAATTGTGCTTCACCGCTTGTTGTCGTTGTCCATGTATTCTGAAGAAGGCCACAGGCCGAAACGTCAGTATTGTGTTGTGTTCTTTATTTGTAAAGCTGTCACCATACCTTGGAGTGTTTAGCACACCCCACCATTGGCTCCCTGTTAACTGTCATTGGTCAGATTCCTCTCCGTACACTAACCAAAGCATTTTCTATGAATTCTCTCCTTTTGTGATTTTGCTCGTTTGGAACTGAATTATCGGACGTAGATTTGTAAACACCAGATCCCACAAGAGCGATGAGAGCGTTATTGGGAAGGGAAAGGCAAAAGAAATGCTCTAGTGAGAGCGTATTGGGAAGGGAAAGGCAAAAGAAATGCTCTAGTGAGAGCGTTATGGGAAGGGAAAGGCAAAAGAAATGCTCTAGTGAGAGCGTTATTGGGAAGGGAAAGGCAAAAGAAATGCTCTAGTGAGAGCGTTATTGGGAAGGGAAAGGCAAAAGAAATGCTCTAGTGAGAGCGTTATGGGAAGGGAAAGGCAAAAGAAATGCTCTAGTGAGAGCGTTATTGGGAAGGGAAAGGCAAAAGAAATGCTCTAGTGAGAGCGTTATTGGGAAGGGAAAGGCAAAAGAAATGCTCTAGTGAGAGCGTTATTGGGAAGGGAAAGGCAAAAGAAATGCTCTAGTGAGAGCGTTATTGGGAAGGGAAAGGCAAAAGAAATGCTCTAGTGAGAGCGTTATTGGGAAGGGAAAGGCAAAAGAAATGCTCTAGTGAGAGCGTTATTGGGAAGGGAAAGGCAAAAAGAAATGCTCTAGTGAGAGCGTTATTGGGAAGGGAAAGGCAAAGAAATGCTCTAGTGAGAGCGTTATTGGGAAGGGAAAGGCAAAAGAAATGCTCTGTTGTGAGCGTTATTGGGAAGGGAAAGGCAAAAGAAATGCTCTAGTGAGAGCGTTATTGGGAAGGGAAAGGCAAAAGAAATGCTCTAGTGAGAGCGTTATGGGAAGGGAAAGGCAAAAGAAATGCTCTAGTGAGAGCGTTATTGGGAAGGGAAAGGCAAAAGAAATGCTCTAGTGAGAGCGTTATTGGGAAGGGAAAGGCAAAAGAAATGCTCTAGTGAGAGCGTTATTGGGAAGGGAAAGGCAAAAGAAAGGCTCTGTTGTGAGCGTTATTGGAAGGGAAAGGCAAAAGAAATGCTCTAGTGAGAGCGTTATTGGGAGGGAAAGGCAAAAGAAATGCTCTAGTGAGAGCGTTATTGGGAAGGGAGAGGCAAAAGAAATGCTCTAGTGAGAGCGTTATTGGGAAGGGAAAGGCAAAAGAAAGGCTCTGTTGTGAGCGTTATTGGAAGGGAAAGGCAAAAGAAATGCTCTAGTGAGAGCGTTATTGGGAAGGGAAAGGCAAAAGAAATGCTCTAGTGAGAGCGTTATTGGGAAGGGAAAGGCAAAAGAAATGCTCTAGTGAGAGCGTTATTGGGAAGGGAAAGGCAAAAGAAATGCTCTAGTGAGAGCGTTATTGGGAAGGGAAAGGCAAAGGAAATGCTCTAGTGAGAGCGTTATGGGAAGGGAAAGGCAAAAGAAATGCTCTAGTGAGAGCGTTATTGTGAAACTAAAGGCAAAGAAATGCTCTTGTGAGAGCGTTATTGTGAAACTAAAGGCAAAAGAAAGGCTCTGTTGTGAGCGTTATTGGGAAGCTAAAAGCAAAAGAAATGCTCTGTTGTGAAGTATCTATCACAAATTAAAATTATTAACAAGTGAGGAATTAGTAATTTGTTAAGGATCTATCACAAACTAAAATTATTAACAAGCGAGGAGGAATGAGCAATTTATAGGTATCTATCACATATTAAAATTATTAACATGAGAGAACCAACATTTTGTGAAGTATCTGTTATGTAATAAAACTGTAAACAAGCAAAAAAGAACATTTTATTACAATTGTTAAATTGACATGATGAGTGGGGCTAGACAAGAAGCATCTTAATACTCAATGATATATACAATCTCAATGTAAAAGATATCTGATCTTAGGTCACGTGCTTTTATTATTTATATTTCCTAATACACTTCCTTTAAAAACTGGCATTATTTATCTTCTTTGCGTGTTTGTTGAACACATGTTGTAGATTATATTTTAAATATTCGTGTAAAAATTACATTAAAATGTGTTCGTTAAGCTGTTTTTTCTTCTTTTTTCTTGCATTGGATGTTGCAAATGTTACATGAAATGTGGGTTTTTTATATTTTAAAAGTTGCTCAGTTATTTTTCTTTATGAAACAGGATGAAATTAATTTTCGAACATGAGCAGAAATGGATCTTTTATCATTTCTACATTATCGTGAGGAGTCAAAACATGGACTTTGATTCTAACATACATTCCACAATGGTGTGGTATAATAATACACTTTGCTGAAATTACACTTGGGAGAAATGAAATCATTACAATGAGAAATGAAGAACTAAGAGAAAAAAGATAGGAATTAAATACATCATCAATTAAAGACATCATCTCAGGCAAAATGAAGGACTTCCGTTTCAAAATGGTGGAACGTTTCACGTTCTCTCGATCGCTGTAGAAAATGCATCTGGGGTGCATTTCGGCTCTGTGATGCAATTTTCTATGTGAAATCAAAATGATGTTCTACTTAGCAAATCTGCGCCGACGAAGTGGACAAATCTGCGTCGCCAAGTACACACAGCAATGTTCCTTTTTGACACGCCAAGTATTGTAAAAGCGACCTTCACCGTCTAGTGTTGACATGCGGTTTACGTCACATTGAGTGCTGTTCAATGGCCGACGTTGGAATTGTTTGACGCAAGTTATTAAGTTGCTGAAACGCATTAATGTGGACGCTCTGTCAAGTCGACGAAGATTTTTCTCTATGGGGAATTTGCACCGTGTTTAGTTCGTTGTACGCTAACCGTAGGGTCTGTTGTTTGATGTGCGACGGGGATAATTCGACGACTATGTGTTTATATGTTCAGTTGGAGTCAAGAAAGATGTCTTAACATCATCAAGCGCTATACATTTTTTGTTCTCATATTGAAGATCATCATTTTCGGGAGGACGTGAACTTCCGGTATATGGTGGATAGGCGGCTGGAACCATTGAAGGCTATGTCTGAAGGGTGTTCCTTGTTGCAGTTTCCTCATATTCCAAGTCCGGCTTGTTGCAGGAGTTACTGAGTTAAGTGCTCTGTGCACACCGTGAGCTGTGTGTCTCATCCGTTTTGATCATGTTTCGATATTCCAATTGTTTACGATGAATGATGATATCGTATGACAGGAAAACAGTTGGCTGTGTTCACTTTCTGCGCGGTTTCGCCTTATGTCTTTTAGCGTGTGCTGAGACTGCTACGATGGGGACTACAGTTACCTTTCTTTGTTTGGGAGATGAGTTAGTAATTCGGATCATTTCGCTGGCACGGGCGGTTGAGCAATTATGGACTTTGATTCGTTTGCAGTGATACCGAGGCCTTTCATAACCAATAACCAACAAGCTAGGAATAATTACCTCTATAGAATACATGAAGAGGCAACAGATAAAATGGTTTCGCTATGTGAAGTGGCATGTGTAGAATTAAAGACATCATCTCAGCGCAAAATAAATTCAAGTGGAACAATATTAAAACAGGTAAATGAATTGTGTGTACACTTGTGCGCTACGTCATCGTAATGATGGTGATGGTCTAATCACTAACTAATTACTACATCAAGCTTGGGCAGATGGTGCTCGTAAGCCTGGGAGGGCAGACCATCTAAGGGCAGAATCCCCCTACAGAAAAGACAATCTGCTGCCTTGCAGGAAGATTGGGGACAATCAAAGCTAAAGAAAGCAAACCTGAATAAAATGCTGGCTGAAATCGGATGCACTGGGCCACTGGCGCAGAACACAGTGCAACGTTTTAACAAGTAATCAATCAGACTGGATCTAACAGACTCTAATTATGATAGAAACTACCACTGACCGGAAAGGCTTCAAGAAACAACTGAATATAATACACTGGAATGCGGAGTTCATATACCACAAAAAACAAGCTCTAACAATCAGGCTAGCAGAGGAGGAGATAGACGTTGCCTGCATCCAGGAAACTCATCTTAATCCTCAGCATAATTTATGATCACGGGCTACCAAACATTTATACAAGACAGGGAAGGTCACAAGGGTGGAATTCTTATACTTATTAAAAATTCCATCCAAGCAAAACTGATAGATGTAGTCACAAACGTAGAGGTAGAGATCATTGGTACAGACCTATACATTAACTACTCTAGTATAAAGATATTTAATATATATGTCCAAATGACAAATTACTGAAGCTGGAGTCAATGGAAATAACACCATCAAAGTGTTGGTAGTAGGAGGCTTTAACAGCCACTATGAAAGATGGGGATATAAGGAGTCCAATGTTCGAGGTGAAGAAGTGGAAAAATGGGAAATAGACAACAACCTATTCCTCATAAACTCTAGGGAGGACTCCCCCCCCCCCCCCCCCCCAACCTTCTACTCAAGAAGATGGAAAACAACTTCCACTCTCGACCTAGCATTTGCAACTGGAGACATATTTATCAAAATAACAAGAATAGTGCTGAATCAACTTGGAGATAGTGACCATAGACCAGTCAAACTTTCAGTGGCCCTTGCTCACAAACAGGAGTTGCAAATACCTCTTCCCCGCTGGAACTATAAGAGAGCAGATTGGGAAAAGTTTGCCAGGCTCACTGATGCATATACTGCGCCTATCAACACCACGAAAAGGTCAATAATATGATAGAGCGGTTAACAAATGGAATCCTGAGAGCTGCTGAAGAATCCATTCCTAGAGGAGCAAGAAGAAACTACAAGCCATACTGGAGCAAGGAAATACAAAGACTAGAAGAGGAACTGGACTCTGCCAGAGAACTAGCTGAAACATCACACAGCACAGAGAGCAACATTGCCTACAAAGCAGCCTCGGCCAAATACAGACGTGAGGTCAGATATCAGCAAGACAGAGCTGGATAGACAAAACAGAAAGCCTTAATCTAGACAAAAATGGTCATAAACTATGGAAACTTGCGAAAGCTCTGAGCGATGAAAACAACTGTCGACCTCCAATATCATTAACACACAATCAGAACATCCTCACAGGCACAAAGGGCAGCAAATCTACTGATAGAGACTTACAAAAACATTAGTAGAATAAACATTCCAATAGACAAACAGAAAGCTGCAAGACAGGAAAACCAGATGCAAAACACATGCCTTTAGCACCAGAAGAGCATCAGACGACCATCTTTACCCAACTGAATTAGATGTTGCCCTCAAAGGATTGAAGCTCAAAAGTTCACCTGGTAAAGATGAAATCTCCAACGAAATGCTCCTAAATCTGGGACAGAAAGCCAAGAGCCAGCTTCTAAGGATAATAAATGCTAGCTGGAAGATAGGTCATCTGCCGGCAATCTGGAAAGAATCTATTATGGGTCCCATCCTCAAGTGTGGAAAAGATCCACTAGACCCAAGTAGCTATAGACCAATTAGCCTACTGAGCTGACTGAGTAAAACTCATGGAAAGGCTGATTAACAGAAGGGCATTTGGAGACAAACAACAAATCGTACCACAACAAAGTGGCTTCCGTAAGCACAGTTCAACTGAAGACCTGGTCACCACACCGCACAGGAAATAGAGGATGCCTCTACAAGGAAAGAAAACACACACTGGCAGTGTGGGTCGACATGGAGAAGGCTTTTGATAGGGTTGGCGAGAGGGTTTAAAGAACAAGCTTGCATCCAGGGTCGTTTATTCAATTGGGTCTTTCAATACCTTCAGGATAGAACGGCCAGAGTACAAGTTCAAGGTCAACTAAGTAAGAAGGTCTCTATCGAACAAGGTGTCCCACAATGCGGAGTCTTGTCCCCAACACTCTTTTTAATGTTCATAAATGACATCGTAATGGACATTCCACCCAGAATAAAACTCAGCAATATACGCAGATGATCTGGTGTTATGGGCTCGCGAGGAAAGTATGTCGTGTGCTGGACCCAGGATGCAAGATGCCCTACGTGAACTTGAAAAAATGGACGAACACCTGGTTCTTACCAATCAACGAAAAAAAAAAACACCATATA